>CM051235.1:529814558-530235639 GCA_027917425.1 Gastrophryne carolinensis | reverse complement strand
GCCCCATTTATAGCGCTGGGGCAGCTCTGCTCTTGTCCTTACTCCATATATTATCTGTATTACATATGTAATTTTTATGTGTGTGCATGTGCCTTCTTATGGGTCCCTTATGTCTTTCAGGAGGACTCCCTGTCTATTGTGTTAAAAGAGGGTTCTCCCGGTCCTAGGGTCCCTGGCAGATAATTGTGGTACCTACAAATCGTCCCACTGGGACTTAAAGGGGCATCCCGGCAGAGTGTGGGTTGTGGGGTATCCCTTACGGTGGAGAATGTACTAATTTGCATACCATGTGCTCAACAGGCCATAACGCGGCAGTTGGGGTCCCAGGCGTCTGGGTCCGTGCCGCCCGTCTCATCTCCTACCCCACCCCGCATTATCCGTACCCCAAGTGACACTGTCATTAGCGGAGAGTCGAAATCTGATGTATGTGCTAGACTGGCCAACGACCGGCCAGTGATGAATTCACAGCCCTTAAGCGGTGTGAATTATTTATGACCTTTGTTTTATCTGCTATGGATGACACAATTATTATGTGTAGTAGAACCTCGGCATTGCTGGTGGCTGTTCGCCGATCGGTCTGGTTACGCCAGTGGGCGGCTGACATTGCAGCTAAGAAATCACTCACAGCGCTACCCTTCCTGGGTACGCGGCTGTTATAAATTGGATTCAGTGGCGAAAGGTGGAAAGTTACCTCAGCGTAAGAAGCAGCGTCGCCCCTTTCCTTCAATCCTTCCTTTCGCGGTGCCAGAGCGGGCAGAGGTTTTGCCTACTCTAATTTCAGAGGTGATTCCTGGAACAGAGGCAGAGGACGCGCACGTCCAGGCCCTAACTGGGGTTCCAAGCCCGCTGCCAAGCCAGCTCAGCAATGAGGGGACGCCCTCACCTTTGCGGGTGGGGGGATGGCTGCGGCGCTTCTTCCAGGTCTGGGCCCGGGAGGTTACAGACAAATAGATCTTGAAAGTGGTCTCTTCTGGGTACAAACTGGAGTTTGAGTACCGGTCTCCTCCCAGATTCCTAAGGTCTCGGGTGCCCTCGGATCCCCAGGCTGTGCAGGGGCTCCTGTTGGCTGTAAAGAATCTTCTGGACATGGAAGTCATATGCCTGGTGCCTTTCTCAGAGAGAGGCCGGGGCTATTATTCCAACCTCTTCACGGTTCCCAAAAAGGATGGATCCATAAGACCCATTGTGGATTTGAAGCTTCTCAACAGGTTCATCAGAACCAAGAAGTTCCACATGGAGACTCTGCACTCAGCCATCTATTCCCTTCATCAGGGGGATTTCATGACGTCCGTAGACATCAAGGATGCTTACCTTCATGTACCAATTTTCCCAGCACACCAGAGATTTCTCAGGTTTGTGGTGGGAGATCAGCACTTTCAGTTTGTGTCCCTCCCTTTCGGTTTGACTTCGGCACCAAGGGTGTTCACCAAGGTGCTGGCGGGCATAATGGCCCTTCTCGGAGCCCAGGGCATTTGCATTGTGCCGTATCTGGACGACCTCCTCATTACGGCATCCTCTCTGTCAGGTGGAGCTGGACACAAGGTTGGTGGTGGCGACGCTGGAGAGGTTCGGCTGGGTGATCAACCATCCCAAGTCTTCTGTCTCCCCCTCAAGGGATATCTCGTTTCTGAGCATGAATCTGGATACCATTCAGACCAGGGTGTTCCTACCTCAGTCCATAGGGATGAGACTGGTGGGATTGATGGTGGCTTCCTTCGAGGCGGTTCCCTTTGCTCAGTTCCACATGAGGTCTCTCCAGCCCCATCCATTGTTGACCTGGGACAGATGTCCACAGTCATTGGATCAGTCATTCCTGATGTCTCCCCGGGTTCGGCAGTCCCTTCAGTGGTGGCTGGAACCAAGCAATCTGATGAGGGGCAGATCCTTTCTGACCCCTTGTTGGGAGACGGTTACCACGGATGCCAGCCTGTCGGGCTGGGGAGGTTTTTGGAAGAAACATCAGTTAAAGGGGCTGTGGGGTCCTCAGGACATCAATCACCAAGGAGGGACTCAGGGAAGTTTCTCTGATTCTTGCATGGGCGGAGAGCAGTGTTCCATGCATCTCAGCAGTGTACATTCCGGGAGTGGAAAACACGGAGGCGGACTCCCTGAGCAGGGGATCCTCTCGCCGAGGGGAATGGTCTCTCAACTGCAAGGTATTCCGGTCCCTCTGTCACAAGTGGGGGATTCCGGAGGTGGATCTCTTTGCCTCACGTCACAATCCCAAGCTCCCAACGTTTGTGTCTCTGTCCCGGGATCCTCTGGCCCTGGCAGTGGACGCCATGTCTCTTGCCTGGAGGGATCTGGGGTTCCTGTACCTGTTTCCTCCCTTCTCCATGGTAGGCACGGTTGTGCGCAAGCTGGCTCTAGAGGGTGCGCCAGCAATTCTGGTGGCCCCAAGGTGGCCAAGACAGGTTTGGTTCGCAGACGTCGTAAGGCTGGCGGTAGATCAGTACAGGCTGCCCCTGTTTCCGGATCTGATCACTCAAGGTCAACTACGTTACCCCAATTTACAAACGCTGGCTTTGACGGCGTGGCTGCTGAAACCTCCATTTTAAAGGAGGAAGGTTTGTCTGAGGCTGTGATTCAGACTCTTGTTAGAGCTAGGAAGAAATCTTCCTCTAACATATACTACAGGACTTGGAGGTCCTATATTGACTGGTGTGAGGCTAGGGCCTTGCCTTGCAGGGTCTTTTCGATTCCTAGGATTTTGGAGTTTCTTCAACACGGTCTGGACCTGGGGTTCCAGCTTAGTACCTTGACAGGTCTCTGCTCTGGCTGTCTTGTTTCAAAGGTCTTTTGCTCTGCATCCTCTGGTTAAGACTTTTTTTCCAGGGGGTCACTCATGTGCGGCCCACTAGAAAGCCTTTATTGCCCGTTTGGGATTTGAATTTGGTTCTGTCGGCCCTCCAGGGGCCTCCTTTTGAGCCGGTGCAGGATGTTGCACTTTCTATGCTCACTCAAAAGGTTGCCTTTTTGGTGGCTATTAGCTCTGTTCGGCGTGTCTGAGTTGGCGGCTCTGTCCATTCAGGCCCCTTACTTTGAGAGACACCAGGACAAGGTGGTATTTCGCTTTAAGCCAGATTTACTTCCTAAGGTGGTTTCTGCCTTCCACCTCAATCAGGATGTAGTTCTCCTTTCCTTGTGCCCTAAGCCTAGCAATGACAAGGAGAGGGTTTTGCACTCTTTGGATGTGGTTCGTTGTTTGAAGTACTATTTGGTGGCTACTTCTCCCTTTCGTAAGACCGATGCCTTGTTCGTGGTGCCCTCCGGGCCCAGGAAAGGTTTGGCGCCCGCCAAGTCTACCATTAGTAAATGGATACGCCAGGCCATTGTTGGGGCATATACTGCCGAGGGGAAGTTTCCCCCTTTTCAGATCACTGCTCATTCTACTCGTGCTGTTTGGTCTTCCTGGGCCTTTCAGCACCAGGCCTCTGTTGAACAAGTTTGTAAGGCTGCTACTTGGTCTTTTGTTCATACTTTTTCCAAGTTTTATAAGGTTGATGTGCGGGCCTCAGCGGATGCTGTTTTTGGCCGCAAAGTTCTGCAAGCTGCAGTGGTTTAAAATGGTGCATTCTTTGCTGTAGTTGGATCCCCACCCATGATGGACACTACTATTGGATGTCCCACATGTCATGAATATTGGAAGCGGGGTGTGTTACATACTTGGAGTATACTAAGTATGTCACACACCCCGCTTCACCCCGCCCTTTTTGGTATTCTGGATCCTTTATATGGTGAACGGTTTTATTGTTAAGAATTTTATAATTGGCTCTCCCTGGTCCCCTTACTGCTTTCATATACTGGGTAATGTGTGGGAGGTCCTTTTTTCCTTTCATCTCTGCATAAGTTTGCCCTCTACATGCTTCAAGAAGTCCTTACGTATGGGTTGTTCCGCCACAAGGTGGCGCAGTGTACTGCAGAAGAGTTGTGGCTCCTCCCGGTACCATATAAAAACAGAATCACCATATACTTATCTAGTGTTCTCTCTGCAGTGATTCTGCGAAGATAGAAGATGGCTCTTTATATTGCACAGGTGCGCGGGGCAACCAATCCTGCGGCCCTGCATGGCTATTTCCACCCGTTTCCGGACCCTCTGTGCCTCCCAGCCTTGGCTGACGGATCGGGTGAGGGTAGCGGAGCACTAGGGTCGAGTGCTCAAGGAGCGCTGCTCCAAGCCGCAGACCCTGTACCAGGGTAGCCGGCCATAGGCTTTATGGTGAGCCTACTAGGGATGCAAAGTTCCTGTCCTAGCTTCTTAAGGGGGTGAGTGTTTTGTGGACTATGTGACTTGTACTGGTGTTTTGGGGTCCCCCCCCCATCCCTGGCCTGGGCTCTCGCCGCTGCCTACTCGCTCTCCTCCCCCCCCCTCCCCGACGTGTGTTCGGGGGGGGGGGGGGTGGCGGGTGTTAGTGGCGAGTGATTGTAGCTGTTTTTTAAACTGTTTTTAACTGTTTTCGCCGCCGTCGGCGCTTTGTACTATGCTCCGCGGCGGGCAGCGCTATAACTATGAGGCTTTTTTTGCTGTGTGATGACGGCGGCGCGGTCCAGTGAGTGCCATTTTCACGCTCTTCCGTGGGGCGGGGCAAGAGGGTGACGCATATTGCGTCGTCCTCCTGCGCCCCGCCCCTCAAGGTTCCTCTGCCGGCGCCATTTTGCTTCTGCTGCTGTGTCTGGGGCCCTTCCTCCTCCCAGAGCTGCGGCGGTGATTCTGCCTGTCGCTTCCTCCTGTGGTCTGGCGCTTGGTGCCTTTGGCCTTCTTGATCCGTGAGTCCCCTTTGGGGGTTTTTGGTTTCCTTGGGGCATGTGCTGCTGGATGCTAATGTGTCTATACTTATGTCTTTCAGGCGGGACTCTGTGGGTTGTGGTTTCTCCCGGTCCTGCCCCTTACCCTCCCTCATCTTCCCTTACTGGCTCCTGGGGGCATCCCTTGGGGGGGCATCCCGGGTGGCTTTTTTTATTAGCCCTTACCCTGTGCTGGCCTATTGTGCCTGTGTAATCACCATATGGAGGCTTCTGGGGATATTGTGCTTGGGGGTCCTTTGGGGAAATCCCGGCTGTGTGCCATGTGCGGGGCATCCCCTCTGAGTAACAGTGCCGCGGTGTGCGTGCCATGCGCCCAGGGTATCGTTGCGGCACAGGCTGGGCTACCCGCTTCGCTTCCCAGCTCTGCGCCCCATTCGGCGTCGCCTACCCCTCCGCGCCTGCATTTAGCCCCCAGTGAGGGGGATACTAGTGGGGGGTCACGGTCTGATCTGGCCCTGATTGTGGCCAGCATTGAAAGGCAGCTTGCCAGGCCTGTTCCATGTAAGGCCTCTGGCAAGAGATGGCACCTGGCTCCCGCTCCCTCCCTCTTTCCTGAGGAGGATGAGGGACTTGATGCTTTTGGTGGCCTTTACCCCCTAGAGGAGGGCGGACTCTTCCAGGACTCTGACTCCTCTGGGGACCAGCAGGAGGGTTATGACAGTGACCCTGGGTCTGCGTCTGGGGAGGACTCATGGTTCCCTGAGGACACTGATAGCCTGTTGGCTCACATTTTTGAAATATTGCACATTGTTCCCCCTGAGGTGGCCAAGAGGAAGCAGGGTGAGCTCTTTCGTCCTGATAAACAGCGTCTGGAGTTCCCTGAGCAGAGCCATTTCACTAATATGGTACTCAAGGAGTGGGAACGTCCTAGTAGATTGCCCGCGGTGTCCAAAGGGTTGGATAGGAGGTATCCTTTTCCTGCCGACCTGGTTAAGCGATGGTCATGTCCCCCTGAGGTGGATGCTCCCGTTCTAGCGCTGTCCAACACCTTGGTCATGCCTTCCCCTGACACTACTACACTGCGGGACAGCGAGGACCGGCGCGTGGATCAATTGGCCTGCCATGCTTTTACATTTGTGGAGGGTGGGCTGCATCCGGTCTGCGCCGCTGCCATTACAGCGATTGCCCTTAAACGGCTCAAGCGTCTCTATGATGGCGCTACGGCTGGTAGCAGGGGGGAGGATTATAGGTCCCTTTTGCTTTGCTCTGATTTTGTTTCCTTTGTCCTTACTGCCATGGATGATGCGGTATGGCTGAGTGGTAGGGCCTCTGCCCGTTTGGCTGCGCCAGTGGCCGGCTGCCACTGCCGCTAAGAAGGCTTTCACTGGGCTCCCCTTTACGGGGCTGCGGCTCTTTGAGTGTCTGGATGTTCTAGCCAAGGATGGTAGGCTGCCTCAGCGTAGGAGGCAGCCTCGGCCTTTTCGGGGGCCCTCCGCTTCCCTCCCCTCCCAGAGGAGGTTGTGGCTCCCTCTTTTCGGGTACCCGCAGGGATTCTTGGGTCCATAGCAGACCACGTGGTCGTCTCGGTCTCTCATGGGGTCCCAAGCCCAAACCTTCTCCCAAGCCCCCTCAGGCATGAGGAGGCGCCCTCACCCATCCGGGTGGGGGGATGGCTTTGGCTCTTTGCTCACGTCTGGAGGCTCCGCGTCTCAGACCGGTGGATTCAGGAGGTGGTGTCCTCCGGTTACAAGATAGAATTTGCAGCCTGGCCGCCCCCAAGATTCATCAGATCCCGGATGTCTCAAAACCCTCTGTCAGCTCAGGGTTTGCACCTTGCGGTTCAACGTCTGTTGGAGTCAGGAGTCCTTTGCTTGGTGCCTTCCCAGGAACGGGGTCAAGGGTTCTACTCCAATCTGTTTATGGTCCCCAAAAAAGATGGGTCCCTGAGGCCCATCCTGGACTTGAAGGGTCTCAACAAGTTTGTCAGGTTCAAGCACTTTCGCATGGAGACGCTACGCTCGGCTGTCAGTACCCTGCGCCCGGGCGACTTCATGACCTCTGTGAACATCAAGGATGCCTACCTTCATGTGCCAATCTTCTCAGGTTCACTCTAGAGGATCAGCATTACCAGTTTGTGGCTTTACCGTTCGGTATCACCTCGGCGCCTCGGGTGTTCACCAAGGTGCTGGCGGGCGTGATTGCTCTGCTGCGGAATCAGGGCATTCGCATCCTCCCTTACCTGGATGACATTCTGATTGCGGCTCAGTCTCTTCATCAGGTGGTGACCTCCACTCACTCAAGAGTCCTTTGATTGGGTGATCAACTATCCCAAGTCATCACTGTCTCCGTCTTTGCTGAGGTCCTTTCTGGGCATGACTTTGGATACCTCTCAGGTCAAGGTATTTCTGCCTCAGCAGAAAGTGGACGGCCTTCAGAAGCAGGCACGGACTCTGCTCTTGTGTCTCCCCATCCTTCCATCTGGCAAAGGATGCAGTTAGTGGGTCTGATGGTGTCCTGCTTCGAGGCGGTCCCCTTTGCTCAGTTTCACATGAGACCTCTTCAGTTGCACCTCTTGTCAGTTTGGGATTGGGACCCTGTGTCCCTGGATCAGGAATTTGCTCTGTCCCCCCTTGCCAGACAGTCCCTCTCGTGGTGGCTGGACTCAGGGAACCTTCTAGTGGGCAGGACCTTTCTGCCCCTGTGCTGGGAGACTGTCACCACGGATGCCAGTCTGACCGGTTGGGGGGGGGGGGGTTTCTGGATGTCTCTGAAGTTCCAGGGTCGGTGTGGCCCCCAGGAGGCCCATGCTCCCATCAATGTACCCCAGGAGGCCCATGCTCCCATCAATGTCCTGGAACTGAGGGAGATCAGGTTGGTTCTTTCTCAGCTGACCCCACACCTTCGGGGTTTAGATCCGCTTGGACAACCAGACAGCGGTTGCCTACATCAATCATCAGGGAGGGACTCGGAGCAAGCGAGCCCTCAAGGAAGTGTCCCTGATACTGTCTTGGGCGGAAGAGAATGTCCCTTTCATTTCAGCGGTTTACATTCCGGGGGTGGAGAACCAGGAGGCAGACTCCCTGAGCAGGGGGACGTCTCGGCTGGGGGAATGGTTCCTCAGCAACAAAGTATTTCACTCCCTGTGTCACCGCTGGGGTCAGCCGGATGTGGACCTGTTTGCGTCCCGTCACAATTACAAGCTTCCCATGTTTGTCTCCCTGTCACAGGATCCTCTGGCCTTCGCCACGGATGTGCTAGCAATGCCTTGGACGGAGTTTCGGCTCCTCTGTGTTCCCTCCCTTTCCTCTGCTGGGCAGGGTGCTGCGCAAGATAGCCCAGGAAGGGGTACCAGCCATTCTGGTGGCCTCCTGTTGGCCAAGTAGGATGTGGTTCGCAGACTTCGTGCAGTTGGCAGTAGATCAGTATGTCCTGCCCAAGGATCCAGATCTGATCACTCAGGGACAACTGTGCCATCCCAATTTACAAACGCTGGCTTTAACGGCTTGGCTGATGAAACCTCCATGTTGATGGATAAGGGTTTGCTGGCTTCTGTTGTTGATACCATGATTAGGACTAGGAAGAAGTCCTTGTCCTTTATCTACTACAGGATATGGCATGCTTACATTGCCTGGTGAGAGTCCAAGTCTCTTCCTTGTCGGGTGTTTTCTATTCCCAGGATTCTGGAATTTTTGCAACATGGTTTGGATTTGGGCCTTCAACTTAGTACCCTCAAGGGACAGGTGTCAGCTCTGGCTATTTTTTTCCAAAGATCCTTTGTCAATCACCAGCTGGTTAAGACTTTTTTCCAGGGAGTTACTCATGTGCGTCCGCCACGTAAGCCTATGCTACCTGTTTGGGACCTAAATCTGGTATTGTCTACTCTGCAGGGTCCTCCCTTTGAGCCTCTCCGTGAAGCAGCTTTGCCCATTCTGACTCTTAAGGTGGCCTTTTTGGTGGCCATTGCTTCGGTCAGGCGAGTTTGAGCTGGCGGAGCTTTCCATCAAACCTCCTTATTTTGAGCGGCATCAGGATAAGGTGGTGTTTCGGCTTAAGCCGGATTTCTTGCCTAAGGTTGTGTCTGCTTTTCATCTCAATCAGGACATTGTTTTGCCTTCTTTGTGTCCTAACCCTGCTAATTACAAGTAGTGGACCCTTCATTCTTTGGATGTTGTCAGGGCTCTGAAGTTTTATTTAGTTGCTACTGAGTCTTTCAGGAAATCTGAGGCTCTTTTTGTTCTTCCTGCTGGACCTAGGAAGGGTTTGCCTCCGGCTAATTCCACTATCAGCAAATGGATCAGTCAGGCGGTGGAGCAGGCCTACTCTGCCAGGGGGAAGGTTCCTCCTTTTAGGGTTACTGCTCATTCCACTCGTGCTATTGGTGCGTCTTGAGCTTTTCAGCACCAAGCTTCTGTTGAACAAGTTTGGTCTTCTGTTCATACCTTTTCCAAGTTTTACAAGGTTGCTGCTTTTGGCCGCAAGATACTTCAGGCGGTAGTGGTTTGAGCTGCCTGTTACTTTTTGGGGATCCCACCCTACCTTACGGACACTGCTGTTGGACGTCCCATACGTAAGGACTTCTTGAAGCAGGCCGTGCCATGCAATAGGAAAAAGACAATTCTGTGAGTACTCACCTGTAGAATTGCTTTTAATATGCATGGCATGCTTCACCCCACCCTTGTTATCGTTATTCTTGGTTGCCTCTTTATGGTGATTGTTCCAAGTTAGTTGGGGTTTGTTACCTTTTCTACTTATCTCTCGGTTTCTTGAATAACTGCTTGTCAACACTGGATAAGTCTATGGTGATTCCGTTTTTATATGGTACCGGGAGGAGCCACAACTCTTCTGCAGTACACTGCGCCACCATGTGGCGGAATAACCCATACGTAAGGACTTCTTGAAGCAGGCCGTGCCATGCATAGTAAAAGCAATTCTACAGGTGAGTACTCACAGAATTGTCTTTTTATATATCTTAACCAACCGGCATCTCAAGAAGAAAAATTTACAAGCACCATGGCTCTTAAACTGTATGGGGCCTCGCTGCTGTTGGCTTTTTCTCGCATGGAAAACCTTTTTTGTGGATTTTACTCCATGGGAATTAAATGTATTATTGATGTACTCACACAATTACTCAGATCTATTCCCTATTACTGTGTGTTTTCCACCATCAGGTGGCAGTGTTTTACCATATCTAATTACATGATATGTATGGCGTACTGGTAATTTTTGCCCTGTTTCATTTCTTTTATATAGACTTTTAATTTACTAAACTCATACTTGGGCCTTTCCATATTGTATCTTTAAAGTAACCTAGTTCAGTCCTGTCTACCCTGAAGTAGGAGTTCCAAGTGAAGGTGAACAAAAGATCATTAGCTTGATAAATAGGTTCCCCTGTATCCCAAAATACAAGCTTCTGTGCCTAGTTAATAAAAAAAAAAAAAAAAAAAAAACACTACGGAGAGAGACTGTATTTGGATTAAAACCTCTCTTTACCTTGGCAATCGGGATCCCCTCCCCTCTTGCTTGGTACAGTTACAGCCAACACCCAGTAAGAGAAGAAATGTGTGTTTGATAATTTTAAGTCATTCCTGGTGCTTGCTAAGTCCATTTTATTTCTGGTGACTGAAAGCTACATGGCAGCGACCATTGTTCTGCCGGAAGATAAATGTATTTGGCAAGGTCAGGCATCCAAAGGATCTCTGAAAGCCACGGAGGGTGGTGCCTTTAGGTTCAGTTCCCTGGTCTCTCCTATTGACTATCCTGGCCAGAGGTAACAGATCCCCTCAGGTTCCTTGCAAAAAAAAATCTTTTTTCCTGTGGTCTTGTCTTGGCCCAGAAAGATTTCAGTAACCATAGATATATCATGCATGTAAACCAGGAGACGAGGCTCTGAGGAAACTCTGCCTCCTCTACATATACCCACCATTCCAGCCAAGAAAGTTCATTTCACTTCCATTTTCTTGTGTCCTAAAGGGGCTGGGCAACAAGAACTAATCCTTTTTTTTTTTTTTTTTTTTAATATTTTTTTGTATGGGAGGTTTTGTACATGGACTCTGGTTTATGCCCCCAGTTATCTGTCCCCTGAGGTAATCATCTCATTGATTTTAGTCAGTCGACTGCTCCACTCTGGTGCCTTTTTATTAGACATGAAAAAGTAGTGCAATCTCTCCATGTGGTGGCTTACGACTCTTTTATTATATCGCCCTACAAAAGTTGCACTATAATTTATTATTTTCAGGGTATGTCTTAATATGAATACAAATAGTAATTGTGCCCACGTTAGTTAGCTAGGCTATAGTCACTGCCCCAAATGTGTGCCTTAATAAGGGAATAGATCCTACTGTACCTCATACCGATACTACGCTTTGGTATATGTCGGCCCCATCTGTGCGAAACGAGTTTGTATGAATGCAGTCGCCCCGACCCTCTGTGACTATTTTATTTTTGGGGGAGGGCTTATATTTCAAAGCATTTGTGAAAATGCAGAAAAATCACACTAGGGCCTATTTTCGGGGAAAAGCAGTATATAAGCATTCACAATTTGCAATACTTAAATGGGGAGACTTTAATGGGATACTCCCTTTTTGGTGTTCTGCAAAAAAGGTGCCTGAGGAAAGATGGGCTCCCCTCCGATTGGCATTTATTGCTATGCATAATAATGCCATGGGGGCCCGCATGTGCAATGTGGGATCGCTGTACTGGGTGAACTGGAAAAGGCACCAGAATCCCCCAGGCCAATTCCAGTGTTGCGTGTTCCATTCGTTACCTTTTTCATTTTATGACGCTTTTTTTTTTTTTTTTTTTGCGAATGAAGCTGCAGCCTTAGGCCCTTGGTCAGGCAGCAATTCATTTTTATTATGACTAGTGATGTGCCAGTGGGGAGACAATCTGGATGGGAAGCACTGCGGGATAGTCCCCAGTGTCTGGCATTTGATAAAATCGCTCCAAGCCCCAAAACGTGGTATAGGGGCCCCTTAGACCTCCTTCCAGTTTAGACTGTCACACCACTGATTTTAGGTCTGCAGGGACAGTCGGTGAAGGTGGAGTTTCCCATTTAAGGAAGTGGTAAGCCCTGCTTTAGAGAGGTACTTGTCCTCCCTAGCAGAGTGCTAACCAGTTAGGGTACAGGAAGTTGCTGCACACGCACGCCTCGCACAATATGACACAACACAGCAGTGTGTACCTTTTTTCCCTAGCCATACAGGATGCCATCCTTTAATCAGGTTGCCCTGGGGGTTATAAAGTAATTTTTAGGTTTCCTCTTAATAGTTTTTCTTACATGCTGCTTTGCTATGCCTGTCTGGCTGCTGGAGGGTTTTTATAAGCATGTTTACAGGTGGTCTTCTGTGTCTTCCCGTGTGTCTTCTAAGCACTACACTCTTAGATAGATAGATATATAATGTGTTAGATAGATAGATATCTAACACATTATATATCTAACATATTATATATTTTATTCTTAGTATACAGTACGTCCTGCTCCAGATAGATTACTTACACTTGGGTTATCCTCCGCCAGATGGCGCTGCACTGCAGAGACATGCAAAACAGGCTCCTCCCGGCCCCTCAAATACCCGGGGACCTCCCACAAATCCCCCCAGATTTCTCTGCAGTGCTGACTGCAAAGACATGAAATTATCACTCTGTCGCAGGTGAGCGGGGCTATTAAAGCCTGCGGCCCTGTTGGACTATTCCCACCCGTCCTTGATGTGATGTGCCTCCCAGCCTGGGCTGCGCTGGTCGGGTGAAGGTAGGCAGCACCATGCGTGCTTAAGGAGCATTGCTCCACCGCAGTCCCCCACCAAAGGGTAGGTGGTATAGGCTGATGGTGAGCCTTATGGGATGCCCCTCCCGCATTATTGTCCCATGCCCCGATAGCGGTGGGCCCTGTACAAAGGGCCGCCATCCTCCCTCATTCTCCCAGTAGCCCTCGGGAGGAAGAGAAGGGGGGGGGTGGATGTCCATGTACTGTGTTTACATTCTTATGGCCTTCTTTTTAATGTCTGCTTGGACTGGTATATGTGGTGTCAACCGCCGCACTGACTTGTCTTTTTACACTGTTAAGGCCGCCGCCGCGCGCCTTTTCCTTCATTTGGATGTTCCGCGCCGGGCGGCGGCGTTACCTCAGACGCTTCTGCGTCCTCATTGGCTGCTTGTCTGTTGGACTTCACGCTCTTCGGGGAGGCGGGGCCTGGCATGGCGCACCTCGTGTCACGGCTTGCGCTGGCCCGCCCTTCGAGGTTTTCGCCGCCATATTGTCTGGTTGTGCGTGTGTGATGTTCTTACTTACCGTGGTCCGTAAGTGCCCTCGCAGGCGGCTTTATAATTTACTGTAGTGTGTTCTGACACCCTTCTTCTCATTGTGTCTTTCAGAGGGTGAATCCATTGGCTTCTCCCGGCCCGGTGTAATTGATAGCGGGCCTTGTAAATTCACTCCCACTCCCTAGCGGGTCATTGGGGCATCCAGGGTTGCTTTATAGCGTCAATCCCTACTGGCATATTGTGCCTAATAATCACCATATGGAGGCATCTAAGGATAATGTGACCGGGGTCCCCTTGGGACAAGACCGGCGGTGTATGGCGCATGGACAACCTCATGCTGATGCTGACAAGGCATGGGTCTGCGTACCCTGTGCTGAGCAAGCACTGGCTTTGCAATCTGGCCTGCCAGTGGCTGCACCTCGTCTCACTTCACCTACTCCCCCAGGCGTAAATCTCACTCCTGCTGAGTCGCACACAAGTGGGGATTCTCAGCCTGAATTGTCTCCTAGACTGCCTACGGCTGAACAGATTATTGCGAGGTCTTTAGCGCGTAAGTGCCCTGGTAAGAAGCGGCGCCTAATGTTACTGTTTTCCCTATGGGAACTGAGGAGTTTATGAATATGTGTGGCTATACCCCTTCTGATGAAGGAGAGCTCTTTTCTGACTCATGCTCATCTGATGAGAGACCGGAGGGCCATGAAGACTCTGGCCCTGAACCCTGGGTCCAGGATGACACTGACAGATTATTGATCCAGATCTTTGAGGTTCTGTCCATCTCTCCCCCTGGTGAGGCTCCCCGGCAAAGAGGGGAGCGTTTCCATACAGCATCATCACGCTTGGAATTTCTAGAGCAGGCACATTTCCATACCCTTGTGCTCAAGGAATGGGAGTGCCCCAGTAAACTTCCAGGGGTTCCAGGAGATTGGGATAGGAAGTATCCTTTTCCCCCTGACGTGGTTAAATATTGGTCGTTCCCCCCCTGAGCTGGATGTCCCGATCATAGGGCCATCTAACACCCCTTTCTTGCACCCCCCCCCCCCCCGACTATACTACCCTTCGGGATGCTGAGGACCGGCGCATTGACCTGCTGGCCTCCCACGCCTTTGCATGTGCGGGGACGGCGCTACGCCCAGTCTGTGCCTCTGCCATTACTGCTGTCACCACTAGAACCCTCATCAGAAAAATGCTCAATCGTGTCCCTGATGATCTCCCTTGGGATGTGTTTAATGCACTCTCCAATTGTGATGTTTGTAAAATGTATCCTATTCGCATTGGATGACACCATTAGAATGTGTGTAAGAACTTCTGCCCTTGTGGTGGCTATACGTCGCTTGCTCTGGCTGCGACAGTGGGGTGCTGACAATGCTGCGAAGAAGGCCCTTACCGGGCTCCCCTTTAAAGGGCTGCGTCTGTTTGGGGCCCGCCTAGACCTGTTTGGTAGGAGAGGTAAGTTACCCCAGCGTAGACGGCGGTCTCGGGGCCAGGGCCCCCCTTCCACCCCCCACCATGGTTTTACGGAACCAGGGGCGTCCTTCGTGGGGGCTCGCGCAACTCCCTGTCCCAGGAGCAGAAGACAACACCCTTGCTCCTCTGGGGGGGGGGGGGGCTATGCTCAAATCCTCTCCCAAGTCCCCTCAAGCATGGTGGGACGGCTGCGGCACCTTGCTTAAGTCTGGAGGCACCACGCCTCAGACCGGTGGATTTAGGATGTAGTGTCTTCCGGCTACAAGATGGCGTTTGCTGTGCCCCACCCCCCCCATGATTACGGGTACTCCGGGTCCCTGTTTCTGCTCAGGTGCTGGCGCAGGCAGGCCGTGCTGGGTCTGGGGTCATTTGCAGATTTCCCTTAACAGACAGAGGCAAGGGACCCTACACCAACCCTTTCACAGCTCCCAAAACAGATGGGTCAGATCTTCAGCAAATTGTCCAGTACAGGCGCTTTCCTCATGGGAACTCTGCGCTCGGCCATCTGCTCCCTGCTACCCGGGGGCTTCATGCCGTTGTGGATATCAAAGATGCTTTCCTTCACATCCTTGTGTTTTCAGGACACCAAGATTCCTCAGATCCACGTGGGAAGTTCAACACTGCCAATTTGTGGCCTTGCCATCTGGCCTCTCTTCAGCTCCCAGAGTACTCACCAAGGTGCTGGTGGGGGTGATGTCTCTGATCAGGCCAAGGGGCGTCCGCGTACTGCACTACATGGACGTCCTCATCACTTCCCAGTCTCTACATCTGGCAAGTTGGATACTCAGCTGGTGGTGTCCATTCTGGAGTCGTCCTGTTCCCTTCCTTGGTATCTTCATGAATCTGGACACAGTTCAGGCAAGGATATTCCTTCCTCAGCAGAAGGTGGACAATCTGTTTACACAGGTTCAGTTCCTTCTAACTGTCCCCGTCCCTTCACCAGGTAGGGGATGCAGCTGGTGGGCCTGATGGTGGCGTGCTTCGAAGCGGCCCCTTGTGTTCAGTCCCTCTTGGGGCTTCTGCAACTTTTCCTATTGTCTGTATGGGACAAGGACCCAGCATCCCTTGACAAGGTCTGGGTATCTTCCCCCCCCCCCCCCCCCCCCCCCGGTGAGGAGTTCCCTCTTGTAGTGGATGGACTCAAGGAACCTATTGGGGGGCGGAACCTTTTTGCTCCTTCCTGGGAGACGGTCACCACGGATGCCAGTCTATCAGGTTGGGGGGGGTTCTTCTGGAGGTCCCTGCGGTTCCAGGGGAGGTGGGGCCCTTAGTTGGCCCATTCACCTATCAATGTATTGAAGCTGTAAGCGATCAGGTTAGTTCTGGTTCATTTGACTACTCTATTCAGGGCCTGCCTGTTCAGGGGCGCACGGTCACTTTGACGGCAGTTGACTACATCATTCATCAGGGAGGGACCCGAAGCAAGAGGGTCCTCCAGGAGGTGTTGCTGATTCTGATCTGGGTGGAGGCCAATGGTCCCTGCATTTCAGTGGTGTACATTCCGGGGTGGGTCCACCTGCAACAGGGTTTTCCAATCTCTGTATCACCGTTGGGACCAACCTGATGTGGATCTGCTTGCGTTCCGTCACAATCACAAGCTCCCGGCCTTTGTCTCCCTGTCCCAGGATCCTCTGACCGGGCCCATGGATGCCTTAGTAATGTCATGGCAGGACATTCAGTTCCTGTGTGTCTTTTCTACATTCCCCCTGCTAGGCAGGGTTCTACGCTAGTTGCTCTGGCAGGGGTGCCAGTGGTTCTGGTGGCCAAGAAGAGTGCGGTTAGCAGACGTGGTGCAGATGGCAGTAGATCAGTGCTTTCTGCCTGGAGCGCCAGATCTGCTCACTTAGGACCCCTTACGCCATCTCAATTACAAACTCTGGCCTTGACGGCCTGACTGCTGAATCCTCCATCTTGATGGAGAACGATTTGTCTACCTCGATGGTTGAGTCCATGGTGAAGGCTAGGTCGATGTCTTCTTCTTCCATCTGTTATAAGGTATGGCGTATCTACATTGACTGGTTGAGTCTTGGTCTCTTCCCTGTCGGATGTTCTCAGTTTCCAGGGTTCTGGAGCTTTACTGCATGGGTTGGAGTCGGTCTCTAACTCATTACCTTGAAGGATAAGGTTTCTACCCTGTCTGTCGTCTTTCAGAAGTCTTCTGTTCAGCATTCTTTGTTTAACACTGCTTTTAGGGGATTGCTCAGGTGCGTTCCCCACGCCAACCTATGGTCCCTGTTTTGGGGATTTGGAATTGGTCTTGCCTGCCCTGCAAGGTGCTCCCTTTGAACCTGTGCAGGATGCTGCCTTGGCCTTTCTTACGCTCAAGGTTGTGTTTCTGGTAGCTATCACTTCTGTCAGGCGTGTCTGAATTGACGGTGCTGTCCATTCAGCCCCCCTACTTTGCGAGGCACTAGGACAAGGTGTTGTCTCGTTCAAACCTAATTTTCTGCATAAAGGTAGTGTCTGCCTTTCATTTGAGTCAGGATATTGTTCTTCCTTGTTTGTGCCCTAACCCTAGCTATGTTAAGGAGAGAGTTTTGCACTCTTTGGTTGTGGTTAGGTTTCTATCTGGTGGCTTCTGCACCTTTCAGGAACACTGAAGAGCCCGGATAGCTCAGTCGGTAGAGCATCAGATCTTTAATCTGAGGGTTCAGGGTTCAGGTCTCTGTTTGGGCGATGGAGTCCTCCAACATTTCTTTAGGACCCTTCTGGTCCTAGGAAGGGTTCGGCTCCTGCCAAGTCTTCTATCAGCAAGTGGATTCGTTAGGCTGTGATTCAGGCCTACTCTGCTAAGGGGAAGAATCCTCCCTTCGCCTTATTGCTCTTTCTATTCGTGCTATTGGTGCCTCTTGGGCCTTCCAGCGCCAGGCCTTTGTTGAACAAGTTTGCAAGGCCGCTACTTGGTTTTCTGTTCATACCTTTTCAAAGTTTTACAAGGTTGATATTCAGGCCTCAGCTGTTGCTGTTTTTGGCCGCAAGGCTTTGCAGGCGGCAGTGGTTTAAACTGTCTGCTGTTACCTTTTTTATTGGGGATCCCACCCTACTTTATGGACACTGCTATTGGATGTCCCAAGTGTAAGTAATCTATCTGGAGCAGGACGTACTGTATACTAAGAATAATACAATTCTGTGAAATACTCACCTGTAGAATTGGTATTATGAGTATACAGTACGTCCTGCTCCACCCCACCCTGTTGTTGCATCATTCTGGATTCCCTGTATGGTGATTGTCATCATTGTTATGGTTACCAGTTTTGGGTGGTTAAATGCTCCCGGTTTCTTCACTGCTTTTCAATGCTGGGGATTTGTGGGAGGTCCTCGGGTATTTGAGGGGCTGGGAGAAGCCTGTTTTGCATGTCTCTGCAGTGCAGCGCCATCTGGTGGAGGATAACCCAAGTGTAAGTAATCTATCTGGTGCAGGATGTACTGTATACTTATAATACCAATTCTACAGGTGAGTATTTCACAGAATTGTATTTTTTTTTTCAGGGATGTGTGTATTGAACAAGATAGAAGAACCTACCTGACCGTGGTATACTTTGGTGAGGAGGGTCTCTCAGAAGTTCAGGATGTACTAAAGACTATAGAAAAGTAAGTCCAAAACACGAGTTTCACAGGAAGGGTGTAGGGCCCAAAACGGGGACAAAACCCACCAGCAGTCAGTCTGGATTCTAAGATTCTAGGACCAGACAATGGCTTTTTTCCCTATATCCAGTCTAGGTCATCCCAGAAGTGATGACAATTGGGTATTCCGCCCCCAGGGGGCGCTCGACTGCAGGATCCAAAGGTGTCGCTCCTCCCGGCCCCCTACAAAAGCAGGTGTCTCACTATGATTTCCCAGTGTTCATCTTGCAGTCTGGCTGCTGAAGATCATTGGATACTCTCTCCTGGATATTGCAGCTGAGCAGGGCCTCCGAGCCCGTCGGCCGATGCGGACCCTATTCCCACTGATCCCGTGGACCGACTATTGCCTCCCAGCCATGGCTGTCGGGACTGTGATGGTAGGGAGAACGCCGGGGGTCAGGCGTCTTGGCAGAACTAGGCTCTGGGCCACAGACCCTGTCTAAAGGCTAGCCGGCCATAGACTGATGGTGAGCCTATGGGGGGGGGGAGGAACCATTTCTACCCTCTGTTATTCCCTCTGCCCCACAAGCTTTATTGTGTGTGTGAGATTATGTCAATACTGTTTTTACGTCGAGCCGGTCATATGTACCTCCCTCGAGTTCTCTATTCTAAGTGTGCCATACACTCCACTTCGATCTTCATGAGGGTAATCTTCGAACTTCTGCAGAGATGAATATGCAAAAAAGAAAGCCCCCCCCCCAGTCCATATATACCTGGGACCTCCCACCAATTTCCCGGTTCCTTCTCTGCAGGGAAGGCGACAAGACAGAAGATGAAGACTTCTTTTACTTGCAGGTAAGCCGGACTCGCGCCCGGCCGTTTATTATCCCTATTACTGCCAGGACCCTTTTTAAATTGCCCCTAATTGAGCCTCCCAGCTTAGGCTGTGGGTCCTGGTGAGGGTAGGAGCACCCTATGGGTGCGGAAGGAGCTTTGCTTCACCGTGAGACCTCATTATGGGGTAGGCGGTTATCCAGGTTTTTGGTGATCCTGGTGTGGGATGCCCCGTCCCTACATGCCTATGGCCTTATAATGGCCGGGTTCCCACTCCCCTTACTTCCCTCTGAGGGGGGGGGGGGTCTGGCGGGCCGTCATCCTCGGCCTCTCCCTTTATCATTTGTTAATAGTTAGTTATATATGAGTGTATGTGTGTGGTGTTCACTTTACTTTGTGGTGTGTGTGTGTGTGGATCTCCTGGAAGTATCCCCTGGGGAGTTTCTCTCCCTCAGGCTGTGTTAAGGAAAGGGGGCGGGCGCTCGACGCAGCCGCGGTAGCCCCTCCCCCTCGTTTGGCGTGTTTTGCTGGCCAGATCCGCGCTGCTGGGAGGGGGGTGGGGCCGGAAAAGCGTGCCTTCGGCGCTGGCCCGTCCCCCTTTCCCTTCTCTTCCTGCTTCTCTGCTTCTCCACAGATCGGGGGCCATTTTTGCTGCCTTGCTGCGGTTGTTCTTGGGGACAGGTAGGGGCATGTCGGCCACCTCTTTGTCACTTGGGGGTCCCTCTCTGGTGGGGGGGGGCCCTGTGGTGATGGTTTTTGGCAGGTTTTGCCTTTTATCTATTTAATTAAAATTATATATATATATTTGTATATTTGCTGTATAGTAATTGATATGCCTTATTGTGTGTTGCAGATTGCTTCATTATTGTGCATGTTAAGGGCAGGGCTGTGGAGTCGGTAGATAAATGTCCCGACTCCGACTCCTCAGTTTTTTGTACCTCCGACTCCTCTGTATTAATATGTGAATGTATTTTATACATTTGGCCTTATACATGGCCTTATAATGGCCGGGTTCCCACTCCCCTTTCCGGGTCCCTTACTTCCCTCTGAGGGGAGGGGGGAGGGGGGGGGGCTGGCGGGCCGTCATCCTCGGCCTCTCCCTTTTTCATTTGTTAATAGTTAGTTATATATGAGTGTGTGTGTGGTGTTCACTTTACTTTGTGGTGTGTGTGTGTGTGTGTGGATCTCCTGGAAGTATCCCCTGGGGAGTTTCTCTCCCTCAGGCTGTGTTAAGGAAAGGGGGCGGGCGCTCGACGCAGCCGCGGTAGCCCCTCCCCCTCGTTTGGCATGTTTTGCTGGCCAGATCCGCGCTGCTGGGAGGGGGGTGGGGCCGGAAAAGCGCGCCTTCGGCGCTGGCCCGCCCCCCTTTCCCTTTTCTTCCTGCTTCTCCACAGATCGGGGGCCATTTTTGCTGCCTTGCTGCGGTTGTTCTTGGGGACAGGTAGGGGCATGTCGGCCACCTCTTTGTCACTTGGGGGTCCCTCTCTGGTGGGGGGGGGGGGCCCTGTGGTGATGGTTTTTGGCAGGTTTTGCCTTTTATCTATTTAATTAAAATTATATATATATATTTGTATATTTGCTGTATAGTAATTGATATGCCTTATTGTGTGTTGCAGATTGCTTCATTATTGTGCATGTTAAGGGCAGGGCTGTGGAGTCGGTAGATAAATGTCCCGACTCCGACTCCTCAGTTTTTTGTACCTCCGACTCCTCTGTATTAATATGTGAATGTATTTTATACATTCCTTGTAGGAAAGAAAGGCAACATACATGTCATTACTTCTAGCCGAGAGAGGTAGTTGGGCAGAAGCTCTCCTTTTCTCCTTTCTGTGTGCTGATCTTCTGCTGAAGATAGGGCTGTGGGAGGATCCAGAAAGGGGCCTTTATTATAAAACACGATTTCCCTAGTAGAATCCCATAGTCATGTTTAAAGTTTAAGCTAACAATCGAAGTTTTACAAGTTTTAATAGCCCTTTGCTGAATGACAGCAGTTTTTCCAGTGGTACAGCTTCAGTCTTGAACTATTGATCCTCCATTCCCTTCACTTATACAAGTGTCTCTAGTCCTGCAAAAAACATATTTACTTAATCCCTTATCAGTGAGAGGCTAGGTTACCCATGGGTTCCCTGTAACAGCAGAACACAACACTATGCAAAGTATAAGTATTGCCGCTTCTAATTGTGCGTTGCGTGCCATATAGTGAAGCACATGAAAAGCATGCTTCTTCACGGTCACTTAACGTGTTCGTTTTGCGGTTACGTGAGGCACTGCATACATTGGTCTTTATTCTTACAATACAGAAGTCATTAATAAGAAGTTTTTGTGAATTTGGGAAATTTAAACTTGCTAAATCAAAATTTTGTCGGTGCATTGTTTGCCGACTCCGACTCCACAGCACTGGTTAAGGGGTTCCTCCTGGTCCTGGGGTCTCTAGTGTACATTTGATCACCTCAAATCCTCCCACCGGGACTTTTAGGGGCATCCCGGGTTGCTTAGGTGTAAATTCCCTGCGGTCTTGCGACTGACCACAAAAATCACCATATGGAGGCTCCGCAGGATACTGGGCTCGTGCTCCCTCTGGGACAATCCGGGCCATGTGTGGGGTATCCCTTAAGGGGGAGAATGTGCTGATCTGTATACCATGCGCACAAAAGGCCATAACGCGGCAGTCTGGTACCCAGCCTTCTGGGTCGGCTCCTCCCGCTTCATCGCCTTCCCCTCCCTGCCTTATCCGTTCCAAGTGACATTGGTGCCAGCGGGGAGTCGCACTCTGATGTTTGTGCTAGGTTGGCCAGCATCGAGAAATGTATTGCTAGCACGGTGGGCAAGAAGGCCCAGGCTAAAAAGAGACATTTGTCGTCGGCCCAACCCTTGTGGGATGTTGATGACGATTCCGTTGATTTGTCAGATTATTCCCCGTTAGAGGAGGGGGAATTGTATGATGAAACAGAGGCTGACTATGTTCAGTCTGGTGATGCCGATGTCGGCAGGCCCTGGGGGATGCCGTTGATACGGCCACTGTTTTGTCACATCTATTGGAGGTGTTGGATATTGAACCGCCTGAGGCGCCTCATCTCAAGAAGGGGGAATTTTTTGGGGTCCGCAAGCCCCGTCTGGAATTCCCTACCCAGGGTCACTTTGATGCGCTGATTCTTAGAGAATGGGAGAGGCCCAGTCGGCTTCCTGGTGCTCCTCAGGGATGGGATAAGAAGTATCCTTTCCTGGTGAAGGCGGTTAAGCGCTGGTCTTCTCCTCCCGAGGTCGACGCGCCTGTTTTTGGTTTGACCAACTCTTCTGTGCTGAACACCCCCTGACGCCACTTCCCTTAAGGATGGCGAGGATAAGCGCCTTGATCAGATGGCGTGCCACGCATTTGCCAGCGTGGGCTCGGCCCTGCGGCCTGTTTGTGCATCTGCCCTGGTGTCGCTTGCTACCAGGTCTCTTATCAGGAACTGGCTGAATGACGCTCAGTTTGATCCAGCTAGCGCTGAGTTCGCTACCCTTAAGAGATGTGAATTGTTCATGGATTTTGTCTTGGCTGCTATGGAAGATTCTATTGTCTTGTGTAGTAGGACTTCAGCCTTATTGGTGGCCAATGCCAGATCGGTCTGGCTCCGCCAGTGGACGGCGGACTTTGGGGCCAAGAAGTCGCTCACAGCTCTTCCCTTCTTGGGTACGCGGCTGTTTGGAGATAAATTGGATGCTGTTGCTAAAGGAGGTAAGTTACCTCAGCGGAAGAAACAGCGCCGTCCCTTTCGGGGGGCTGGCTCGTTCACTCCTTCCTTTCGAGGGGCCAGAGCGGCCAGGGGTTTGGCCTTCTCGGGTGTCAGGGGCTCGTCCTGGAACAGGGGCAGAGGTTGGGCACGTCCCGCAGCTGCCTGGGGTTCCAAGCCCAAGCCTGCCATTAAACCGGCTCAGCAATGAAGGGGCGCCCTCACCCGCAAGGGTGTGGGGACGGCTGCAGCTCTTCTTCCAGGTCTGGGCCCGGGAGGTCACAGACAATTGGATCTTGGAAGTGGTCTCCTCCGGGTACAAACTGGAATTCGAGTACTGGCCGCCTCCAAGATTCTTAAGGTCTCGGGTGCCCTCGGACCCTTAGGCTGCACAGGGGCTCCTGTTAGCAGTGAAAAACCTTCTGGACATGGGAGTTATATGCCCGGTGCCTCCGTCTGAGAGAGGCAGGGGTTACTACTTCAATCTTTTCAGTTCCCAAAAAGGAGGGTTCGGTGAGACCCATTCTAGATCTCAAGGTTCTCAACAGGTTTATCAGAGCCAAAAGGTTCTGCATGGAGACTCTGCGCTCGGCTATCCATTCCCTTCGCCAAGGGGATTTTATGACATCCATAGACATCAAGGATGCGTATCTACATGTTCCGATTTTTCTGGCGCATCAGAGATTCCTCCGGTTTGCGGTGGAGGATCAACATTTTCAGTTTGTAGCCCTTCCCTTCGGACTGACCTTGGCGCCAAGGGTCTTCACCAAGGCCTTGGCGGGAATAATGGCTCTGCTCAGAGCTCAGGGCATTTGCATTGTGCCTTATCTGGACGACCTGTTGATCTCAGCTTCTTCCCTCCGTCAGGCAGAGCCCACCAGGTGGTGTCGACCCTGGAGAGGTTCGAGTGGGTGATCAACCGCCCCAAGTCTTCTCTCTCTCCGTCTCGTGTGATTTCATTTCTGGGCATGAATCTGGATACCATTCAGGCCAGAGTGTTTCTGCCCCAGACCAAGGTGCAGGGGATTCAGGGTCTGATCCGACTTCTTCTGGCCAATCCTTGTCCCTCTATCCGACAGGGCTTGATGGTATCCTCCTTTGAGACGGTACCGTTTGCACAGTTTCACATGAGATCTCTTCAACTTCACCTATTGACGCATTGGGACAGGTGTCCGCAGTAATTGGATCAACCTTTCACGATGTCTCCCAGGGTTCGGCAGTCCCTTTGGTGGTGGCTGGAATCGAGCAACCTGTTGAAGGGCAGATCCTTTCTGGTCCCTTGTTGGGAGCCAGTTACCACGGATGCCAGCCTGTCGGGTTGGGGAGGTTATTGGAAAAGTCATCAGTTCAGCGGGGTGTGGGGTCCTCAGGAGGCTCACACCCCCATCAATGTCTTGGAGCTCAGAGCCATCCGACTGGTTCTGGCTCGGCTGACCACACATTTACAGGGTCTACCGGTTCAAGTTCATTCAGACAACCGAACGGCGGTAGCTTACATCAATCACCAAGGAGGGACTCAGCAGGAGTGCCCTCGGGGAAGTCTCTCTGATCCTGCACTGGGCGGAGAGCAATGTTCCTTGCATTTCGGCAGTCTACATTCTGGGAGTGGAGAACACGGAGGCCCTGAGCAGGGAATCCTCTCGCCACGGAGAGTGGTCTCTCAACCCTGAGGTTTTTCTGGATCTTTGCCGCAAGTGGGGGACTCCGGATGTGGATCTCTTTGCCTCGAGGCACAATCACAAACTTCCGGCCTTTGTGTCTTTCTCAGGATCCTCTATCTCTGGCAGTGGATGCATTGTCCCTTGCTTGGAAGGATCTGGGTTTTCTGTACCTGTTTCCACCCGTCTCCATGCTGGGCAAGGTAGTTCGCAAACTGGTTCTAGAAGGGGCACCAGCAATTCTTGTGGCTCCAAGGTGGCCAAGAAGGGTTTGGTACGGAGACGTTGTAAGGCTGGCCGTAGATCAGTATCGGCTTCCCTTGTTGCCAGATCTGCTATCTCAGGGTCAACTACTTTACCTCAATTTACAAACGCTGGCTTTGACGGCTTGGCTGCTGAAACCTTCATTTTGAAAGAGGAAGGTTTGTCTGCGGCTGTTGTTCAGACCTTGATTAGGGCTAGGAAGTGGTCCTCTTCTGGCATTTACTATAGGACTTGGAGGTCCTATATTGATTGGTGTGAGGCTAGGGCTTTGCCTTGCAGGGTGCTTTCGATTCCCAGGATTTTGGAGTTTCTTCAGCATAATCTGGATCTTGGGTTCCAGCTTAGTACTTTGAAAGGACAGGTTTCTGCTCTGTCGGTTTTCTTCCAGAGGTCTTTTGCCTTACACCCGCTGGTTAAGACCTTTTCCCAAGGGGTCGCGCATGTGCGCCCCCCTCGGAAGGCTGTGGTTCCTGTTTGGGATTTGAATTTGGTTCTTTCGGCTCTGCAGGGTCCTCCTTTTGAGCCGCTACAGGATATTGCTCTTTCGGTTCTCACTCAGAAGGTTGCTTTCTTGGTGGCTATTACCTCTGTTCAGCTCTGAGTTGGCGGCTCTGTCGATTCAGGCCCCTTACTTTGAGAGACACCAGGATAAGGTGGTTTTTCGTTTTAAGCCAGATTTCCTTCCTAAGGTGGTGTGGTAAGGTGCTTTCCACCTCAATCAGGATATTTGCATATATAGCAAATGGATTCGTCAGGCCATTGTTGGGGCCTATTCTGCTAAGGGGAGGACTCCCCCTTTTAGGGTCACTGCGCACTCTACTCGTGCTGTTGGTGCATCCTGGGCTTTTCAGCACCGGGCTTCTGTTGAACAAGTTGAACAAGTTTGTAAGGCTGCTACTTGGTCTTCCGTTCATACTTTTTCCAAGTTTTACAAGGTTGATGTGCGGGCTTCAGCGGATGCTGTTTTTGGCCGCAAGGTTCTGCAAGCTGCAGTGGTTTGAGTTGGTACATTCTTCACTGTTTTCTGGTTCCCACCCATGACGGACACTGCTACATGTCCCACATGTCATGAAGATCGAAGTGGAGTGTATGGCACACTTAGAATAATACCGTTTTGTGAACCATTGGTTTTGATTGTTAAGGTTATAATTGGTTCTTCCTGGTCCCCGTACTGCTTTTTTACACTGGGAAATTGGTGGGAGGTCCCAGGTATATATGGACTGGGAGGGGATTTCTTTTTTGCATATTCATCTCTGCAGAAGTTCGCCCCCTACTCGAGATGACCCACATGTCATGAAGATCGAAGTGGAATGTATGGCACACTCATAATACCCGTTTTAAAGGTGAGTACTCACAACGGTATTTTCTGTTCCCCTCTCCCCTCCATCTCTGCCCTTACGCTGTGGAGGGGGGCGTTGCTTGGCGGCCTCCTGAGGCCGAAGGCATCTTGTCGCGGTGTGAGGCCGGTGCATGCGCTGCACGTTGTGCAGGGACCCCGCCGTGGGCTGCTCTGCGGCAGGTCTTGTGTGTTATTGGAGGACGTCCTCCATCTTGGCTAATTGGTGGATGCAGAATGTGATGAGGCAGTAGGTGGGCGCTGCTGTTCGCACCGTCCGGGGGGGCGGGGCTGCGTTATGATGCTTTTTGCGTCACTGCTGTGCTGCCCGCCCCTCGAGGAACGCGCGGAGCTGCTGACTCGGCGCCATTTTTATGCTGTTTCTCCTGCCTTGCTGTCTGGGACCTCTTCGTTGTAGCCATCACTGTCGGTGTCGTGAGTCCATTTTGTTATTAATATCTATTGCTTTGCGCATGTGCTGTGGGATGCTTATGGCCTTTTTCCTATTGAATGGCACGGCCTGCTTCAAGAAGTCCTGACGTATGGGATATTCCGCCACAAGGTGGCGCAGTGTACAGCAGAAAATCACCAATAGACCTCTGCAGTGATACTGTGAAGTTAGAAGATGGCTCTCTATATTGCGCAGGTGAGCGGGGCAACCAAGCCTGCGGCCCTGCAAGTCTATTTCCACCCGCTTCCGGACCCTCTGTGCCTCCCAGCCTCGGCTGACGGATTGGATGAGGGTAGAGGAGCACTAGGGTCAGGTGCTCAAGGAGCGCTGCTCCAAGCCGCAGACTCTGTACCACAAAGGGTAGCCGGCCATAGGCTTTATGGTGTGCCTACTGAGGGATGTGGAGTTCCTGTCCTAGATTCTGAGGGGGTGAGTGTTTTTGGGGACTGTGTTCTGGTCATCCCCTTGTTTAGCCTTGTTTGGTTTCTGGGGTCCCCCTTCCCCTACCCTGGCCCGGCCCCTGCCGCTGCCTGCTCGCCCCCCCCCCTCTCCGGCGTGTGTTCGGGGGGGGGGTGGCGGGTGTCAGCGGCAAGGTGTTTACTAATGCTGTTTTTCGCCGCCGCTTTGTATTCCGCTCCGCGGGGGCTGCGCTATGGTAGTGAGGCGTTTTTGGTTTGTGATGGCGCTGGCAGAGTCAAGTGAGCGCCGCTTTTGCGCTCTTCGGGGGGTGGGGCCGGGGGATGACTCGTATCGCCCACCCCTCGAGGTTCTTCTGCCGGCGCCATTTTGCGCCTGCTGCGCGTCTGGGTCCCCTCTTCCTTCCCGGGCTGCTGCGATCGTTTCCATGCTTATGTGCATTTTACTTAGGTCTTTCACGCGGGACAACTGTGGGTTGTGGTTTCTCCCGGTTATGCTCCTTGCCCCCCCCCCCCTCATCTCCCCCTTACTGGCTCTTCTGGGGGCATCCCTTGGGGGGGTATCCCGGGTGGCTTTTTTTATTAGCCCATACCCTGTGCTGGCTTCTATGGAGGCTTCTGGGGATAGCGTGCTCGGGGGTCCTTCGGGGAAATCCCGGCTGTGTGCCATGTGCGGGGCATCCCCTTTGAGTGATAGTGCCACGGTGTGTGTGCCGTGCACCCAAGGTATCATTGCGGCCCAGGCTGGGCTGAGCGCTTCCCTTCCCAGTTGTGCGCTCCCTTCTGCATCGCCTACCCCCCCCCCGCCCTAGCAGCGGACCACAATCTGATCTGGCACTTCGTGTGGCCAGCATTGAAAGGCAGCTTGCCAGGCCTGTTCCAGGTAAGGCCTCTGGCAAGAAGCGGCACCTGGCTCCCACGCCCTCCCTCTTTGCTGTGGAGGATGAGGAAATTGATGCCCTTAGGGGCCGTTATCCCTAGAGGAGGGGGAACTCTTCCAGGACTCTGACTCCTCTGGGGACCAGCAGGAGGGGTACGACAGTGAGCCCTGGGTGTGCATCCGGGGAGGATTCATGGCTCCCCGATGACCCTGATAGACTGTTGTCTAACATTTTTGAAACCTTGCACATTGCCCCACCTGAGGTGGCTAAGAGGAAGCAGGGGGAGCTCTTTCGTCCTGATAAACAACGTCTGGAGTTCCCTGACACCTGACCTGGACAAGCGATGGTCGTGTCCCCCTGAGGTGGACGCTCCCGTTCTAGGGCTGTCCAACACCTTGGTCATGCCTTCCCCTGACACTACTACACTGCGGGGCAGTGCAGACCGGCATATGGACCAGCTGGCCTGCCATGCTTTTACATTTGTGGGGGCTGGGCTGCGTCCGGTCTGCTCCGCTGCCATTACAGCTATTGCCCTTAAGAAAAAGCTCAAGCGTCTCACTGATGGCGCTATGGCTGGTAGGAGGAGGGAGGATTATAGGGCCCTCTTGCTTTGCTCTGATTTTGTTGCCTTTGTCCTTACTGCCATGGATGATGCGGTCCGGCTGGGTGGTAGGGCCTCTGCCCTCTTGGTGGCTATGCGCCGCTCTGTTTGGTTGCGTAAGTGGGCAGCTGACACTGCAGCTAAGAAGGCTCTCACTGGGCTCCCTTTTGTGGGGCTACGGCTCTTTGGTGAGCGTCTGGATGTTCTAGCCAAGGAGGGTAGGTTACCTCAGCGTAAGAAACAGACTCGGCCCTTTCGGGGGCCCTCCGCTTCCTTCCCCTCCTTTCGTGCTTCCAGAGGAGGTTGTGGCTCCCTCTTTTCGGGTACCCGCAGGGATTCTTGGGGCCGTGGCAGACCATGTGGTCGTCCCGGTCTCTCCTGGGGTCCCAAGCCCAAACCCCCTCCCAAGGCCCCTCAGGCATGAGGAGGCGCCCTCGCCCATCCGGATGGGGGGACTCGGCCCTTTCGGGGGCCCTCCGCTTCCTTCCCCTCCTTTCGTGCTTCCAGAGGAGGTTGTGGCTCCCTCTTTTCGGGTACCCGCAGGGATTCTTGGGGCCGTGGCAGACCATGTGGTCGTCCTGGTCTCTCCTGGGGTCCCAAGCCCAAACCCCCTCCCAAGGCCCCTCAGGCATGAGGAGGCGCCCTCGCCCATCCGGATGGGGGGACGGCTTTGGCTCTTTGCTCACGTCTGGAGGCTCCGCAACTCAGACCAGTGGATTCAGGAGGTGGTGTGGTGTCCGGTTACAAGACAGTTTGCAGCCTGGCCGCCCCCAAGATTCATCAGATCCCGGATGTCTCAAAACCCAGGATTTGCGCCTTGCAGTTCAACGCCTGTTGGGAGTGAGGAGTCCTTTGCCTGGTGCCTTCCCAGGAACAGGGTCAGGGGTACTACTCCAATCTTTTCACTGTCCCCTACAAGGACAGGTCTTTTGAGGCCCATCCTGTACTTGAAGGGTCTCAACGAGTTTGTCAGGTTCAAGCACTTTCGTATGGAGACGCTACGCTCGGCTGTCAGTACCCTTCGCTCGGGCGACTTAATGACCACCGTGGACATCAAGGATGCCTATCTTCACACGCCAGTCTTTCCAGGTCATCAGAGATTCTTGAGGTTCGCTCTAGAGGATCAGCATTACCAGTTTGTGGCTTTACCGTTCGGTATCACCTCGGCGCCACGGGTGTTGACCAAGGTGCTGGCGGGCGTGATTCTCATCCTCCCTTACCTGGACGACATTCTGATTGTGGCTCAGTCTCTTCATCAGGCCGAGAGGGATACTCGGGTGGTGACCTCCACTCTGTCTCCGTCTTTGGTGAGGTCCTTTCTGGGCATGACTCTGGATACCTCTCAGGTCAAGGTATTCCTGCCTCAGCAGAAAGTGGAGGGCCTTCAGAAGCAGGCACGGGCTCTGCTCTTGTGTCCATCCCTCCGTCCGGCAAGGGATGCAGTTAGTGGGCCTGATGGTGTCCTGTTTCAAGGCGGGCCCCTTTGCTCAGTTTCACATGAGACCTCTTCAGTTGCACCTCTTGTCCGTTTGGGATCGGGGCCCTGTGTCCCTGGATCAGGCATTTGCTCTGTCCCCCCTGGCCAGACAGTCCCTCTCGTGGTGCCTGGACTCAAGGAACCTTCTAGTGGGCAGGACCTTTCTGCCTCCGTGCTGGGAAACTGTCACCACAGATGTCAGTCTGACCGTTTGGGGGAGCTTTTGGAAGTCTCTGAAGTTCCAGGGTCGGTGGGGCCCTCAGGAGGCCCATGCTCCCATCAATGTCCTGGAACTGAGGGAGATCAGGTTGGTTCTTTCTCAGCTGACCACGCACCTTCGGGGTCAGGCTGTTCAGATCTGCTCGGACAACCAGACGGCGGTTGCCTACATCAATCATCAGGGAGGGACTCGGAGCAAGTGAGCCCTCAAGGAAGTGTCCCTGATATTGTCTTGGCCAGAAAAGAATGTCCCTTGCATCTCGGCGGTCTACATTCCGGGGGTGGAGAACCAGGAGGCAGACTCCCTTAGCAGGGGGACGTCTCGGCTGGGGGAATGGTCCCTCAGCAACAAGGTATTTCACTCCCTGTGTCACCGCTGGGGTCAGCCGGATGTGGACCTGTTTGCGTCCCACCACCAAGCTTCCAAGATTTGTCTCCCTGTCGCAGGATCCTCTGGCCTTCGCCACGGATGCGCTGACGGAGTTTCGGCTCCTCTATGTGTCCCCTCCCTTTCATCTGCTGGGAAAGGGTACCAGCCATTCTGGTGGCCCCCTGTTGGCCAAGGAGGGTGTGGTTCGCAGACGTCGTGCAGTTGGCAGTAGATCGGTACGTTTTGCCCAAGGATCCGGATCTTCTCACTCAGGGACAGCTGCGCCATCCCAATTTACAAACGCTGGCTTTGACGGCTTGGCTGCTGAAACCTCCATCTTGACGGATAAGGGGTTGCCAGCCTCTGTTGTTGATACTATGATTCGGGCTAGGAGGAAGTCCTCGTCTTTTATCTACTACAGGGTCTGGCATGCTTACGTTGCCTGGTGTGAGTCCAAGTCTCCTTGTCGAGTGTTTTCTATTCCCAGGATTCTGGAATTTTTACAACATGGTTTGGATTCGGGCATTCAACTTAGTACCCTCAAGGGACAGGTGACAGCTCTGGCTATTTTTTTCCAAAGAACCTTTGCCAATCACTGGCTGGTTAAGACTTTTTTCCAGGGAGCTACTCATGTGCGTCCGCCACGTAAACCTATGCTACCAGTTGGGACTTGAATCTGGTGGTGTCTGCTCTGCAGGGTCCTCCCTTTGAGCCTATCCGTGGCGCTGCGTTACCCATTCTGACTCTTAAGGTGGCCTTTTTGATGGCTATTACTTCAGTCAGGTGAGTCTCTGAGCTGGCGGAGATTTCTATTAAACCTCTTTATTTTGAGTGGCATCAGGATAAGGTGGTGTTTCGGCTTAAGCCAGATTTCTTGCCCAAGGTTGTGTCTGCTTTTCATCTCAATCAGGACATTGCCTTACCTTCCTTGTGTCCTAACCCTGCTAATTCCAAGGAACGGACCCTGCATTCTTTGGATGTCGCCAGGGCTCCAAGTTTTACTTGGTTGCTACGGAGTCTTTCAGGAAATCTGATGCTCTTTTTGTTCTTCCTGCGGGATCTAGGAAGGGCTTGCCTCCGGCTAACTCAACTATCAGCAAGTGGATTCGCCAGGCGGTGGTACAGGCTTATTCTGCTGAAGGGAAGGTTCCTCCTTTCCGGGTTACTGCTCATTCCACTCGTGCTATTGGTGCTTCTTTGGCCTTTCAGCACCAAGCTTCTGTTGAACAAGTTTGTAAGGCCGCAACTTGGTCTTCTGTTCATACCTTTTCCAAGTTTTACAAGGTTGATGTTAAGGCCTCAGCTGATGCTGCCTTTGGTCGCAAAGTACTTCAGGTGGTGGTGATTTGAACTGCCTGCTGCTACTTTTTGGGGATCCCACCCTACCTTACGGACACTGCTATTGGATGTCCCATACGTAAGGACCTCTTGAGCAGGCCAAGCCATGCAATAGGAAAAAGACAATTCTGTGAGTACTCACCCGTAGAATTGTTTTTACCATGCATGGCACGGCCTGCTTTACCCCACCCTTGTTATCGTTATTCTTGGTTGCCTCTTTATGGTGATTGTTCCAAATTAGTTGGGGTTGTTACCTTTTTTACCTTTATTATCTCCCGGCTTCTTGTATAACTGCTTGTATAACTGCTATAACTCCTGTTTTTATGTGGTGCCGGCAGGAGTCACAACTCTTCTGCAGTACACTGCGCCACCTTGTGGCGGAATATCCCATACGTAAGGACTTCTTGAAGCAGGCCTTGCCATGCATAGTAAAAACAATTCTACAGGTGAGTACTCACAGAATTGTATTTTCTCTGGCTTGTGTCTTTCAGGTTGGGCCCCTTGATTGTGGGTTGTGGTTCCTCCCGGTCCCCCCTCCCCCCTCCTCCTCCCTTTTGTTATTAAGAGGGATCACAAAAAGAGGGAATATATAGGAGGGCTACATAGGTTTGGGCCGGCAGTGCCTTGTAACCTGCATAAGAATTTTTTTCTGCTAATCACCCTAATGGAGGCTTCTGGGGATAGTGAGCTAGGGGCCCCATCTGGGCGGGTGAAGCTCTGCCCCATGTGCGGTGCTAGCCCTTTGGGCGGACTCAGCACTGTTTGTCACTTGCGCCAGGAGCGTCCTTTTTGGAGCATGATCGGGCGGGCGTCTCTACCCCTAGCTCGTTATTGCCAGCAGCCTCTCCAGAACCCCCGCTGCTGCACTCAGCCCCCAGCGAGGGGGAAGCCAGCAGGGCGTCCCAAGTTGATTTGGCATGCCGGGTGGCCAGCCTTGAGAGACAGATCTCGCGTACGGCTTCTAAGGAGGCCACGAGTAAGAAGCGGCACATCAAGCCCGTTTACTCGGATAATGATGATGATCTTTTTGGAGGTCTGGGCTCAGTGGAGGAAGGCGAATTGCATGAGGACTCCATTTCCACAGTGGATTATTCTGTTGGCTATGACAGCAGGCCTGGCTCTTCCTCGGACGAGGATACGTGGCTCCCTGATGATAAGGAGAAGTTGCTGGCTTCAGTTTTTGAGACGCTGCACATTGCCCCTCCTAGAGCAGCTAAGAGGGAGCAGGGTGATTTGTATCGGCATGAGAGGCGAGTCTATCCTGAGCAGGACCATTTTTCTAATATGATTTTCAAGGAATGGGAAAGCCCTAACAAGCTACCGTCGTTGCCTAAGGGCCTGAACAGGCGGTATCCCTTTCCTGAGGAGCTGGTTCGCTTATGGTCCCCCCAGTGGATAACCCTGTGTCGGGGTTATCCAATACTACGGTTTGCCGTCACCCGATTCCGATTCCTTACGTGATCCAGCTGACAGGCGTATGGATCAGCTGGTCTGTCATGCCTTCACCTTTGCTGGTGCTTGGTTTCGCCATGTGTGTGCGCCGTGGCTATTGTCTCTTTAGCCATCAGCAATATCCACAAGGTGTCTCACCTTCTTTCTAAGTCTCGCAAGCGGGCGGAGGAGTATAAAGACCTCAAAGCTTGTGTGGATTTTATTGCCTTTGTTGTCTCTGCAATGGACGATGGTGTCCGGCTCGGTGCCAGGGTTTCGGCCCTACTTGCGCTTCGCCGCTCGCTCTGGTTGCGGCAATGGTCGGCTGATGCCGCGGCCAAGAAGTCGCTCACTAGTATCTGCTTCTTGGGGCACAGGTTGTTCGGGGAGCGTCTGGACCTCCTGATTAAGGATGGGTAGACTCCCTTAGCGACGGAAGCCTGCGCGGCCCTTTCGGGTTTCCTCTGCCTATCGCTCCTTTAAAGGAGGAAGAGGCTCTTCTTTTTCAGGTGGCCGCAGAGATTCCTGGGGATGAGGTAGGTCCTGCGGCCGAGCCAATCCCTCCTGGGGATCCAAGTCCAAGCCCCCTGTCAAGGCTCCTCAGGCATGAGGAGGCGCCCTCACCCATCCGGGTGGGGGGACCGGCTCCTGCTATTTGCATATCTGGAGACAGCGCGTCTCGGTGGATTCAGGAGGTAGTGTCCTCCGGTTACAAAATAGAGCTGGCAGTCAGACCGCCATCAAGATTTCTTCAGTCTCGCATATCCCAGAACCCAGTGAAGGCTCAGGGCCTGAGAATGGCCGTGCAGCACCTCCTGCGGTTAGGGGTGATTTGCCCTGTGCCTCGTCAGGAGCAGGGCCACGGTTTCTACTCCAATCTGTTCACGGTTCCCAAGAAGGATGGAACGCTGAGACCTATCCTGGACCTGAAGGATCTCAACAGGTTTGTCAGAGTCCGACATTTCCGCATGGAAACCTTGCAGTCTGCGGGGAGCTCGCTTCGGCCGGGCGACTTCATGACCACGGTGGACATCAGGGATGCCTATTTGCACATCCTGATATTCCAGGGACATCAGAGGTTCCTGAGGTTTGCTCTGGAGGACCAGCATTATCAGTTTGTGGCTCTGTCATTCGGGATATCCTCAGCCCCCCGGGTTTTCACCAAGGTGCTGGCGGGCATCATGGCTATTCTGAGGAATCAGGGCATTCGTGTGCTGCCCTATTTGGACGACATATTGATTGCGGCTCAGTCCCTTCAGCAGGCCGAGAGCGACACCGGACGGTGTTATCCACTCTCAGCGTTTGGATGGGTAATCAATTACCCCAAGTCTTCGATCACTCCCTCAACGGTGAGGTCCTTCCTGGGTATGACGTTAGACTGCTCTCTGGTCAAGGTATTCCTACCACAGCAGAAGGTGGTGGGACTTCAGACGCAGGTGCAAGCCTTGCTTTCTTGTCAGCGATCATCGATCCGTCTGGGGATGAAGCTGGTGGGCCTGATGGTGTCATGCTTCGAGGCCCTTTGCCCAGTTCCACATGAGACCTCTTCAACTGAACCTATTGACCGGCTGGGACCGGAGGCAGGAGTCGCTGGAACAGGAATTTTTTCTGTCTCCCCTGGCCAGACAGTTCCTCTTGTGGTGGCTGGACCCCAGAAACCTGTTGGTAGGCAAATCCTTTCTCCCTCCCCGGTGGGAGATAGTTACCACGGATGCCAGTCTGACCGGCTGGCGAGGATTTTGGCAGACACAGAAGCTCCAGGGTCAGTGGGGTCCGCAGGAGAACCACTTGCCCATAAATCTCCTGGAGCTGAGAGCGATCCGGTTGGTGCTTCTTTGCTTGACTTCCCATTTAAGGGGTCGTGCGATCCAGGTTCGCTCGGACAATCAGACGGCTGTCGCCTACATAAATCACCAGGGCGGGACTCGGAGTAAGCGAGCCCTCAAGGAGGTGACCCAGATTCTGACTTGGGCAGAGGAGAATGTTCCCTGCATCTCGGCGGTTTACATCCCCGGGGTAGAGAATCAGGCGGCAGACTCCCTGAGCAGGGGGGCCTCTCGTCTGGGGGAATGGTCTCTCGGCAAAAAGATCTTTCACGCTCTGTGTCTCCGCTGGGGTCGGCTGGATGTGGACTTGTTTGCGTCCAGACACAATTACAAGCTCCCAAGGTTCGTCTCCCTGTCAAAAGATCCTCTGGTCTTCGCCACAGACGCTCTGGCAATTCCTTGGACGGAGTTCAGGCTCCTTTATGTATTCCCTCCTGGGCAGAGTGCTGCGCAAGATAGCCCAGGAAGGGGTTCCAACCATCTTAGTGGCTCCTCGCTGGCCGAGAAGAAGGAGTTTGTTTGCGGACATAGTTCAGATGTCAGTGGACCGCTACATCATGCCCGCCGGTCCAGGGCTTCTCACGCAGGGGTCGCTACGGTACCCCAATTTACAGACGCTGGCTTTGACGTCCTGGCTGAGACCTCAATCCTGATGGAAAAGGGGCTGTCAGCCACGGTTGTGCATACCATGATTCAGGCGCGGAAGAAGTCTTCTTCCATGATATATTAAAGAGTTTGGCATGCCTATATTGCTTGGTGTGAGTCCAAGGGTCTCCCTTTTTGTACATTCTATATCTCTAGGATCTTGAGTTTTTACAACATGGTCTCCAGCTGAGCACCCTCAAGGGCCAGGTCTCTGCCTTGGCCATTTTTTTTTCCAGAGATCCTTTGCCATTCATAGATTGATCAAGACCTTTTTCCAGGGAGTCGCCCATGTACATCCAATACGTAAGCCTGTATTACCGGTGTGGGATTTGAATTTGGTACTTTCTGCTCTCCAGGGTCCTCCCTTTGAGCCGTTGGTCTTTTTGGTGGCGATCACCTTGGTGTGTTGCGTGTCAGAGCTGGCGGCGCTTTGTATGAAGCCTCCTTATTTTGAGCGGCATAAGGATAAGGTGGTTTTTCGCTTTGAACCTGATTTTTTGCCCAAGGTCGTTTCTCCCTCTCATCTTAATGAGGAAGTGGTCTTGCCTTTCTTGTGTCCAGCACCGACCAATTCTAAGGAAAGGACCCTCCATGCCTTGGATGTGGTTAGAGCCATCAAGTATTACCTGGTTGCGACTGAATCCTTCAGGAAATCGGATTTGCTCTTTGTCCTAACAGAGGGTTCTAGGAAGGGCTTGCCACCAGCCAAGTCTACTCACAGTAAGTGGATCCGACAGGTGGTGGTGCAAGCATATTCTGCCAAAGGGAAGGAAACCCCTTTTCATATTACAGCTCATTCTACTAGAGCTATTGGTGCTTCCTGGGCCTTTCAGTACCAGGCATCCGTTGAACAAGTTTGTAAGGCCGCCACTTGGTCTTCTGTTCATACCTTTACAAAATTTTACAAGGTTGATGTTAGGGCCTCAGCTGATGCTGTCTTTGGCCGAAAAGTGCTTCAGGCGGTAGTGAAATGAACTACATGCTGTTCCGCACTGGGGATCCCACCCTTTTGGATGTCCTAATTGTCATCACTTCTGGGACGACCTGGACTGGATATAGGGAAAAATGCAATTCTGTGAAACTCGCCTGTAGAATTGTTTTTGTATATATCCAGTCCAGGTCGTCCCACCCCGCCCTTATTCATTCTATCTGGATTGCCTGTTATGGTGATTACCATTTTTATATTGGACCGTTGTCTGATGGAGAGAGTACATGCTGAAGCTATGTGAAGTAACATGGTTTCTTGGCCTCCCGGCCTGTCTCCTTTTCTTACTGCTGTTTCACCACTGGGAAATCATAGTGAATCACATGCTTTTATAGGGGGCCGGGAGGAGCGACAGCTTTGGATCTTGCAGTTGAGCGCCCCCTGGGGGCGGAATACACAATTGTCATCACTTCTGGGAATCGGAGCCCTTTGCCGAATGATGTAAAAACAGCTAAGGGGTCTGGCTAGAAAAGAGCCTGTGGATGTGTTGGACTGAGAATAAGGTGAGTTTACTGGGCAAACTGGGGGATTTCACACAGCGAGGCATCCCAAATTAGGATGCCTCAGGGGCACGAAAAAAATGTTTTTATGCCTTTTTAATAATGCAGTATTTGTATTAAAAGTACTTTTCCAGGCATTTGAGATCTTGTCGCTCTGTTTTTGCAGTGAACTAAATTTCCATAATTACACATTAATTCCACTGAAGGAGGAATTCAGCAGGGGACATGGCCTGGAGGTAGGCGCAAGGCACTGGGACAAAGAGGATGCTCTGCTTTTCTTCTGTGACGTTGACATCTATTTCACCCCTGGGTTTCTAGACACATGCAGACTAAATGCAGAGCCTGGTAAGTGTAATGCAATGAACCTGAATACCACCTAATTATCGCCTATCTGTGACTATTTTTATAATCCTATATCCGAGGCAACATTTTACTTATCAGCTGTTGGTGTATACTGTAGTCACCTAGTTCGACAATCACCCTTCACAAATGCTTCATGGGCTAACTGTGAACTCAGCCGCTTGCTCTTCATCAGTGAATTCAGATTCCTCTACCATTCTTACAGCGGTTTTAACCCTGAAAGTAGCTGGTGTGGGGCACAGTCTGGCACCTCAGAATTTAAAATGATTCCTATCACCCCTTCCCCTTGTCTTTCCTCTTACATGTAATTGTAATGTCCCTATTCCCACCCCACATTGCTTTCATCTGCTGCCTGTTCCTTGTGTGGGTCAGGTAACAAAATTTGAGGGTCCTTGTGAGCTGAGTGGAGGAGGACCTGTATATAATGCAGCCCTGGGTACAGAATGGCATTAAAACACACATGCTCAATCTACAGCCCGCCCTATGTGTGTAGCCTGTGATTTGCTGTGGAGAAAGTGGGAGGGATAAATAGAACTGACATGTAAAGTTGTTAAATAGGGGTATGGTAAGGATGGGTGAGTGCATGATGTGTGATATAGGAGTGGCATATTGGCAAATATAGGTGATGGCGTTGGCTTGGAGAAACACCCCTGGCTAAAATCTTTAGAATAATAATTTGGTTCCAATTCTGCTGTATTGATTGTATGCTAGGGATTGATGTGTGTTTAGATGGGTTGAGTATTGGGAACATGGTTAAGATGTGGAACTGATGGGGAAACACTATAAATAAGGAACCCATATATTCAAAGAGGTAAGCCAATTGCTTGTGCATTGTTAGCATGTGGGGATTGTTGTGTGGTGGGCACACAAGTTAAATATCTCTTGAGTTTGTAGAGAGATTATGGTATTGAAAATGAAAAAAATCTGAACTGATTCATGAACTTCCAAATTCCAAATCGCATAAGTGGCCTGTACTTGTCATAGGCTGAGCACCCCTGCATTAACATGACATAATTTACAGATAACAAAGGTATAAAGTTAATTTCTCTATGCCCACCACAATGTACACAAGGTGATTCTGGAAGTGTGTGGTCACTAATCACAATCAAGTCGGGAAGAAAGTGGTGCCTTTTAGCTGTATGTTACTTGGTAACCTTTTCCTGCCCATTTGGGTAGTTTGCTTATGTTTGAAGGCGAGGTTGCTGAGGAAGTTGCTGTCTCACAGGAAGCACCCGTATTAAGGGGTTTCACGCATAAATTCAAATGAGAACTTTTTTTCAACAGTTAGGATTTTGTGTTGCGCATATTTTTAAACTTGAATTGCATGTTAATTCACCATCTCTTCATATTGCAGGCAAGAAAGTGTTCTATCCAGTTGTATTTAGTCTGTACAACCCTGCAATTGTTTATGCCAATCTGGAAGTGCCACCCCCTGTGGAGCAGCAGCTGGTGAGATAACTCGCATTGTTATTACTTTGCACGTGCTCCGCTTTAAGCTAAGGTATACAGTGTTTAGACCTCTTTACCCTTCAAAAGCAAATATGAAGCAATTCCAGACTAGAAGACATCTAAAATAACCAAATCGCACAATGCGCATGGGCAGGTTTCTGAAGAAATAATTATGAAGGCCTTCATTTTACAATTTAATCTTTGATCAACCAGCTAAATACATTTGAATGTTTGGGAGAGCAGGGACTGGCTTAATGACCGGCTTAGTGGTGCAAACTCAAGAGCAGGAAATCCGATCAGGAATAGTACAGTTTGAAGGTTCTCATCAACTTAGGTCATGTTATTCTATCTGCAATGAACTAATAAAGAAAGATCACATTATAGGGAGGAGAAGTCTGACCTGCTTGTAGGTGTCTGTAAGACCAATAAACCAAGAATTTAATTGCAGAAGATTCAGGCGGATTACATTAACCAGCACTCTGCCCCACACAACACATAGGTGAGGTTTTAAGACTACTTACAAATAATGTTTAGCCTAAAAAAAAAAGTGACGCCGCATGCTGTTTGTAAATGTGGCTAGCTGTGCAATGGCCTCAAGGAGAGGTTAGCTTGACATCCTAGGGGGTTTCCCACAGCGGGGCCCCCAAAATTGGGGTACCCTAGGGGGAAGGGCCAGAACCTGGGGATAGTGAAAATCCTGTTTTTGCTATTTTTTTTTTTTTTTGAATGTTTAAAAATCATGGGGTCACACACCAATCAATAACCAACAAGAGTGGGTGCTCACATGGAGACAGATGGTACCATTGGAGTCCTCCCTAAAGCCATACTTCAGGATGAGGAGGTCCATTCAGCTCTGAAACATTGTACTTTAAAGCGGAACAAGGGATTTTGACTATCCTGGGTTTTGTTTCCTGCCCCATTGTGTGAACCCCCCCAGAACAACGTACTTCTTCCCTGTCCCACGTCCAATTTATATGGGGGGTGCGCCAAGGAATTATACATGCCTAGGGGCAGCTATTTGCATGTTCTGCTGTATCCGACAATGTCTACCGCTACCTGGGCCTGAGATTGGCCAAATTTGAATAATACCTAAAGGATCAGCATGTGCTGATCAGAACTTTTGGTTTTTTATCTGATCAAAGGACCTACATTTCCCGTCATATAAAAATTTCTGATCTCTGCTTTCGCTGATAGTGTGGACCAGTTGTACTGTAGCTGCCACCTAGGACAAGGAAGTATATTCTAACTATACAGCACGTCCTATTCCAGAATATTCCTTACACTTGGGTCCACAAGATGGCGCTGGACAGCAGAAAACCGCTTGTGGCCCCTCCCGGCCCTATGTAAGTCAGGTACCTCCCACAAATTCCCCAGTTTCTGCAGTCTGCGCTGAGAAGATAGAAGATAGCTCTCTTGTGGCGCAGGTGAGCGGGGCTTATTGCTTGCGGCCCTGCAGGACTATTCCCACCCGTTCCGTCCCATTTACTGCCTCCCAGCCTCGGCTGATAAGGTTCGGGTGAAGGTAGGCGATTGAAGCACTATGGTGCTGAGGAGCTAGGCTCCTACCGTAGTCCCTGCTCTAACAGGGTAGGTGGTTTAGGCTAATGGTGAGCCTTTTGGGATGCCCCCACTGCCGCATGGGTTTGGCCAGGTTACCCTGTGCAGTTAAACCCTATTCCCATTCTCCCTACACCCTCATCCCTTTTTTGGAGAGATCTCGGGGGGGGGGGGGGGGCAAGCCGCCGCGCATTTGTACTGCGCTCCGCGGCTGGCAGCCCCATTTACCTCAGAGCTGCCGCTACTGGTTGGCCAGATCACATGGGCGCGCTTCGCGCTCTTCAGGGGGGGTGGGCTCTGTGGATGATGAAATTACCTACATATCTCCACGGCCCACCCCTCGAGGTTGCGGACGCCATTTTGTCTTCTTCCTGTCGCTGCTGGCTCCTTGCGGTCTGCGAGTTCCCTGGTGGGGTGAATTTTTCTCTATTTTTTTTTTTTTTTTATGCTTATTCTCATGGGTATATTTGTTGTGTCTTTCAGGCGAGATAAAGCTTCAGTCCTGTGGTTTCTCCCGGCCCTCTCCCCTCATTATGTCCCACTTCCCTAGCGGTTCATTGGGGCTTCCCGGGTAGCTTTCGGTATCACCTCGGCTCCCAGGGTATTCACCAAGATACTGGCTGGCGTACTGGCTCTGCTGAGATCTCAGGGCATTCGCATCCTTCCTTACTTAGACGACATTCTCATCATGTCTCAATCTCTCTCAAGTTTTACCAGATTGATGTTGGGGCCTCAGCTAATGCTGCTTTTGGTCGCAAAGTTCTGCAGGCGGCAGTGGTTTAAACTGCCCGCTGTTACTTTTTGGGGATCCCACACTACCTTATGGACACTGCTATTGGATGTCCCAAGTGTAAGGAATATTCTGGAACAGGACGTGCTGTATACTTAGAATAATACAATTCTGTGATTACTCACCTGTAGAATTGGTATTATACATATACAGCACGTCCTGTTCCACCCCACCCTTGTTATCATTATTCTTAGTTACCTCTGTATGGTGATTGTTCATATGTTCATCTTTGAATTCTGGTTATTATTGTTCTCCCGGCTTCTTGTTAACTGCTTGCCAATACTGGGGAATTTGTGGGAAGTCCCTGGCTTGTATAGGGCCGGGAGGGGCCACAAGCTGTTTTCTGCAGTCCAGCGCCATCTTGTGGATGTATTACCCAAGTGTAAGGAATATTCTGAAACAGGACGTGCTGTATACTTATAATACCAATTCTACAGGTGAGTAATCACAGAATTGTATTTTTGCCCAATTTCCGGCTTGCTTTTTAGTTTTAACTGGTGGGGTATGCTTAGACGGTATGCCCCAAGAGGAGGGGTGTGAGCCGACCTCTGTTGTTTTTTTTTTGTTTTGTTTTTTTTTACTGGAAGTCTTCTTCTGATCTAATATGTAGCACTATATAAATATGCAAATGTGCAATTTCTTTTGCAAGTTGAGGGCACATACTGTATGCTATATATAACTAGAAACCATTATTCACATATGTGACTTGTTTTATTTCGACCTTAGGTTCATAAGAAAGACTCGGGTTTCTGGCGAGATTTTGGATTTGGTATGACATGCCAATATAAATCTGACTTCTTATCTATAGGTGAGTGAGAACAATAGATATGTGGATCTTTTTAATATGGAGAAGTTTTACTGGCAAAAATTGTTCTGCCCTGGTAAAAGAAAAGGTGCCTAGTGTGATTATTAGTCATGCTTCTAATGCTTGAGCAGCCAGTATGGTTTCTGCCTGTTCTTGGTAGGGTTATTTCATATTTTTCAGTGACTGTTGTTCATCCCTCTGACTAGGTATATTTGTGCACCACAGGGGCTCGAACTAGGTTCCTTAATTTGACATCAACAAAGTCTGTTTTTTTTTTTCCCCACCCATGAGCAACTACTGCAGACATTAGAAGTAGAGTGAGGTTTTCTTTGGAGGGCCCACACTTGGGTGGTTTTGTAATTGAACACGTTAGCTTGTTCCTTTGTAATTGAACACGTTAGCTTGTTCCTTTTTCAAGGTAAGGCAATGAGGTCCTCCTGGGCTTTTCTAACCATCAGACTTCTGTGAACACGTTTTGTAAACCTGCTACCTGGTCCTTAGTACAGGTTTTAAGGTTGCAAGGCTGCACTGTTTCTAGTCCAGCCTCCTTGTTTGGTACCACCCATATTTTGGGACTGCTTTGGAACTTCACTAGATGTTATCTGGCAAAGCAGGTTCCTCTCATATTCTTATGACAGCCCTTACCCTGTTTTACCCATTATCATATGGTCCTAAGTTTTTCCTTGTCTCCTACACCAGAGGTCCTCAAGCTTTCTTGAGAACCACATCTAGCACTGAGAGATGGTCATGAGCCACATTTAAAAAATGAACTGATAACTGTAATGTTTTGTTTTCCAAGTTTACAGCACGTCTTGTTTCACAAATCTTCTTTACGCTTGGGATATCCGCCACAAGGTGGTGCAGTGGACTGCAGAAGAGACTTGTGGCGTCTCTAAAAGAACAGGAACCTCCCACAAATTTCCAATTTCCTTCTGCAGTCTGGACTGCGAAGATAGATAGAAGATCTTCGCAGTATATTACGCAGGCGAGCGGGGCTTGCCAGCCTGCGACCCCGCAGGACTATTCCCACCCGTTCTGGACCCACTGCCTCCCAGCCTCGGCTGCCTGGTTCGGGTGAAGGTAGGACAACGCCAGGGTCAGGTGCTGGAGGAGCGCTGCTCCAACCGCAATCCCCGTACCTGCAAGGGTAGGCGGTTCAGGCTTATGGTGAGCCTTATGGGAAGCCACTTCCTGCTTTTTTTGTGGGCCTTTCCCTGCCCCCCCCCTTCTCCCTAGCTAAGCATGCCTTGGGTGCGCCTACCGTTTCTCTTCCCCGCCTCTCTTTCTCCGGGGGGGGTGAGTTGGGGGGGTAGGCGGTGTGGTTGCACATTGTATTTTATATGTTTTTTACTTGTACTGTGCGCGCTCGCTGGCGGTGACATTTGCCTCATTTGTTGCTGCACTGTCATTGGCGCTGGGGGGTCACGTGGAGCGCGATACGCGCTCTTCGGGGGGCGAGTCCCGCGGATGACGCTTTGTATGCCATCCCTCCGCGGCCTGCCCCTCAAGGTACTTGCGGGCGCTATTTTGTCTGAAGTTTTTTCTTCTCCTGACCTGCAGTACTGCGGCGCGCTGCTGGCCTGCCTGGTTGTGCGATTGGCTTCTTGGTCCCTGAGTCCTCTTCGGGGTTGTATTGTGCTCTTGTCACCGTATTTTGGGAATTTTTATGTGTGGTTTACTTATGTCTTTCAGGCGGGATTAACGTGATTGTGGTTTCTCCCGGCCCTCTTCCTTTTTGCATCTTCCACCTTCCCTAGCGGGTTTTGGGGCATCACAGGTGGCTCTTGTTAGCCTTAAGCCTATACTGGCCAGTGTGCCCACTCTAATCACCATATGGAGGCTTCCGGGGATAATGTGCTGGGGGTTCCTTCGGGACAAGCCCAGCTGTGTGTCGCGTTTGGGGTATCCCCTGTGTGACGGTGTCAGGGTATGTGTGCCCTGCGCCCAGAAGGTACTTGTGCTGCAGTCTGGTTTGCCTGCTACGCTGCCCAGCTCTGCACCCCCTTCTATATCACCTACCCCCCCTCGCCTGCATTTGACTCCTAGTGAGGGACATGCTAGTGGGGAATCAAACTATGACTTGGCCTTGCGGGTGGCCAGCCTGGAAAGGCATATGGCTGGGCCAGTCCCCCGTAAGGCTTCTGGCAAGAAGCAGCATTTAACTCCCGCTGTTTCCCTCTTTCCTGAGGAGGATGAGGGACAGTTATTCTTAGTATACAGAACGTCCTGCTCCAGATAGATTACTTACACTTGGGTATTACTCCGCCAGATGGCGCTGGACTGCAGAGACATCGAAAATAGGCTCCTCCCGGCCCCTCAAATACCCAGGGACCTCCCACAATCACCAGATCTTCTCTGCAGTCTGGACTGCGAAGGACAAGCAGATGGCTCTCTATTCTCGCAGGTGAGTGGGGCTATTAGCCTGCGGCCCTGTAGGACTATTCCCACCCGTTCCATTATTACTGTGCCTCCCAGCCTTGGCTGCGCTGGTCGGGTGATGGTAGGCAGCACCGCTGTCAGGTGCTTAGGAGCGCTGCTCCACCGCAATCCCCCACCAAAGGGTAAGCGGCATAGGCATATGGTGAGCCTATTGCCCCTGTCTATCGGTGGGTCCTGTTAAGTGGCCGCTGTCCTCCCTCGCTCTCCTTGTAGCCCTCGGTGGAGGGAGGGGGGTGTGTGTATGTGTATTGGCCTTTGTGCTTCACTACATTATTTTATTATGCTTAGCGTCAGTCGCCGTGCTGACTTGTTTGCACTTATTGTGTCTTAAAATTGCCGCCGCGTGCGCTTCCACTGTGTTCCGCGCTTGGGGTTGGCGTTTCCTCAGGCGCTGGTGCGCCGTCATTGGCTGCTTGTCACGTGTATGGCTTCGCTCTCTTCGGGGGGGCGGGGCCCGCTTTTGGCGCGTTCCGCGTCACTGTCCCTGCGGCCCGCCCCTCGCTCGAGGTATACCCAACGCCATTTTTTTTCTTGGATCCGGCTGTTGCGTGACGGGCTTCTACCTATCGCTGTCCGTGAGTGCCCTCGCGGGCGGCTTTTATTACCGTTGTTATTTATTTGTACACTTACGGCTCCCCTTTGCTTGTCTTTCAGACGGGCCGAACCCTCTTGGCTTCTCCCGGCCCTACTCCCTCTATTTAGTTAATTAACTTGTGAGGCCTAGTGTTAATTACTCCCACTTCCCTAGTGGGTTATTGGGGCATCCCGGGTTACTTTATCGGCCTATTGTGCCGCTATAATCACCTTATGGTGGCATCTCAGGATAATGTGCTCGGGGTTCCTTCGGGGCAAGCCCGGCTGTGTGTAGCTTGTGGGGTGTCCCCTATTAGCGCTGACAATGCGCGGGTCTGTGTACCTTGTGCCGAGCAGGTGCTTGCGCTGCAATCTGGCCTTCAGTGGCTGGGCCTGTGCCTCGTTTCACTTCACCTACTCCCCCAAGCTTAAATCTCACTCCCACTGAGTTGCATACAAGTGGGGATTCTCAGCCTGATGTGTCTTCTATACTGGCTAGTGTTGAGAAGTTGATTGCTAATACCTTGACGCGTAAGGCCTCTGCAAAAAAGCGGCACTTAACGCCTGATGTCACTCTTTTCCCTATGGAAGCTGATGAGTTTTTGGAACTGTCTGGCTATACCCCTTTGGAGGAAGGGGAGCTATTCTCCGACTCAGGGTCATCTGCTGAGAGGCCCAGGGGTCATGACGATTTTGGCTCTGGCCCCTGTGCCCCAGATGATACTGATAGACTGTTGGCTCAGATTTTTGAGGTTCTGTCTATTTCTCCCCCTGTTGCGGCCCCCAGGCAACAGAGGGAACTTTTTCATACTGCTAAGTCACGCTTGGAATTTCCTGAGCAAGCCCATTTTTAATAACCTTGTGCTCAAGGAATGGGAACGCCCCAGCAGGCTTCCCGGTGTACCTAAAAGTTGGGATAGGAAGTATCCCTTTCCTGCTGATGTGGTGAAGTGTTGGTCATCCCCTCCTTAGGTGGATGCCCCAGTCCTAGGGTTATCTAACACCTCTGTCATGCACTGCCCTTACTCTACTACTCTGCGGGATGCTGAGGACCGGCGCATTGATCAGCTGGCGTCCCATGCCTTTGCGTGTGTGGGGACGGCGCTGCGCCCGGTCTGTGCCTCTGCCATTACGGCTGTGGCTATTAGGACCCTGCTCAGAAGTATCCTTGATGGTGCCCCTGATGATGTGTCTAGGGAGGAGTTTAATGCACTATCTAGTTGTGATGTATTTGTGACCTATGTCACAAAAGACACCATTAGAATGTGTGGCAGAACCTACGCCACTCGGTTTGGCTGCGCCAGTGGGCTGCTGACAACGCTGCCAAGAAAGCCCTCACTGGTTTTCCCTTCAAAAGACTACGCCTGTTTGGGGACCGCCTGGACCTGTTTGCTAAGGGAGGCAGGTTACCCCAGCGCAGGCGGCAGTCTCGGCCCTTTCGGGGTCAGGGCTCCTTTTCCTCCCCTTACCGTGGTGCTAGACAAGGGAGGGGGGTTTCCTTTACTGGGGCCCGAGGAGACTTCTGGAGTAGGGGCAGAGGATGTGGACGTCCTGGCTCCGCCTGGGGCTCCTAGCTTAAGTCCTCTCCCAAGCCCCCTCAGGCATGATGGGGCGCCCTCACCCATCCGGGTGGGGGGACGGCTTCAGCACTTTGCTCACTTCTGGAGGCTTCATGTCTCAGACCGGTGGATTCAGGAGGTAGTGTCCTCCGGTTACAAGATAGTTTGCGGTCTGCCCTCCCTTCTGTGTCGCCGTTGGGGCCAACCAGATGTGGATCTGTTTGCGTCCCATCACAATCACAAGCTCCCGGCCTTTGTCTCCCTGTCCCAGGATCCTCTGGCCTTGGCCACGGATGCCCTAGCAATGTCATGGCAGGACTTACAGCTCCTGTATGTCTTTCCTCCGTTTCCCCTGCTGGGCAGAGTTCTGCGCAAGATCGCTCTGGAGGGGGTGCCAGCGATTCTGGTGGCCCCCAGGTGGCCAAGAAGAGTGTGGTTTGCAGACGTGGTGCAGTTGGCAGTAGATCAGTACGTTCTGCCCAGGGTGCCAGACCTCCTCACTCGGGGTCCCTTACGCCATCCCAATTTACAAACTCTGGCTTTGACGGTCTGGCTGCTGAAAACTCCATCTTGATGGAGAAGGTTCTGTCTTCCTCGGTTGTTGATACCATGATAAAGGCTAGGAAGAAATCATCTTCTTCCATTTATTACAGGGTTTGGCGTGCCTACATTGACTGGTGTGGGTCTAAGTCTCTTCCCTGTCGTGTGTTCTCTATTCCCAGGATCCTGGAGTTCCTGCAGCATGGGTTGGAGATGGGGCTCCAACTAAGTACTCTGAAGGGTCAGGTTTCTGCCCTGGCTGTTTTCTTCCAGAAGTCCTTTGCTCAGCATTCTCTGATCAGGACTTTTTTCCAGGGGGTTACTCATGTGCGTCCCCCACGTAAGCCTATGTTGCCTGTTTGGGATTTGAACTTGGTTTTGTCAGCCTTGCAGGGTGCTCCCTTTGAACCTGTGCAGGATGCTGCCCTGACCATTCTTACTCTCAAAGTTGTCTTTTTGGTGGCTCCTCTGTTAGGCGTGTGTCTGAGTTGGCGGCGCTCTCCATCCAGCCCCCCTACTATGAGAGACCCCAGGACAAGGTGGTGGTCCGCTTCAAGCCAGACTTTCTGCCTAAGGTTGTGTCTGCCTTTCATTTGAACCAGGACATTGTTCTTCCATCATTGTGCCCTAATCCTAGTAATGCTAAGGAGAGGGTCTTGCGTTCTTTGGATGTGGTTAGGTGTCTGAAGTACTATCTAGTGGCTACTACACCTTTCAGAAAAACTGATGCTCTTTTTGTGGTCCCTTCTGGTCCTAGGAAGGGTTTGGCTCCTGCCAAGTCTACTATCAGCAAATGGATCCGTCAGGCTGTGATTCAGGCCTATTCTGCTAAGGGGAAGAATCCTCCCTTCCGCCTTACTGCTCATTTTACTCGTGCTATTGGGGCCTCTTGGGCTTTTCAGCACCAGGCTTCTGTTGAACAAGTTTGCAAGGCTGCTACTTGGTCTTCTGTTCATACCTTTTCAAAGTTTTACAAGGTTGATCTTAAGGCCTCAGTTGATGCTGCTTTTGGCCGCAAGGTTCTGCAGACGGCAGTGGTATGACCTGTCTGTTTTTACCTTTGGGGATCCCACCCTACTTTATGGACACTGCTATTGGATGTCCCAAGTGTAAGTAATCTATCTGGAGCAGGACTTACTGTATACTAAGAATAATACAATTCTGTGATTACTCACCTGTAGAATTGGTATTATGAGTATACAGTACGTCCTGCTCCACCCCACCCTTGGTTTTGCATTATCTTGGATCCCCTGTATGGTGATTGTTATCTTTGTTGTAGTTACCAGTTTGGGTTGTTTTAATTTTTCCGGCTTCTCGTTAACTGATTTTCAATGCTGGGGATTGTGGGAGGTCCCTGGGTATTTGAAGGGGCCGGGAGGAGCCTATTTTCGATGTCTCTGCAGTCCAGCGCCATCTGGCGAGTAATACCCAAGTGTAAGTAATCTATCTGGAGCAGGACGTACTGTATACTCATAATACCAATTCTACAGGTGAGTAATCACAGAATTGTATTTTCTTTCCCTGGCCTGTACCCCCTAGAAGAGGGGGAACTTTTCTCTGATTCTGAGTCCTCTGAGGAGCAGCAGGAGGTTTATGGTGGTACTGTGTCTCCTTTTGGAGAAGACCCATGGTCTGCTGAGGATTCGGACAGGCTGTTGTCTCACATTTTTGAAGTACTGTGTATTACACCTCCTGTCCTGGCTAAGAGGCAGCAGGGTGAGCTTTTTCACTCTGTTAAACAACGTTTGGAGTTCCCTGACCAGATCCACTTCAATAATTTTGTGCTCAAAGAGTGGGAAACGTCCTAGCAGATTGCCCGCGGTGCCTGAGTTGGGACAGGAGGTATCCATTTCCTGCTGATGTGGTTAAGCGCTGGTCGTGTCCCCCCGAGGTGGATGCTCCCGTACTTGGGTTGTCCAATACCTCGGTCATGCATTCCCCTGACACTTCTACTCTGAGGGATAGTGAGGATCGGCGTGTTGATCAGCTGGCCTGTCATGCATTTGCTTTTGCAGGGACTGCGCTGCGCCCTGTGTGCGCTTCTGCTATCACAGCTCTTGCTCTTAAAGGGTTGCTTAAGTGCCTTATGGATAATGCCTCGGATGCCAATAAGGGGGAGGAGTATAGATCCCTCCTGCTTTGCTATGAATTTGTGGCATTTATTCTTTCTGCTATGGATGATGCGGTCAGGATGTGTGGCAAGACTTCTGCCCTTTTGGTGGCTATACGACGCTCTGTTTGGCTGTGGGCGGCTGATAATGCTGCTAAGAAGGCTCTCACTGGCTTTCCCTTTACTGGGCTACGGCTCTTTGGGGAGCGGCTGGATTTGTTTGCCAAGGATGGTAGGCTGCCTCAACGCAGGAGGCAGCCACGGCCCTTTCGGGGGGCTGGTTCTTCCCTCCCCTCCTTCCGTGCTCCCAGGTCCGGTCGGGGTGCACCATTTGCGGGGTCCCAAGTCCAAATCTTCCCCCAAGCCCCCTCAGGCATGAGGAGGCGCCCTCACCCATCCGGGTGGGGGGACTGTTGCGGCTCTTTGCTCACGTTTGAGGACTGCGCTTTTCAGACCGGTGGATTCAGGAGGTGGTGTCCCCTGGGTACAAGCTAGAGTTTGCAGCCTGGCCGCCCCCAAGATTCATCAGATCCTGGATGGCTCAAAATCCCTTGTCAGTTCAGGGCTTGCGCCTTGCGGTCCAGAGCCTTTTGGATTTGGGGGTCATTTGCCTGGTGCCCCTCCAGGAAAAGGGCAGAGGTTTCTATTCCAATCTGTTCATGGGTCCCTGAGGCCCATCCTGGATTTAAAGCGCCTCAACAAGTTTGTCCGGTTCAGGCATTTTCGCATGGAGACCCTGCGCTCGGCGGTCAGTACCTTGCACCCGGGCACCTTCATGACTTCTGTGGACATCAAAGATGCTTACCTTCATGTTCCTATCTTTCCAGGTCATCAGAGATTTCTCTCTTGCTCTGGAGGATCAGCACTACCAATTTGTGACCTTACCTTTCGATCTTACCTCAGCCCCTCGGGTCTTCACCAAGGTGCTGGAGGGGGTGATGGCTCTGTTGAGATCTCAGGGCATTCGCATCCTTCCTTATCTGGACGACATTCTGATTGCGTCTCAGTCCTTCCATCAGGCCGAGCTGGATACCCAGATGGTGGTCGCCACGCTCGAGTCCTTCGGTTGGTTGATCAATTATCCCAAGTCTTCTCTGTCTCCGTCCTTGGTGACGTCCTTTCTGGGCATACATCTCTGATTTCTTGCCCTCATCCCTCCATCCGGCAGGGGATGCAGCTGGTGGGCCTGATGGTGTCATACTTCGAGCCAGTTCCCTATGCTCAGTTTCACATGAAACCTCTTCAGTTGCACCTCTTGTCAGTTTGGGATCGGGACCCTGTGTCCTTGGATCAGGAATCTCCTAGTGGGCAGGACCTTTCTGCCTCCTTGCTAGGGAGACTTGTCACCACAGATGCCAGTCTGACAGGTTGGGGGGCTTTTGGAAGTCTCTGAAGTTTCAGGGTCAGTGGGGCCCTCAGGAGGCCCATGTTCCCATCAAGCTATCTGCTTGGTTCTGTCGCGCCTGACATTTCGCCTACAGGGCTTACCGGTTCAGGTTGATCAGAAAATCGTACTGCGGTAGCTTACATCAATCAACAAGGAGGGACTCGCAGCAGGAGTGCCCTCAGGGAAGTATCTCTGATTCTGACATGGGCGGAGAGCAATGTTCCTTGCATCTCGGCAGTATACATTCCGGGAGTGGAGAACACGGAGGCGGACTCCCTGAGCAGGGGATTCTTTCGCCGAGGGGAATGGTCTCTCAACCACAAGGTGTTTCGGGCCCTGTGTCAAAAGTGGGGGACTCCGGAGGTGGATCTCTTTGCCTCTCGGCACAATCACAAGCTCCCAACCTTTGGCAGTGGATGCCTTGTCCCTTGCCTGGAGGGATCTAGGGTTTCTGTACCTGTTTCCCTCCTTCTCCATGGTGGGCAAGGTGGTGCGCAAGCTGGCGCTAGAGGGGGCACCAGCAATTCTGGTGGCCCCAAGGTGGCCCTTTGAACCGATGCAGGATGTGGCTCTTTCTGTGCTCACTCAAAAGGTTGCCTTTTTGGTGGCTATTACCTCTGTTCGGCGTGTCTCTGAGTTGGCGGCTCTGTCTATTCAGGCCCCTTACTTTGAGAGACACCAGGATAAGGTGGTTTTTCGCTTTAAACCAGATTTCCTTCCTAAGGTGGTTTCTGCCTTCCATCTCAATCAGGATGTAGTTCTCCCTTCCTTGTGTCCTAGGCCTAGCAATGACAAGGAGAGGGTTTTGCACTCTTTGGATGTGGTTCGTTGTGTGAAGTACTATTTGGTTGCTACTTCTCCTTTTCGTAAGACGGATGCCTTGTTCGTGGTGCCTTCTGGGCCCAGAAAAGGTTTGGCGCCCGCCAAGTCTACCATTAGTAAATGGATACGTCAGGCCATTGTTGGGGCCTATTCCGCTAAGGGGAGGGTTCCTCCTTTTAAGATCACTGCTCATTCTACTCGTGCTGTTGGGGCTTCATGGGCCTTTCAGCGCCAGGCTTCTGTTGAACAAGTTTTATAAGGTTGATGTGCGGGCCTCAGCGGATGCTGTTTTTGGCCGCAAGGTTCTGCAAGCTGCAGTGGTTTAAATTGGTGCATTTTTTTTGCTGTATTTGGATCCCCACCCATGACGGACACTGCTATTGGATGTCCCATATGTCGTGAATAGTGGAAGCAGGGTGTGTGACATACTTGGAATAATACCATTTTGTGATTACTCACCTTTAAAATGAGTATTATAAGTATGTCACACACCCCACTTCATCCCGCCCTTTTGTATTCTGGATCCTTTATATGGTGAATCCTTTTTATGGTTAAGAATGTTTTATTAGCTCTTCCTGGTCCCCTTACTGCTGTCATATACTGGGGAATGTGTGGGAGGTCCCAGGTATTTATGGACCGGGAGGGGCTTCTTTTTTGCTTCATCTCTGCAGAAGTTCGCCCTCTACTGGGCCATAACCCATATGTCATGAATAGTGGAAGCAGGGTGTGTGACATACTTATAATACCCATTTTAAAGGTGAGTAATCACAAAATGGTATTTTTGAATTCTGGTTGTTATTGTTCTCCCGGCTTCTTGTTAACTGCTTGTCAATACTGGGGAATTTGTGGGAGGTCCCTGACTTATATAGGGCTGGGAGGGGCCACAAGCTGTTTTCTGCAGTCCAGCGCCATCTTGTGGATGTATTACCCCAAGTGTAAGGAATATTCTGGAACAGGACGTGCTGTATATGTATAATACCAATTCTACAGGTGAGTAATCACAGAATTGTATTTTTAGATGCTTGGGAAAAGTTTAAGGGTTTGGGCTTTTTATTAAATCATGCTGAAGGTCCAGTTTAAGGTACAAATATAAAGCATAGAAGATGTGATGTTTAAACTATCTCACTAAAGGTTAACTCCTATAGACCATGATATTGACTTTTTTTTCTTTATAACATTAGTCTTTTGTTGTTCCTTGTCTGCTCTTACAGGTGGTTTTGACTTGGAAGTCCGAGGATGGGGAGGAGAGGATGTTCATTTGTACAGAAAGTACCTTCATGGTGATCTGGTAGTGGTGCGCACTCCAGTCCCAGGCCTCTTTCATCTCTGGCATGAGAAGCACTGTGTGGATGAACTGACCCCCGAGCAGTATCGCATGTGCATCCAGTCGAAGGCAATGAACGAGGCCTCTCACCCACATTTAGGCATGTTGGTGTTTCGGGAGGAAATTGAAGCCCACTTGCGCAAGCAAGCCTTTAGGACGAATGATGAGCCTGAGGCATGAACCAGCAGGTCCCATCATGTGCTGGGGTGCAAATATTTTGTGATAAACCGCAAGGCTTTCAGATCCTAAAAGGCTGTCTGGACCATTCTAGATGGGAAATGGAGGTTGTACAGAAAAACCTGTTTTGCTTCTGTGCAGTACTAAAATGTTCAGGTTTTTTACACTCTTAAGACAAGAATATACATATCTTAAGGGTAGAAGTAGCAGAAGATCACGATGGCCATTGATGAAAATTGATTGAAGTTAAACGAAGGGAAAACTTTCATTGGTAAAATGCAAAGATTTCAAGGGGACCAGCACCCGTTTTCTCGGTGTTGGGCATGGGTGTTGGTACCTCTGCATTAAGACAGTCATACAGAATGCTGGCATCCTCCCTTGCATCATCCCCCGAATGCCCGATATTCTTACCTTTAACCTCGAGCCTCACCGAGAACACAGCCACGCGTTTTGCCGTCCATGCCCACATGGGCACATTCTCGGTTTCGGCTACCAGAAAGCCCCGCCCACGTGAATGCAAGTGGCCAATCGTGTGGCTGTATTCTCAGCAAGGCTTTAGGTTATCAGGTTTCCAGGAGGGGGTGTAGTTTATGCATTCTGCATGCCACCCCCATTCTCTATGCAGTGGAACCAATATCCGTACCCGATAGCAGGAAAATGGGTGTTGGTCTGCTTTAAGGTTGCAAGCAAAAGACCAATCAAATCGCTTCTTCACTTCATATATCAACCCTAAAGACAAGAAAACGAAGCACACCCAAGTGGCAATGGAAGCTTAGGACCTTAAATCATCAGTCAAGGTCGTGAACGTCCTTTTTTGTTGCTTGAAATGATCAAACATTCTGTGAAAAAGAGGACTTGCTCAAAGATGCGTGAACTGTCAGACATTTCAATAGCCACCAGGAAATGGAAGTTTTTGGGGCGCTGTCAATAGGTTATGGCTGGTTAGCCTCCTGGGCAAGTAAATAAACAGGTACTGCAGGCCCAGTATTGTGCCTTACTACTTTCATAGGAGGCCTCCTATCAGAACTACAAAAACAGGATAACAGGTACATTTAAAAGTGTTGGTACTTTTTTTATTCCTTGTATTTTTTGCTCCGCGCTTATCAACGCAATGTACACAGAATATTGTGTAAGGTTTTAGCACATTTTGATAATATGGTTGTTATATGAAACGTGAATAATTGTGACGTGTCCGCCTGGTACGTAAATAGATTGCTTTGTGGACATAGCCAGTTTACAGATAAAGCACAACTATTTGTCATAACTCTGTCATTGTGCAGCAATAATCTTATCATTGGCTGCGTGATGAAAAAAATAAAGGGTTAAAATAAAATCAATAAAGGCCAGTGACGGAAGAAATTGTATTGTGCATACACGTATAGGTTGTGTATTGCATCATTTTCTACAAGCTGCAGGTTTGTTTCAGACCAGGTAACCACTGTTGGTGGATTGGCATTAAAAGGGGTACTGAAGGCAAAGGCAATTGTAAGACCATTGTGTTAGCTACATTTGGTACTGTTCTAAACTGGTTCCTTTTTTAAATTTGAAGAAGAAATGGCTGAGATATCAAGGTTTACAGTTTCACTTTACAATTTATCTTTTGAAACCTTTGGGAGTGGCCCATGCCTCTGTAATGCCGCATAAGGGGCGGGGTCTGTAAAACAGGCATTCTCATCATCGTGGATGTTCTCCTCTCCCAGTGTCCACAGTCTGATGATGCGGAGCTTTAGACCACCAGTTTAGCCCTATAATTGGTGGTCTAAGGCAAAGGAACTCGGGGTGTGTGCCACTACTTTTTGCCTTGATTTTACTTTCAGAAGCAGCTGCGTTCTGACAGGATGCGCAGCCATGACGAGATGAACTGCTGAATGACTGTTCCAAGAGTCCCCAAAAATGCTGAAGGAAGAGGGGAGGAAGTTGCTTCTTAATCCCAGCATCTGGGGCATGATTGTTTCTTTATGGGCTATAGAGCTCTAATGGTCAAGTAAAATTCTGTAAACACTTGAAAAAGAAAATCTGTTAATCTAACTTTTTAATAAGGAGTCTAATGATTAGGGGGCAGAAAATGAAAAAGGAGTAGGCACAAAATGGACACCTCCACCTAATTTACCTTTTTTATTTTTGAAGAAACTAGCAAATCATTGGCTGGACACTTGGACTGCTGAGATTCCTCACACCATCTTTTGTGGCAGTTGTCTCGGTAATCTAAACACACAGTAATCGAACAAATCCAGCGTAAAAATCTAAGCTCATAATAGTTTCTAATCACTTTTTCGTTGCAAGAGCTGTTTATCCCTGAACATTATTTCCAATGAGAAGGCTACACAATGATATCCCTCTGCTATTGTTCACCTAATGGAGAACCTCGAATGGAGAGGATATTTCACATATCCAGTAGCCGGTGTTCCTTTGTGCCAGTAGCACTTTGTATTAAAGACTAAGCTTTTTGAAGGCCTCTTCTGTAGTATGTGATGGAACCCGTTGGTTCCTCTCTTGGACCTTCAATTAGAAAAATAAGTGGAAGCATTTATAGAGATTTCAAGATTTCAGGTGACGTGTGTTACTACATTTCTCTCATCGGGTCTAATCTTGTACACCGAACGCCACCCATAGATAAAGTGTGTGTGTGTGTGTGTGTGTGTGTGTGTGTGTGTGTGTGTGTGTGTGTGTGTGTTGTTCTGTGCTGTGGTATCCATAAGGCTGAGATTCAATGTCTTTTCTAGAGCATTGTCTCTGATTTATTAAGCCTAGCACTAGGAAAACAAGAACAAAATATTTCTGTGCTGAGAGAGTGCAAGAGCGTCCCATTGTAATTGGGGCACAGTTAATGAAGAGCCACAGTCAATATTTGTCTGGTTACGATGTCTTTTTTTGTTTTTTTTTTCATTTTCTCATACTTTTCTTTTATCCCTCTTTTTTATTTTCTTCTTCTACCTTTTTTCATGGTACTAATGGCAGACAAGCTAACAAAACTGCACAGTTACACAGATGGTGGTTGTTTCATTCCAGCTTGCTGTATAGAATGACAGTTTCTTTAGGAAGGGAAGATATTACCATTCCATACCTTCCTTTGTTTTTAAAGCAGTATTACAATGATGATAGGAGACAAATGAAGGCATTGTTTTTTTAATTCAAATATTTTGTTTTACTTACCACTGTTCTCGGTTTCTGCAATTCTCCAACCAGCGCTTAGTCTCACATTTACCAAAGAGCCTCTGCCTTTAGTAAAAAGATTTAGGAAAACTGCAGAAAAGACTGCTGTTCTTTGTTGGCACAGGAAATTGTAATAAAGTGTTTTTCTATGAAATAGTGTTGTGTGTCTTATTGCTATGATTAATTCTCTGTATAGGTTGTCTCTCTGGCTAATTATTTGGTAAAGCATGGTGTGCCAGCAGTGACCCTTGCACCGTGAATTGCAAGCTGCATATCTGTATGCTTTTTAATTTTCCTAATGCACAGCACGGCCTGCTTTATGAAATCCTTACATCTGGGTATTCCGCCACCCGGTGGCGCAGTGGACTGCAGAAGATTTGTGGCTCCTCTCGGCCCCATATAAAAACGGTAATCACCCATAGACCTCCAGTGTTTTCCTCTGCAGTGATACTGCGAAGATGGCTCTCTATGTTGCGCAGGTGAGCGGGACAACCAAGCCTGTGGCCCTGCATGTCTATTTCCAACCACTTCCGGACCCTCTGTGCCTGCCAGCCTTGGCTGACGGATCGGGTGAGGGTAGAGGAGCACTAGGGTCAGGTGCTCGGGAAGCGCTGCTCCAAGCTGCAGACCCTGTACAACAAAGGGTAGCCGGCCATAGGCTTTATGGTGTGCCTACTGAGGGATGAGGAACTCCTGCCTCTGTGTGGGGGTGAGTCGTGTTTGGGGACTTGTGTTGCTAACCAGTCTCCTCTTGATTTTGTTCTGTCTCCCTTCCCTTTGGTGTCTCCTGCCCCCCCCCCCCCCCCCTACCATCCGGCCCTGTCTGGCTGCTCCCTTTTTTCCAAGTATACAGCACGTCCTGTTTCACTAATTCCTTACGTGTGGGTTATCCGCTACAAGGCAGTCGGACTGCGAAGATAGAAGATGGCTCTCTATACTGCGTAGGCAAGCGGGGCTTACCAGCCTGTGGCCCTGCAGGACTATTTCCACCGTTCTGGACCCACTGCCTCCCAGCCTCGGCTGCCTGGTTCGGGTGAAGGTAGGACAGCACCAGGGTCAGGTGCTTGAGGAGCGCTGCTCCAGACCGCAAAACCCTGTTCCACAAGGGTAGCCGGTTACAGGCTTTTATGGTGAGCCTTTGGGATACTGAGACCCTTGCTGTTTAGCCTCTTTTGTGTAAGGGGTTCTCTACCACCCCCCCCCCTCCATTTCCCTGGGTTGGGCCCTTGCCGCTGTTCTGTTGCTCTCTCCCTGGGCTCGGGGAGGGGGGGGGGCTGTGACGGGCGGCTGGCGGGGGTGCCCTGCGGATCTGTTTGTGTGCTGCAATGTGCTTTATTGCGGTTTACTACTGTTTGCTTCGCCGCCGCGTTATACAACGCTCCGCGGAGGACTTCGCTATTTTCTGAGGTGTGTTTTTCTCTGTGTATAATGGCACCGGCGGGTCATGTGACCACAATTTTGCGCTCTTCCGGGGGGGGGGGGGGAACTGCGTTCCGCCCCTCAAGGACCGCTCCGGCACCATTTTGTTTCTACTGCGCTGTGGGGCCCTCGTTCTTTAGGAGCTGCGGCGCGCTTCGCTGGCAGTTGGTGCACCTGATCCAATTGGTCCGTGAGTTCGCTGCCGGGTTGTTTTTTTTATGAGTATTAGCTGCGCTGCTGGATTTTTATGTGTCCTCATTGTGTCTTTCAGGCGGGACAACCGTGACTGTGGTTTCTCCCGGCCCTGCCCCTTTACATCTCCCACCTTCCCTAGCGTGCTTCTGGGCATCCCTGGGGGGGGCATCCCGGGTGGCTCTGGTTAGCCGTGACTCTATACGGGCTGTGCGCCTATATTAATCACCATATGGAGGCTTCCGGGGATAATGTGCTTGGGGTTCTTCCGGGACAAGCCCAGCTGTGTGCTGCGTGTGGGGTATCCCCTGTGAGTGATGGTGTCAAGGTATATGTGCCCTGCGCCCAGAAGGTACTTGCGCTGCAGTCTGGGTTATCTGCTACGCTGCTCAGCTCTGCGCCCCCTTCTACATCACCTACCCCCCCGCGCCTGCATTTGACCCCTAGTGAGGGAATCACATTATGAATTGGCTATGCGGGTGGCCAGCCTGGAAAGGCATATTACTGGGCCTGCCCCCTGTATGGCTTCTCGCAAGAAACGGCATTTAACTCCCGCTGTTTCCTTTTTTCCTGAGGAGGTTGAGGGACATTATTCTTTTTCTGGCCATTACCCCTTAGAAGAGGGGGGACTTTTCTCTGATTCTGATTCCTCTGGGGAACAGCAGGAGGTTTATTGCGGTACTGGGTCTCCTTTTGGAGAAGATCCATGGTATCTCTAGGATACTGATAGGCTGTTGGCTCACATTTATGAAGTATTATGTATTACCCCTCCTGTGGCGGCTAAAAAACAGCAGGGTGAGCTTTTTCACACTGTTAAACTACTCTTAGAGTTCCCTGAGCAGATCCACTTCAATAGTATCCCTTCCCTGCTGCTGTGGTTAAGCGCTGGTCGTGTCCAATACCTCGGTAATGCATTCCCCTGACACTTCTACTCTGAGGGATGGTGAGGACCGGTATGTGGATCAGCTGGCCTGTCACGCATTTGCTTGTGCGGGGACTGCACTGCGCCCTGTATGCGCTTCTGCTATCACGGCTATTGCTATTAAAGGGCTGCTCAAGTGCCTTCTGGATAATGCCTCAGGATGTGTGATAAGACTTCTGCCCTTTTGGTGGGTATACGACTTTCTGTTTTGCTGTGGACGTCCCGGTCTCTCATGGGGTCCCAAGTCCAAATCTTCACCCCAAGCCCCCTCAGGCATGAGGAGACGCCCTCATCCATCCGGGTTTGGGGACGGATGCCGCTCTTTTCTCACGGCTGGAGCCTGCGCGTCTCAAACCGGTGGATTCAGGAGGTGGTGTCCTCTGGGTACAAGCTAGAGTTTGCAGCCTGGCCGCTCCCAAGATTCATCAGATCCTGGATGGCTCAAAATACCCTGTCAGCTCAGGGCTTGCGGTCCAAAGCCTTTTGGATTTGGGTGTCATCTGCACGGTGCCCTTCTGGGAAAGGGGCAGAGGCTTCTACTCCAATCTGTTCACGGTTCCCAAAAAGGATGGGTCCCTGAGGCCCATCCTAGATTTGAAGCATCTCAACAAATTTGTCAGGTTCAAGCATTTTCGCATGGAGACTCTGCGCTCGGCGGTCAGTACCCTGCGCCCGGGCGACTTCATGACTTCTGTGGACATCAAAGATGCTTACCTTCGTTCCTATCTTTGTTCCTATGTTCCTATCTTTCCAGGTCATCGGAGATTTCACAGGTTCGCTCTGGAGGATCAGCACTACCAATTTGTGGCCTTGCCGTTCAGTCTTACCTCGGCTACTCGGGTTTTCACCAAGGTGCTGGCGGAGGTGATGGCTCTGTTGATATCTCAGAGCATACGCATCCTTCCTTATCTGGACGACATTCTGATTGCGTCTCAGTCCTTACATCAAGCCGAGCTGGATACCCAGATGGTGGTCTCCACACTCGAGTCCTTCGGCTGGGTGATCAACCATCCCAAGTCTTCACTGTCTCCGTCCTTGGTGAGGTCCTTTCTGGGCATGACTCTGGATACCTCTCAGGTCAAGGTTTTCCTGCCTCAGCAGAAGGTGGAGAGCCTGCAGACGCAGGCACGGTTTCTACTTTCTTGTCCTCAGCCCTCCATTCGGCAGGGGATGCAGTTGCTGGGCCTGATGGTGTCATGCTTCGAGGCGGTCCCCTTTGCTCAGTTTCACATGAGGCCTATTCAGTCGCATCTCTTGTCTGTTTGGGATCTGGAACCTGTGTCCCTGGATCAGGACTTTGCTCTGTCCCCTCTGGCCAGGCGGTCCATCTTGTGGTGGCTGGACTCGAGGAATCTTCTAGTGGGCAGAACCTTTCTGCTGCCATGCTGGGAGATCGTCACCACGGATGCCAGTCTGATCGGTTGGGGGGGAGTTTGGAAGTCTCAGGCCCATGCACCCATCAACATTCTAGAGCTGCGGGCGATTAGGTTGGTTCTCTCCCAGTTGACCCCACACCTTCGGGGGTCGGGCTTTTCAGATTCGCTCGGACAACCAGACGGCGGTTGCCTACATCAATCATCAGGGGGGAATTCGGAGCAAGCGAGCCCTCAAGGAAGTGTCCCTGATACTGTCTAAGGCGGAAGAGAATGTCCCTTGCATCTCGCTGGTCTACATTCCGGGGCTGGAGAACCTGGATGCAGACTCCCTGAGCAGGGGGGACGTCTCGGCTGAGGGAACAGTCCCTCAGCAACAAGGTATTTCACTCCCTGTGTCACCGCTGGGGTCATCCGGATGTGGATCTGTTTGCGTCTCGCCACAATCACAAGCTTCCAAGATTTGTCTCTCTATCGCAGGATCCTTTGGCCTATGCCATGGATGCGCTAGCGATTCCTTGGACGGAGTTTCGGCTCCTCTGTGTTCCCTCCCTTTCCTCTGCTGGGCAGGGTGCTGCGCAAGATAGCCCAGGAGGGGGTACCAGCCATTCTGGTGGCCCCCTGTTGGCCAAGGAGGGTGTGGTTCGCAGATGTCGTGCAGTTGGCTGCAGATCGGTACGTCCAAGGATCCAGATCTTCTCACTCAGGGACAGCTGCACATCCCAATTTACAAACGCTGGCTTTAAGGGCTTGGCTGCTGAAACCTCCATCTTGATGGATAAGGGGTTGCCGGCCTCTGTTGTTGATACTATGATTCGGAAGACGGGAAGAAGTCCTCGTCTTTTATCTACTACAGGGTTTGGCATGCTTACATTGCCTGGTGTGAGTCCAAGCCTCTTCCTTGTCAGGTGTTTTCTATCCCCAGGATTCTGGAATTTTTACATGGTTTGGATTTGGGCCTTCAACTTTGTGCCCTCAAAGGGACAGGTGTCGGCTCTGGCTATTTTTTTTCCAAAGATCCTTTGCCAATCCCTGGCTGGTTAAGACTTTTTTCCAGGGAGTTATCCTATCCGTGGGGCTGCGTTGCCCTTTCTGACTTAAGGTGGCCTTTGCTTCGGTCAGGCGAGTTTCTGAGCTGGTGGAGCTTTCCATCAAACCTCCTTATTTTGAGCGGCATCAGGATAAGGTGGTGTTTCGTCTTAAGCCGGATTTCTTGCCTAAGGTGGTGTCTGCTTTTCATCTCAATCAGGACATTGTCTTACCTTCCTTGTGTCCTAACCCTGCTAATTCCAAGGAACGGACCCTTCATTTTCTGGATGTTGTCAGGGCATTGAAGTTTTATTTGGTTGCTACTGAGTCTTTCAGGAAATCTGATGCTCTTTTTGTTCAAACATCAAACATCCCACGAAGGGCAGGCAGACTCAATATCGTACCTACAGGCAGATACCACAACAATGAGAAAATGCCCAACTACCAAGTCAAAAAGCAGTTCATTACCGGATATATCTAGGCCTAGCTGCATAGAATCCCTGCCAAACACTCCTCAATGGGGAAATTTGACAAATGTACAGGTAGGCGCTTTGTCGCTGGGTGATATAACTGCACATTTTAAACTAATCTCCCGAGCCCACACTGCTTACACCCTGAACAGGCAGTTGGGCGGGGAAAAAAAATGCCCAGATCCCTCATAATACAGACCCTTCATTCATTAACACTGCCATTGTATCCCCAGACCCAAGAATGACAATGGTCATTGAGGAAATATCACTGAAATAATCACTGCATTGTTCAATGACCTCGCTAGCGAAATGAAGAAAATGCTGACTCTGTCCAAACTGTGGTTAAGGCAATTAGCCATGAATTGATTGAAAGTGAGGGGGTCATACAATACAATTGTGCAGCAATCTCAATTGGCCTGCGGAGGGATGCACAGGGTGCATCCTGTTTTTTTTTTGTAAGGGTGTTGGTCCAGTTTAAGGGAATGGAGGAGAAGTGGTGTCAGAAACTGCATTCCTATATCAGAAGTCCATAATCCTATATGCTGTTACCATGTTCACCAGCTTGCCCCCTGGTAGCCATGTATGCTGATGTTAATCTTTTTCCTCTTCATTTGGTAGGGGTGTCTACAGTCCTGGTTAACAGCGTGGTGACTAGGAGAAAAGATTCTTTAAATCAAAGAACTTTTTGATGTTAACCTTCCTTTTGCAAAGACAACTCATGTTTTGTATTATTATTAGGAGATGGACAACGCTGTCCTAGACAGCTTTATCTAACATTACTTCAGCATTGAAAAAATGTAACTGTGTGCATTTCCCCCAAGGAACAACATTCAGGGTAACCAGCAGTACATTAGTGGAAACCAACAAAGCCTCTGCTGTGGAAGTTGTAAGTGGGCTTCCCTGGACAAGGCCACGATCCTGCGTGTTCTTCCCTCGACAATAACATTATTTGTCACTGTCTTATCGTGCTACACCTCCAGCACTTGAATTCCTTGCCTTTTGATGGCTTGTTTTGCAGTGTATTTCAATGAGTATATGTCTTATTTATTATAGAACTATGGTTCTGACCATTGCATTGAGAGAAAAGAGAGACACAGGCAGAAAAAGTGGTGGTATCCTATAAACTGCCCCCATAAATAGCTCCACTTTGGAATATACCCATTCTCACCCCCGGGGGTACATTGGTAGCAATGCCTGCAGATGGTTTAATGCTCTAGAACACTATGATATTCAGGGTGCTGAAAATGAATAATCTGCATAATTTAAATCTTAGTTCGGTTACCCCTAATCTCTTAAAAGTCCATGAGGGATATTGCTGGTTTCATCCAGTTTATAAAAAAAAAATAAATAAACCCTCAGTTTAGCAGTCCTTTCCCTCCAGAATTTGGGCAACACAGACCCAGCCTCCTGGTCCGTAAAAAGCACAGGATGGAGATTGTAGTGTCTGTCCCTTTTGTGTATCCAGTCGTACAGCAGTTGGTGGTGCAGCTTCAGCGTACATCCCGGAGGCCTCTGATTTACTAGATTTATAGAGACAGATTATTGGTTTCATGCTGGCTAACAGGGTTGAGTGCTGTGGCTCCTTAATGAGTTGTTCAGTAGTAAAATCCTTCAAAGTAAACAAAAACCCATGGTTGACGGCCTTGTAATTTACATAATTCCAAGACTGTCTGATTCCCTCCCACTATGTCAACTCCTACCCGAGGTCCATAAAAAAAACCTACCTTCTGCTCAGTCCAACGGCACATGCACAAGCTGCTGCCACCGTCAGATATACCTTTAGCAGGGCCTGCACCGAGCATTTACCCTGTTAGAGGGTAGTGAGGATGCTTGCCCCCTTTTGGCTAGTTTTGGTCCATTATTAAAGATTTCTAGGGGGCATCCAGTATTTTGGATGTTCCATGCTTAAAATCTCCTCTAAACCCTGCACCGATCAAGCGCTGTATTAAAATGCGGCACAGGCCTCCCCTGCTGTGTGCACTACTGGCAGGCGAAGGGGATGCTCATGTGCCACATAGGAATAGAGCACTGAAAAGCAGCTTGGTAACTGCAGGGAGATCCAAATCAGGATGCCTTCTAGAAATCTTTTATACCTGCTTAAAAGCCAACTTTTTGTTTGTATTAATCAGACCTAAAGCTCATCTGCAACATCAATGCCTAGGTTTAAAGCGGGCCAAGACCCACTTTTTAACTAGCATCCCCTGAATCCCCCACGAGGAGTACATTTTGGAAATTTTCACTGCTCCCGCTTCACTCTAATTCCACATAATGCCACCTGTTTTAGCTGTAAAGCTCCGCCTCCTCCAATGTCATTACCACACTTATGCAATCTGATCACCTGCCATCTCACACAAGGGCACAGCAAAAAAAAAAAAAATCAGTGTTCCTGTACGATCAGAAAAGCGAAGATTTCCATTTCTCGTTCTACACCCGAAGAATGGGTTATAGGCAGGGGCTTTGTTCAAATGTACTTCACAAGTTCAGTGGGTTTAGGTCTGCTTTAACCCTTGACTGATTCTCACATACATACAAGGCCCCTCACCCACCCTTCCTGTCAGAGTACCTCAAACAATGCAGCCAGCCCAGCGGTGGCCTTGTTTAAAATAATATAGTAGGTGTTTTGTCCACCGTTGAGACCACATCTACCTGCCATTTTTGAGATCGCCAATTGGCTGATGCCAGCTAATTGGGACCAGCCTACTGGCTGTATCTCTGGCTTCCCTCTAGCCTGGGAAGCGCTCCCACCCCAGCCTATTTGAATGGCTGGGCATGGAAGCGTACCTCAGCTACAAGGAATCTGGGCTGTAGGCAGCAGAAGCCTTCAAAGGAAAGAAGGGCTTACTGGTCACCCTGGGAGCATCCCAGCGGATGGCCATGGAATTTCTGTAGACCCCAGGACCCGTTGCACGGTTTTACAGCCATTTTAAGAGGTTTACCTCTGGTGGTCTTCAAATGTTGAAGCCATTAAAATATAAACAGGTTTATAAGAGAGTGACCATGGAAGAAATATGCTAGATGAAAATGACATTTGCACAACATAATAATACAGACATACACTGTAAATGCTGAAAATAAGTAAAACCAATTCAGTCTGAAATTTGAAGCAATTCTGTATTTTATTTATGCAAGCACATTAGGTCAAACACAGAATACCCTGCTTCACTGAACAGCTTTGAATTAACAAGCTGGTGGGAACAGAACAATATACCCACACATTATACAGTCATGGACTATTTTAGGTGGAAAGGCCACATGAGTCAAAGAGTTAAAAAATAAATAAACTGACGTACATGAGGGGATCTTCAGTGCTGTGAAGTAGAGGCCAAGAGAGTACGACTGGCAGCTGAGACACAAGCACTTTCCAAGTGGGAAACAACAACATAAGGCTTTTTGTTATATAACCAAAACGGTGGCCTGGTGTCCTCCCCGGCCTCAGGAGTGTGGTTATGGATGTAAGTGGCTACTGCAGTATAGTTTAATCATTAGTCTGAAAGAATAAATGTGGCTCGCCAAATTTCAGTCATGAAGATTGCAAATCTGTTTGTATTCCATCCTAACAAAGAGCAGTGAAACGGAATGTGCCTTTCATACCCTGAGGGGGCAAATCACCACCAGGAGTAAAAATGGTTTTCTAGGTGGAAAATAAAAGGGCACTTTTTACTTCAAAACCTGTTAATGCAATGTTTTACTGCTGGTGCTGCATATGTTGCTGTTGAAAGGACATCCAGAACAGAAGGATGTTATGTTTGTTTTGACTCGCCCACCATTACCTCACAAAATAAGCAATACACCAAGAAACCATTCAGTCACACATGAATATTTGGGGGAACACACCCACAGCCCCAATGCCTACATTCTTTTGTCTTCATTGCCTGAACCAAGCAGAATTGAATTCATCTTGTTTTTCGTGACCCTCTAATATAAATGGTAGGGAGAATAATTCTAGTAAACTGCTCATCACAGTCTAATGTACACACTGGTTCTTGTGATTTGTAATATTGATGTCCTTGTAGTGTAACTCCTGGCAAATAATTTATTGTATTTTAAGACACACTTATTTTCCCCCAAAAGCAAAGGAAAATGCCTGTGAGTTTTATGGGGCAATGTAATCCACTGACCTTATCTACAGCAAACTAAAAGGGAGTCACAGATATCACTAAATTGGTTTTATGCCCTTTCCCACCTAAAATATTTTGCCTTGCTTTGGGCTAGGACTGTTTTTATTTTAGAACATGACTTGTTTCACAATGCCTTTCCCTGCATTCTGATCATTGTTTAGGTACTGTGTTTGCAGCAATGCCTACAGAGCCCTCTAGTGGCCATCAGCATGCACTGCAGGTAAGACCTGGGTTGGACTGGGTCCGGCCGCACTACACATTGCCCCCCTAGAAAGTCCAGGATTCTGGATGCTCCCCCTAGCCTTCCCCGTAAGGATGCTGGTTTGCTTTAATCATGCTGTTATTCAAACGTTGTGGCGTTCATTTTTATTTTTTTTTTATTATGTTTGAAATGCTCTGGGGATGAGCTGATGACTTGGGATCTGATGAGGGTGAGCTGATAACTTAAGATCTGATGGGGGTGAGCTTATGACTTAAGTTCTGATGGGGGTGTGAGCTGATGGCTTAGGATCTGATGACTTAGAAGCTGATGGGGATGAGCTGATGGCTTAGGATCTGATGACTTAGGATCTGATGGGGGTAAACTGATGGCTTAGGATCGGATGACTTAGAATCTGATGGGGGTGAGCTGATGGCTTAGGATCTGATGACTTAGAATCTGATGGGGGTGAGCTGATGACTTAGAATCTGATGGGGTGAGCTGATGACTTAAGTTCTGATGGGGGGGGTGAGCTGATGACTTAGAATCTGATGGGGGTGAGCTGATGACTTAGAATCTGATGGGGTGAGCTGATGACTTAAGTTCTGATGGGGGGGTGAGCTGATGACTTAGGATCTGATGACTTAGAATCTGATGGGGGTGAGCTGATGGCTTAGGATCTGATGACTTAGAATCTGATGGGGGTGAGCTGATGGCTTAGAATCTGATGGGGTGAGCTGATGACTTAAGTTCTGATGGAGGGGTGAGCTGATGACTTAGGATCTGATGACTTAGAATCTGATGGGGGTGAGCTGATGGCTTAGGATCTGATGACTTAGAATCTGATGGGGGTGAGCTGATGGCTTAGGATCTGATGACTTAATTTCTGATGTGGGTGAGCTGATGGCTTGGGATCTGATGACTTAGAATCTGATGGGGGTGAGCTGATGGCTTAGGATCTGATGACTTAGAATCTGATGGGGGTGAGCTAATGACTTAGGATCTGACGGGGTGATCTGATGACTTAGAATCTGATGGGGGTGAGCTGATGGCTTAGGATCTGATGACTTAGAATCTGATGGGGGTGAGCTAATGACTTAGGATCTGACGGGGTGATCTGATGACTTAGAATCTGATGGGGGTGAGCTGATGGCTTAGGATCTGATGACTTAGAATCTGATGGGGGTGAGCTGATGACTTAGGACCTGATGGGGTGATCTGATGACTTGGGATCTGATGAGGGTGAGCTGATGGCTTGGGATCTGATGACTTAGAATCTGATGGGGGTGAGCTGATGGCTTAGGATCTGATGACTTAGAATCTGATGGGGGTGAGCTGATGACTTAGGACCTGATGGGGTGATCTGATGACTTGGGATCTGATGAGGGTGAGCTGATGACTTAGGATCTGATGAGGGTGAGCTTATAACTTAAGATCTGATGGGGAGGTGAGCTGATGACTTAGGATCTGATGACTTAGAATCTGATGGGGGTGAGCGGATGACTTACAATCTGATGATTTTGGATCTGATGAGGAGATCTGATGACTGTTGAACACCAAAACATTTTTTTAAATAAGTTGTCAAGGTAAGTTTTTATTTGTCAAGAAATTTTTATTTTACTCCTCAGGGAGAGAATTAACAGGGCGATAGGCTAATTTGGTTTGTATCATTGGTGGGTTTTGGTCCGTTTTAACTTCCAGGGCTTAGGAAGCTTGCCCCATCATGCCTCCTTGGCATGTACAATTTGAACTGCTCTGGATAATGATAGCTAATTAAGGCCCCTGACAGTAATAACAATTTCAGTTTCAGCCAAGGAAGTCAAACATGCTTGAATGTGAAAGCACTGCAACACCGTAAACACTAGAGGGCGACTAGTAACGATGTACAAGTCAAAATAAACATCATTTGCTGAAGTTTTGATCGTTTAATTAGTGTGAGCGTCATTTAAAAGGCACCTTTGTTACATCTTAGAGCAGGCAGTATAAAGCTTCCTGGTCAGGTCTGTATCTTCTTCACCGTGATCTGTTATTCGACACAGATGGTAAATGAGAGACTCGGAAAAGGCAAAACATTTTTAGCGATGTAATTGATGGTTGGAACTGCTCTATAGATGGCGTGCTAATCACTACCTTCCTATAGCAGCATTGGCTTCTGCATGGGCAGTCTCAGCTAATTAAAGAGATCTCCAGGCCCATTCCATGTATAAACACCTATCAAATTGAGGAACCAGGGCCCTGCCCTTGTCTATATTGATGGGCTTTACCCTTATGTGAAGAAGGCTTCTGCAGTGCATTTATTACTCTGTACCGAAGACAGACCTACAGATCTGCATTCTGCTCTTTGGCCATTCCAGCAGCAAAGGGTTCTTCTTATCAGAAAGATAAAAATAAGAAAACATGTCTCCTTTTAGACTTCTTTTTTTTTTTATAAGTGCTTAGAGCATGAAATATATATATTAATATATTTATATAATGGTATCTTTTAGACTTGTAAAAGATTATATACAAAAATCAGCAGACCCCCAACCAGCGAGGACTGTCTACCTGACTCAAACATTTGGCACAATACAAAAACAAAATAAAAATACATCAAAAAACAGAAGTCCTGTGTGCACTTCAAATAGCTTGGGACTCCTCTCAGGCTCGGTTCAGAAGCGTGGACCTGTGCATGGAAATAACGGAAGATGCTGTTAACAACAAGGAGACATTTCAGCTAGCTAGGTAAGAAATGAATTGCTTATTGCTGAATGTATCATCGCTGGGGGCAGGGCTGCTTGGCCAGGGAACAATATGGCCGACTGCATCCACTTTGTGTTGTTCTGAATATTGGGCAAAGGCTTTAGTTAAAAAAAAGGAAAGACAGGCAGTTTTAGGGCACTGGAAGGTGACAACATCTGGATATAGGATCACTTTAAAGCTATTGTCCAGGTAAAAAAGTGATCCTATACCCAGAAAGGAAGTTTATGTCATCACCTTCTATCCCCAGCTCAGTGATCCAAAGCAGCCTGTGTATCACTGACTAAAACCTATGGCCAATATTCATAAAAATTCTAACAGGATGCAGTATGATGTTCGAATGGCAGCTGTTTGGGTCCCTGGCCGTGAAGCAGCCCCCCCCCCCCCCCCCCCGGTGCTCTCTAGTGATGATTCAGTTACACACTGCTCAGCACTGAGGATCAGCCGGATCAGAAAGCACTACCACTAGTTCAAATTAACCATTTGAACACTATACTGCATCCGATTACTGTTTTTATAAATATTGGGCAAAGGATTTAGTAGAAAAAAAGAAACACAGGCTAGTTTGGGACACTGAGCTGAATAGAAGCTGATGACATAAATGATGACATAAATGTCCCCATCAGTCACTTTAACTGATGAACTAGGAAAGTCCTCCAGATTTGCAGACCGGGTTGAGTTAAAATTATTACAGGAGCCAGAAACCATGTGCGTTTGTGAGTATAATTGGGCTAACTTGTCTATAGGAATTCTGGAAACGAATGCAGTGGGCAGACACAATGGCATGGCAACCTCAGTTAAAGCCTGTGATCTCTTCAGTGCTCATGACTCCATGAGGCGCTTTCTCTACCCTGGTGGGCCACCCCCAACAATGTGTACAATGAATGTTGTCAGCGTGCACTCGTTTTTGTGATCTCTGGTTTGAGATTTCAATCACATTGTACCTGAGAGTCTTCCAGCTGTCTTTCTCCATATGATTATCTGGACCCTCATTTTCAAAAGATGCCATAAAGAGTGCTGCAAAAGAAAAATGGGAATATAAGAATTACTGTCTCACAAGTCATTGAAGGGCCTATCTATTCCCCAAAAATCCCTCTAGCGACTGTCCACTATTTGCAAGAGCAAAGAGGTGGACAGAACTCCGCCCATGGCTGCTGCACACACTGCTGTGTTCATTCAGGCAGAGGGGGGATGCCAGGAACTGCCCCTGAAGGCTCTCTCTGTACAAGGAGGGGGGGGAGTCACTGGGACCCAGACCTATTGTACTAAAAGGGTATATTAGGACCCAGCTATTGCTGGGGAGAAAAAAAGAAAAGTGCTTTAGCTTTCCCCCAGAGGATATAAATCCCTCCCAAAACACTGTTAAAATATGTAATTAATAAATAAAACCCGAAAGTATTAATTGTTCTGCAGACTCTTGGGAACAAATCCAAAAGTTAAGGAAAAGTTCAAAATTTTGTTTTTGTTAATATTTATTCTGTAATCAATGTAAAAATATCATTAAAATGATGTTATGTGGGGTATCCAAATGATTTAGAGAACCCTCTTGGCATCTTTTATGGAATGGTAGTGGGCCTTCAACGGAAGGTTTCCTTGTGATTGGATTTACAGAAATATAAACACTTAAGACATAAGACTCAACTTCTCCCCGATCCAACGGCGCTAGGTATTAGTGGATGACCGGCGCAGGCACGCTCCCTGTTAGAGGGCAGCAGGGATGTGGCCGCCGGAACAGTCCGGTCTGCTCATCAGGACTGGTCTGCTCGTCAGCTGGAGTCAAGTCCAGGACGATCCTAAGACGGGTGGGTGGGAGCAGAACAGAGCGCGCTGATAGAACAGGAGGTCGCACATGTGCCATAGGACTCGGTAAAGGCAAGTTCGTTCAGGGGACCTGGGGGGGTCACACAGTGGGGCATCCTCCATCTGGGTGCCCTGGGGCCAAGGACCAAAATTTAGGATAGTCAAAATCCTGGGTTTTGGCCCACTTTAAGGTAATAAGCTCACTCAGAAGTAAACTTCAGTTCACACCTGAAAGCGCACTTAAAAGGTCAATTTGCTTCACCAAATCTTTAGCATGACCACGATCACATCCTACCCACAATCACTGACCACTTGTTTGCCACGGTGCAAAGCCTCACCTTCTTCTGTGTAAATTGGAGTGGTCAGAAGGTATGTCTGGATCTTCTTGTCTTTTTCAAATGGACATTCCACCTGTTTCCAGGTCAGGAAATCGTGAATTTGCCGGGAAATCTCCATAAATTTCTGTTGTAAAACAAAAGTTACAATAATTGTTGAAAAAACTGTAATACTCTCAATCCAGCACAGACATATTTCTAGGAAACCTATTCTAACAGAAGCACTAGCCAGGCTGAGTAGAAATGTCTGCTGCTTCATTAGAATATAACCAAGCCCTGTATAGATACCCTCTTTGTAGGGTCAGTACTCCCATTTTTGAGTCCCCAAAGTTGGGACCTGCAATACAATATGATAGAGAGCTACAATAGAATTGGTCAGGATCATTTTATTTTCTGTGTATATGGCCTTTATGGACATTTACCCTTGGTCTCCAAATGTATATTCTTGGCCTTTCTATTAGTTTCTAGCAAAGTCTAAAATATAAACTTGGCTGAAATTAGTTTTCTGTGTGCCACTCGATACCTGCTATATATATATATATATATATATATATATATATATATGCGGTGGAGGCCCCTGGGCATAAAAGTCTAGTGGAGGCCCCCCATAAGTAACTGCAGATCAGTGGTAATAAGTGGTGGAGGCCCTAGGGGGGAGAGCGCTTATTTGGCCCTGCCCCATATCTGAAACAACACCTATCCTCGGACTCCTGGGAGATTGGTAACCCAACAATGTCTATCGTCCATGAGATGCAGTATGTCAGACAACCAGTGTTTGGTTCAAAGAGATGTTCGTTTTGAACTTTTAGGGTATGTACCCATGAATGCGTAGGCCCTTATTTATCAAGGGATAGCGCCAGGTAGTGTCTCACTAGCGCCAGGTAGCGCCAGCTATCGGCGGCTACCGACTCCAGAACGCCAGGCTGCGAACACAATCACGCATTTATCACGCTAAATGAGGCTAGCGCCGGCGAGAGCGTCGGCTAGCGCGGGATTCATCATGTGGCAGACTTCAGCGAACAGCGCCGCTGCTAATCCCATCACAGCGCCAGGTATGACCTCTCGCTACCTGGCGCTCTCCAATGCATTTCAATGGAGCAATCTTTAAATATTCATAATTAATTGATATTAATGTTTTTTTTGTTTTTTTTAAATGTCAAAAATTCGGTGACCACTTCTGCAATGTTATATCTTTTTTTTAAGGTTGAAAAAAAAAAAAAAAAATTGTGCAGAATTGATATTACAGGTCTGATATTAATGTATTCATATTACAAATTGTTTATAAAAACTTGTTTATTATTTTTTTCAAAAAATAAGGTTGTTTGGGGGTTAAAAAACTACTTTTAACACATCGCCGCCAGCGCTCAGGGGTTTAAACATGCATTTTACAGCGCGAGAATTTTTTGAGCGTGATTTGTTAATGAATATGCTGGGAGCCGTTCGCTATGGCCATTCGTTGTCATGCGTTCCCATACAGCGCGGAACCTGTCAAACAGCGACTCCTAACCCCGTATTCAACATTACCGCACACCGACTGAGTCGCTGTCAACAACCGAACAACGGGCAAGCACAGCGAATACTAGCCGGCGCTGTGAAAATCACGCTACTGTCGCTCATCTGTCACTACCTGGCGCTATTAATGAATCGGCCTCCCCGTTCCTGAGCTCCTTATTCACCATTCATTTACCTTAAAATTGATATGGCCATTTGGTAAACGATTAGAGTGGATTTTATGCAGGAAGAAGATATCCTTGATGAACAGATTGAAAACTGGAATGACAATTTTCTCTCGACTGCTGTTGGCACTCTGTGACCTTTGTGTTGCCCCCTGAAGCGCTGTACGGTAATTGCAGAAATTGCTGGATGGGTCCATATGATGCTGAAATCACAGCAAAAAAAAAGATATTACCAACACAACGTCTCGAATACAAAGAAACACAATAACACATGCAATACACACACACACACCACAATAAAGGAGGCCATCATTAAATCACTCAGTTTAAGATGTCCTAAATATACAGGTCATCTGTCAGGGAATTGCTGATCTTCTGTCTGGACACTAAAATCCTCCACCTATTGCAGTTTGTAAAGCACTGGCCTGCATTAACTTTGCATTAAGCCCTTCACACTGTGCAAATTGCACTTTGGTTCAGGTAATAACCAATAATGATTTTTCCCTTTATCATAATTAACAACTACTGTGTAAAAGTTGTTTTGTCTTTTCATTGACCTAAATGTGGAAACTTTTCAACTACACAGACAGGTTCATCTTAATCAATATAAAACTGTGACAAGTTTGCGGTTGACTCTCTCGATGGGGCTATTAAAGCGGTCCTTCACTCTGAATAAGAGTCTATCTTATATGTTTCCCACCCCCGTACATACAGATTGCCCACATTAAAAATCATCCTACCTGTATCTACTGCATGTTATGAGCCTTTAAACATCCAAGATGGCAGCTCATGGAACATCAGGCAGCCTGCAAACAGGAAGTGTCTTCCGATTGTGCCGCTCTGCATTCTGGGATTTCTGACCTTTTCCTGACCCCAACTCTGCTCTGTCTGAGCAAAGCACAGCTATAACCCACCCCCTGTACTTTATCCCGTTCTCCTCTCCTCAGTAAGTGTGATGCTTCTGAGTCAAGATGGCGGCGCCCGTATCCTAAAGTCCTCAACAGAGTTGCAGCCCAGTGGGGGAAAGAATAATAAGTAAGTGACTAAAAACTTAAAATATATTAATTTTAGATGCTTGGAAATCGTTTTATAAGAGTTTGGTCGTTTCAATAAATCATGGTGAAGGTCCAGTTTAAATGAAAAGTCTTGGCTGCTATTTTCTCCATGAACACTAGAGGACAGCAAAACATTGTTTAGGTTGTAAGATGTTCAGTCCCCATAGCAAGCTCTGTTAAAAAGGATCCACAAACACGCTTCAGCTGTCTTTTCTGTTTCAGCACAATGCCACTCTTCAATGAGTTGAGCATTATTTTATATGGGCAGCCAGGGCCACCTATGAAGAAGCATCAGCAATTATAATAGCGTGTGCCGCTTCAGATCCCTCAGTGATATTTCTATGTTGTGTGGAATGAAGTCAGCTAAATGTGAGACCAAGGGATTGGTGGGAGGGGCGTTTAATGGAGAAGAGCCTGTCTCAGGACAATCTTGGAGGGTGTGGGTTTGCATTAAAAACAGCTGTCCAGCCACTGTGTGGTATTGGCCCCATTCCCCTCCTCTGCTAAGCCTCAGTTGGGGGAAGCTCAGTGCTGTACAGCTCCACTTTTGCGGGCAAAGCTGCTTCACTAAGTGGGACTGACTGCTGATTGCAGTGATGAACTGACTAACAGTCAATCACAATCTCTGAAGCTAGCCTACCCAGGAGGAGAAACTGTCCTCCAGGTGGCCCACTTCAACTGTAGGATTAAAGGGGTCCCCCCCCCCCTTTCATTGGTCTTAGGATGGGAGAGCGTGGGTCACCTTTAGGTTGGAGGTCCACTTTACAGTCTGAAACTGCCTAATGTTGTTGTGTTGTGTGTAACATGGCCACAGATGCTATTTCACGTTAAAACAAATGGCCCAGATCCTCACAACAGTAAGTGTCATCTTCAATTTGCCATTTTAAGACATGAATAGAGTCTCTATAAAATATATTTATTTTTGGATGAGAGTTTCCTACCTCTAGCACATCAAACTTGGCAGTCTTGATCTTCGACCACGTCTTCTTCAGTCGCGCTACAGGACTGAGGTTCATCCCAGCTGTTAAAAAAAGAGGCAGAATAACTTATAAGACACAGGACCTGAAACGTCCACATTAACATTCAAAGGTGAAGGAGCATTTGCAGCATAGTAACATCTGCTCCACCCCCCGATTATTAACACTCATACTCTATCAGGTCCCTGAAATTAGGCATCATATCCCATCTGAGTCGCTGGAGGCTAGGCTGCAGCATTCAGAGCCCCACATGACCCCCGGCAGCCAATAGGGGTCACAGTGTGGCATGTACAAGTGTAGCCCAGAAAACGCCATTGGCCACCGGCCATCAATTGGTCCATGGAACTAGTGTGGCAGCAAGTACTAAGGCTTGATCTGGGGCATTTCTAAATCAACAGGAGCAAGTGGGCATCCCAACTCAGCATGTCAAGTTGGGGATGCAAGCCTGAGGGCTGATGTCTGATCAACACTCTTTTCTGTCTACCTAAATCTAAAGCCTTGGCTATGACAGACGTTATCAAGTTCTGTATCTCTAGGAATAAATCAAGACAACTGGACTTGTTTCTTTTATTTTCTTGGAGCCATCTCTCTGTCATCTGAGTAGCTATCAATTCGTAGAATTCAATCCAGTTGGATGATCAGCGAAATGTCTTTCAGAAAATAGAACAGCAAGTCATGCCTTGATTTTTTTCCTACAGATATACTATGACCTGCATGTATCTTCACAGACATATTTAAAGGACAAGTATGATCTCATTTACGATAGCCAGGCCCTTAAATATACTTTACTAATATATGTTATATATATATATATATATAAATTAAAGTGTCACCGCGCCCCCTCCCCCTTTATCATTTTGCATGGTGCAGCTCACTTCTCACATTAGAAAGTTTGTGTGCGTGTGGGGAGGGGATTGAGGGGCAATTAATAAAGTGAAATAACACATTTCAAGGTCCAGGCTATCATAAATTAGAATTCCATATCAGAAATGTTTAATTATATCTGTCCTTTAATGGCAATCACACATTAGTGAAATGGCAACACAAGACGTCAGCCCAGACACCAGGAATATTACAGCTGTATGTGCTCTCAGATGGGACATATGCAGGAGGTAGTTCTACTGCCTGAAATCCTTAAAGCAGTTGTCAAGGCTAAAAAACGAAAAAGCCTTCACCAGCATAATTACCGAGGTTGGGGATCCAGTGATTCTGTCTTCCAGTGCAGCAACATCCTGTATGCCTTGTATTTGTCCCCAAACGTCTACGCCACTCATTGCAATGGAGGGACATACCAAGGTGGATGTGACAGGCCCCAGCTCAGCATGCCCCCTCTATTGAAATGAATGGAGTAAGAGAGTTAGGGAGCCTGAAGCTTCAGCGCTGAAGGACAGAATCACTTTTTATTCTTTAGCGGTAAGAAGACATTGGTGATTTTTTTTTGGTAATGCCTGGACAGGGCCTTTAAGAACAGAATTATTAAAATCATAGAATAACTGTGCAACCACTGAACAGGTAATCTTTTGAGAGTCTGTAGAAGAGAGCCAATAGATGAGGCTTAGTGAAGGAAATCATTAAAAGTAGAATGCAACATTTGCCAAGCTGTCTTAGGAAGAAAAAGCTTGAAATAAATTGTCTGTGTGGTCTCTGTGGAGTTGAAGGCTTGGGCTGGAAGTCTTTAGCTCAGCAATTTGAACTGGCGGATTAGCAGAACAAAGGAAAAAAGGTGCCTCTTCACTGAACCTGTTCAGCAGGCTTTTATTTTAAGGTAATTTAATCAAACAAATGACCTAGAGGTACACTTTCTCAGCTACATGGGCCACAATAAAGTAAATGCTCCTTCTCTATATTAGATTCCATCCTATGTTCTTGCAAATAACTTGGCCTCGGGGTAATCGCTTAAAGCAATACCAACCAGGAAAGTCTGGTCGGCCAAGACTAAAGTGCAGCTGATAAAATTGTGCAAGAGGTGGTGTATTTGCTATGTAAGTATGCTATTACAGAAAAAAAAGCTGTTGCATGTAATATGCTTCGTAAAAATAAGCCACATTTTACTAGAAGTGAGAGATCTATACTGCTACCCTTGGATGTACCACCCTACCACCACAACACAACTTCCCTGATAGGTACAGGTCGCTCTTAAGAACTATATGTACGCCATGTTGCCCAACAGCTATAGAACTAAACGGCAGCATCTTATTGGAGCAGTAGCATGTCTGTAGCGCTTCACACCCCCCCCCCCCCCTTCACCCCTGGCTCTACTACCACAGGTTGGGGACCTCGGGTCCAAAGCTATATCGCATACCACTTGATAGGATCTTAAGTATCGTTAGAGGTATCTGTATCGCTGGTTGGGAATAGTCATTTAGTGTCTTGCTGTAGTTGCAGGGTGACCCCAAGATTCCACCAACTTCTGTGCTGTTATTTTAAATATCCTTAAACGTTTATACTGAAATATTCTGCACCATCATTGCTAAGCCAGCCACTGAGCTGAACCAGGCATGAAAACCAGCACTTCTAACTGCAAGATTGTTCGACCCTCCAGATGTTACTGGCACTCCAATTGTTTCATATCAGTTATTAAGTGTTATTAGACAACAAGCATCATGCCACCCAGACAAAAGATTTTTCAAAAGGAAATCCAAACACTCTCAATGTTTGTTGATGTACCTAATTGCTGGGTGTGGTTTAATTTGTTAGTGTGCCTTGGACTGCTATTTAATGTCTGGAGGTTTATATTAAGAAATAATTCACATTCCTTTGTGCGGGACATACCCAGTTCAAACTGTTTTAAGCGTTAGACATTAGAAACTTACAAATGATGGCCATCATAGAGTTAAAATTTCCAATGTTGAAGCATTCCCGAGCTACATCTATGAAAAACTCCATCACTCTTGTCCTTTGTTTCTTCTTCACCACCTGCAAGATACCAGAAATGCAACGTGTAAGCTGAAGGAAGCTGATCATTTGGAGTTCTCCTTTAATAGCTAATATTTCAAATTAATCACACAGGTCCACTTTATGAGCAGATGCGGCCACTGCACGCTGTTGAATTTGTCAAAACAACATCCCTTCCCAACTGAGAACCCATTAGCCTGATGGTCAAAGCGGATAGGCACTGGAAATATTTGGAACCTCTGGGGTTGGAGTGAGTGGGCCAGTTATGGGAATAAGATATAGGTATAGGAAGGCTTTAGATACGTGGTTCTGATGTTTGGTAAAAATAGTTGGATAAAACAGATTTTCCATATTTTGCTTGGATAGCTTTCTAACATGAAATTCCGATCTCTTTTCTTGTTAAGCCCATGCACCTGAGCGAGCTGAAATAAGAGCTTTCCGAGAACACTCTCTTCCTAGTACAAAAAACCTGTTTTGCTTAATCCCACAGCACAACAACATGCTTCCCTGGCGTATCTGCTTTCACTTGTGCGACTGTAATGGTTGGTGTCTCACAAACCAAACTTGTAAGGAAAGAAAATGGAGCAGCGGCAAAAATACATTTCGCTGGGGCCTACTTGCAATAGATTTCTGCTCCAGAATTAGGGTGTGGCTTAAAGGGCCAGTTCTAGGGAAAAACCAAATTTTTTCTGCCATAAACATGAACTCTATCTAATCTTCTAGCTGCCTATTCTGGCACTAATCCTATCTTAAATTGCACCTATACTCAGAAAGGAAGTTTATGTGGTCACCTTCCATCCCCAGCCCTGTGCCCCAAAATAGCCTGTGTTTCTTTTTTACCTCAACTTTTGCCCAATATCTATAAAAACAGCAGGAAAAAACAACAGGAAGAAGTATTATGGGAAACGGTCTGCCATATGCAAATTAATTCAGTTTCAACCAAACTGTCACATAATGAACTGCTCAACCAGGGTACAATATGGCCGACTACATCCAGTTCATGTTGTTACGAATATTGGGCAAAGGCTGAGGTAAAAAAAGAAACACAGGCTGTTTTGGAGCACTGGGCCGGGGATAAAAGGTGCACTTTAAAGTTGACCAAAATGGACCTAGAGTCTAAAAGATCCAGTCTGAGATATCCATGGCGCGAGATGTCGCCCAACTAAGCATTTTAGCTGTCAACTCACGTAGACCAAGAATAACAGGATTTACCCATGATTCTTAGCAGTGGATTCCCTAAAGTGGCTTGTCCCAAGCCATACACATATCACTATCACTATGTAGGGAGTGATGGCTGTGTAAATATTAGAACGTTGAGGTAAACTCAAATATTGCATGCCTGGCCTGCAGGTGCAGTGCATAAGATCTCACACAACGGAAAGTAATGATTTGGTTTTTTGGTCTCTTCTAGTATACAAGACTAACATGAGTCCCTTTTTATTGTGGCTTGCTCCTCTGTTACCATCCTACCTTCATTTTATGTATGATGTACTACTAAACTTTAATGTATGTCCTAATCATATCCAGTCTAAACTAGGGATGGTCTCCTCTAGGTTTACCAGCTAAAAGACATTGACTCATCCATCTCTCCCCTTAATTTTCCAGTGCTGCTCCCAATATCTGAAATATTTCAGTTTAAACTTCTAACTGTAACCTACAAGGTTCTCTATGGCCAATCTCCTGGCTACATTTCATTTCTAGTCCATAAATACCACCCCAGACGCGGCCTACACTCTGCCCATGACCTAATCCTGTCATCAACCCTAAACACCTCCTACCACGCTCATCATTAGGACTTCACATGTGCTGCTCTACTCCTCTGGAACGCCTTTGCTCATACACTTTGCCAATCTACAACACTTAAAGCTTTCAAAAGCACCCTCTCCCCTAGTGTAGTGCTTTATCAATGTGATTCCAATGCATTTCTGTCACTTCTGACCCATAATGCTGCAAATGACTTATCTTCCTGTAATTAAAGCACCACAAAATAAGTTCCTTCACAAAATACAGCTGGGGAAGTTTAGTTGGAAACACTAAAGCACAGCTTCAGATATTTTTGGAAGCAGAATCTGTTTACTGAAAAGACTCTGATGTTGGAGGTTATGACTTTTCCTTTAGTGTAGCATCAAAAATAGAGACCAAACAAGAAAATCTGCCACCGTTCTTGTCCTGTTGCCGTTTCAGTGTCTGTAAAAGGAATAAACACGGTAGCGTGTCAGACAAGACATGGCCGCACGGAACTTACCCTGCATATTTCTGTCGCCACCAGCATGCTGAGGCAGTTAAACCAGTTATCGTAGGCTTCGAGGTTAAAGGTCTTGGTGACATCACTTCGGCACTGGGGGGTGAAAACAGTGAAAAAAACACATTCAATAGGGGAGGTGTGCTAACAATAAAGCACCTGGAAAAGAAAGGTTTAAAATGATGTCTGCTTTTTATATAGAAATGAGGTAATGCAGCACCAGCAGTACCCTAACCCCCTGACTGTTACCATAGAATAAATGAAACCCTCCTAAAAAGGTTTTTTATGCTGATCTGAAATTTATGTCACATGGAAATAAAGTTGGGGCATTACTTGATGACCCACCTAATTAAACCCTAAGAATCAGTAATTTTCATGTTCCAGTGTTTTTTATACAGTGGAGCTGGAAGAGTTGTAGTTATTCTAGTTCTCCATTACACCGGTCCTACACCCATTTTCTACATAATGGGTGTGGGGCCATATTGTGATAGTCTCAGGGGGAAACCAGAAATCTGGAGCCCCCTTGTGCATAAGCCCCCCCAACCCTCCCCACAATCCTTACCTGAACCTTGATCCCCCAATGATCAGGAGCCAGTCACATGAGCCGGGGTCACTTGCTTTTTCTTGGCCACCTTTCCAGCCTGGCCCACATGACCACCAGTGGCCAATTGCCGGTTGTATTTCACCAGCGGATCCAGGTTCAGTTAAAGATTGCAGGGGTCTATGCTCGGGGAAGACTGTCACAATGTTGCCCCACTCTCAGAAAATGGGCGTGGGATCACCATAATTTTAATTGCCGACAAAGGTTTGGGATCAAAAGGATTTGCACTGTGACTTTTTTCCTTTTTACAGCACTTGGCCCATTTTTATTTCCATTATATGTGGAGAGGCTCGCTGTCACTCACCAAGACAGGCTCCAAAAGCTCTTCTCTCCTCGGCTTCCACCTTCCCCAGTATTGTATATGATGCAGCATCACATGACAGCGCCTAGGGGAGAGGTCAGGACCCGGAATGTGGAGCAGAAGCAAGAAGCCAGGTGAGTAAAATAACATGCCCCGAATACCAAACTAACGTCTCCGAAACTAAACGGTAGCCCCCTCCCTTGTTTTGCATGTGTGGAGAACGGGCAGATCAGCAGGCGCAAATAACTTCTGCCCATGCTTCATACATGCAGAGCAGCTGGTTAAATGACTCCAAATAAAAGGCATATGTCATAACTGGTAGCAACACTCTCCTTACACAAACATTGGTTGGCTCTGTATCCTACCTTGTGGTTATCCAAGGAGTCCATGTGAGTTATAATCTGCATTAGATCCTCCGGATAAATACTTCCTAACCGTTCCTAGAGTGAAAAATATATTTACAATGTTACATTTACATGCAGCTAAATAAGATGGCCATGTTGGCAGCAACCAATATTGTGTTGTAAGCCTCTCACCAGTTCGATGGTTGTAAGCTGCTGAGCTAAAACAAGAGGGTCCCCACACACACTCAGGATGTCTTTTTGTGCGGACTGAGGCTTGGCTTTCAGGATTGTCCCCTTGTCTGTGACGGGCTGGCGGATCTTCTCTCGGATCTCCTGGTACTGGGCCCGTGTGGACAAGGCAAGAAGCACATTCTGCGTCATCTGACTTATGCTTTTCTTGATTGTACCATTCTCCTAGAGAAAACGTAAAATACTGTATTAGTAATTGTGTGGCACAGAATATTCTGAATACTTGATTTTATGATGTTGAGCATTTACTTAGACATATTCCACAGCAATTTAATCAGCAACATTCACATCAGTCCTTGACTGAGGACGTTCTTTGGGCAATGGCAACCCCTTATTTTCTGCACTACTGATGTCCATTTTGAACACTTTCTATGGCTTAGAAAAGGCACGGCCGCATTGATGCTTTCTATGGCTTAGAAAAGGCACGGCCGCATTGATGCTTTCTATGGCTTCGAAAAGGCACGGCCGCATTGATGCTTTCTATGGCTTAGAAAAGGCACGGCCCCATTAAAGCTAAGAAGTACAACCTTCCGTGTGCCTTGCAAGAGGAGAACATAAATGTGCTAAATATAAATCAAGGTCATGGATAGCTGAATTAAACAACCCTTAAATTGTATTGCATGCTAAATGGCGGCAATGAGCCACTGAATACAAATGAACGTATTGTTTATTAGAAGCGTGCACACATTATGATTCGCGGCTGGAGCACTGCTCAGGGCAGATGGCACATGATGATGTCCAGAAATCTGCATTCACTTGCCATCCAATACAAAGCAAATAACAAAAGCCCTTTTCTTGCTGTTTGGCTCGTGTCAGAAACAGGAAGAGACGCTAACAAGTGAAATAGAGACTAATTGCGTGAAATTATCTGTCCCTTCTGAATCTAAAGCCACACTGTGCTTTTTGTCTCCAAAGATCAAGCTACATAGTCGTTCATTTTTTTCTATGCTAGGTCAAAGCCATTAATTATAATCAAGTGGATTAACCATCTTAAAGAGGAAGTACAAGCTCTTTGTAACCCCCGATCCACCCCTTCCTCTCTCTATAATAAGCCCTATTTGGGCATTACAATAATAAAATAACTTACCTGATTGCTGAAATCATCCCCTGATGCTGGAGGGGGCAGCCATAGACTCAGACCAAGCTTCAGCCTTGATGCAGATTGGCCGCCCCCTCCTAGTGAATTTTTTATTGCCCAAATTAGTTCTAGCACAGGGGGGATGTTACAAAATGCTTGGAATTCCTCTTTAACAGCCTGCGGGTCTGCTTTAGCATAGCATACTAGGTGATATTCAAAGACTCTAAACCCAAATTCAAAACAAAAAAAAACAGGCAGTTGCCTTTTCTCCCTCGCAGCAGGTTTCCAAGATCGAGGGACGCCATCAGCATGTGTCCCAGATGGGCCACGCTCCATGTTAATTCACTGCACGCCTCCTCCATTGCAATGAATGTACATCACTGTGCACAGGACACCGATAGCCCCGCTCTTGGAAACAAGAGGTTTGTGAGTGGTGGACCGGCCAGGAGCTTCTGCAGGATGTAAGTGTCTGTCAGTTTTTTTGATTGGGTTTACAGACCCTCGTAATAAATCAGCGCACAGAGCAGTAAAGTACTCATGTAGTAACCTCAAAGCACATTTTAGTCAGACCAATTATCTGTGACTGTCCCCTGCACGCGCTGGGCTACTACTGAGCTGCTCTATCTCATGGGTCTAGGTAAGAAAAAAAACTGATGCCATCCTTCTACTTCCCAGTGATAAAGCAGCAAGGGGCGCTACTCCAGTACAAGTCATTGGCAATAACAGGTAAGGAAAGTCTCACCTCATCGCATTGTGTGATCCTTTGTGCAATTTCTTTCAGCTCTTTCCTGGCCCTCTCATCCTGAAAGTCGAAGGGAAACGTCTCCGTCCATTCTCTCAGCAGTTGGATGATCTTAGCCGCAAAGGATTTCAGCTTGGCCTGGAGTGTACAAAAGGTTTAATTGGGCAATAGGCCAGGAAACACAACTGTAACATCAACCAGGTTCTACTTACTGGAACAACTGGAACCATATACTGCATGAGTCCACAACCTGTAGCTCGGGAGCCACTTGTGGCTAGCGGACTCTGCTGTGTAGCTTGTGGGCGGCCTGATACACTGTTCAAGCAGCAACTGTTCCAATGTTGAGGTTAGGGGGTACATAGTCAGAGCCATACTTGGAGTTAATGCTGCTTCCAGCACTGCATTTGGTTTCCCAGCAATGTCATGTAAGGCTTGTGTCACATGCCTGGGACAGGCCGAAAATGGAGGCTGGAAAAACAACTGGTGTGTTTCTCTTCCTGCACTATTCTGCTATTTAGAAGGTCAGTGGCCGGTGTTTGAGAGGGCTAAACCCCATGCAGATCTTGTGGAATAGCTGCGCTCCTAGAATTACATGGGGGCGGCCATCTTGGATTATACCTGAGAGCCCTGCTACATGAGAATGAATAGGAGTTAGGGAGAGCCTTTGATAGCACACAGACACACTGTAGATGAGCTAGGATGTTCCTTATGATTAGCTCGACCATTCAGAGAGATTTTATGTTTCCACACAGAATGTAAGAAGGAGATAAAATGATTCTCTAGCTGGCTGCATTGGTGTAAAGATCAGCATGGCTGCAGTGTACTTGTGTCATATTGTTTCTCCACATAGGGCAGGCTGTCCTGAGCTTGGGATTATGCTATAAGCAGCCCACACCAAACAGAGAGATTTGCCTCAGAAAAAGAATCAGCATGTCTGTCATGTTACACACACGCACACTGCGAATCAACAACTGCTGGAGGGGGATGAGTGAAGCTATGTATCAATGTAAGTCAATGGCAGCTCAGCTGTTACATAGCATTGCAACAGCTGTTTACATTGTTGATACAATATATCAAGAACTTTCTGAGCAGTGCGAGTCATTACAGCTTTTGGCTTTTTTACTCCTTGCAAGAGCTAAAGCATTTTTTCAATGAGAGGGTAATTGACTGTAGGACTTGGTTTTTCAGGAGCAGGGCTGTCAAAATAGTGGAAAGATTGCCACCTGTATGCAGTTCAGTAGCATAGAATTTGTCTGCTATTTTACAACATCTTCATGGTATTCAGCTAATTACTGATTGCGAGAGGTGGGGATTAGTGAAGCAATTTTCTCAATTTAGATTTTTTGACTGGAGGTCCACTTTAACCTCATTGGGACAAGTATCTACAGGGCCAGAGATCCACATGCATTATGCTTATTCAATTGTCAGGGGGTGGAGTTGAATCTATGCTCAGTCTTCTTATTCAGTACATTGTATTTAAGAAGTGTTTTCAGTTGTGTCCCATAAGATTTATATGGCTTCTGTGACCTTTTTCATGTGGCTCTCAACCAGTGATGTGGCTCTTATGGTAAGAAAGCTTGTGGACCCCTGATACTACTGTATATGTTACAATGCCTCCAACCTTCAAATCAACAAGTTCCCTAATTCTATACAGATGTGAGGATTCATGTGTTTACAAAACTGAACCGCAGAGAGCATCACAAGCTGGCTGTGTTTCTACACTACAGAGAGAATATAAAAGCTGCTGAAGAATACAGTTATGAAACTTCAGAACTTGGTGGTCCACGTTTGGGTTTAATAAGTTGAGTTTGGTTTATGTTTTTATTCTCATTTGTATTTATCCTTAAAATTATACCACAAGCAATAAATATATTTAAATCTGATGTTCAAAAGATAGTCTAGTCTAAGTTTAAAACAAATCATTCTGTGTTTACCTGTCATGCACAGAATTCATCCTGGTGTCCTGACAAATTAATTTGTTGTTGATATTTAGAACATTTCTTGTAGCCCAACCCCTGGATTTTCTTTTGTATACGACCACCTTTTTTAGCATTGAGAGGTGGACCAATCTCTACCCATTCTGTATTAGATTGTGATATACTGATGCTTGTGTGTGCAAGGTAGATACCTGTTCCCTGTCTTGCTTTTCTCTGCTTCTCTGTATAGGTCCACGATTCAGTGGTAAAAAAAATTAAAATCGATGGGCTGGGCAACAGAAAATCGCACCAACAACATCATTATTTAACGGCACACCAGAATGAATTATCTTCGTGACAGGAAAGCAAACAATTGGTTGTTTTGCCCTGGAAGCCTAGCAATCTCTTTAAAGAGGAACAAAATACAAGATTTTCACTCCTCCACGATTTCTTCCTCAGGGATTTGGGTTGTGTGTGTCCCCTACAATCACCCATAAACTCAGCTTTGTGCATGTGAGGGTCGCTCAGCCAATCGTCGCACTCTTTTTACTCATATTTGCTGGCATCTAGCTAGAGCGTGCCCATGCCGGCCATTCGGGCAGGCCAGTCACAATTGTGCACCTAGCTGTGAGTGCGGAAGCAGGACTGAGTTGCGACAAGGGCTTGAGGAAGAGGTAAGTGGATCAGGCGACCCCCAGAGTTTCACAAGTTGGGATGCCCCTTAAAGAGGTGGACCACTGGCCCAAGTGTCTTATAGACCTGAGTGGGATGGTTGTTTCTCTTACAAAACTTTACAGATTTCATTAAACTTTATAGTTCAAATACAGCATGTCATTGTTAGGGAAAATGTATTGCCTCACTTTAATCAGGAGGTCAGCCTACTGTCAGAATCGCTGTGAAAATGTCTAGAAAAGGACATGTGTATGTGAATGGGCTGGAGGAAGTGGTGTGTGGAGCTACTTATAGACAGTTACTTCCTGCTGACACTTGTCGTACACAACTTGTCACACGGCCACAGCAGTGGAAATCTGCTCTGACTTTCACTTCTATGACATGGAAAATTTCAGAAAAACCACAAGGACGAAGTAAAAGGCCAAAATAAAGAAAGAAAGGGCAAAGCAGGAAATCTGGCTAGCCGCCGTTCCAGGGAAAATGAGACTACTGAAACTAAATTGTAGCGGTGGAAGCCTGGCATGTAGCATTGGTCTCATTAAAACCTTGCTAATGGCTGAGCACTTTCATGTACTATGTCCATAAATTTAAATTTGTAACTACCTGTTCCCTATACATAAAGTTGTCAATATATAATAATAAATATAAATATATAAAAAAATATTTTACTAATAAAATGTGTCTAAGCAATATTATAAGATTGTAGAACTTATTTGTGCCAGTTCTCCTTGGTTCTGAGAACTGCTACAATTTTAACAACAGGTTCTGCAGAACCATGGAGAACCTGCTGAATCCCATCCCTGCATAAATTACTGGGCTGGCCATAGGGATTCCACTCATGTGTGTCATCAGAATAGCTATATGTATTTTCTTGTTTACCTCTATTGTTAATCAAGTGCTCTCTGCTAAATCATTATTTGCCCTTGCAGTCTTAATCAAGTTACAGTGACCAGTGAAAGCAATTACCGGATGAGTGGGGTTCCCCTCTGGGGGAGCGCTAGACACTTGCAGTGTGACGCATGAAGCCGTCTTACCTTGTCAGCCTCGTTCCCCGCTTCCAGCTGCTGTTTCTGTTTAATGCAGATCTGGCCCACTTTTGCCAAGATTTCATGGGGATGGATGAAGACTCGAGCGCTCAGCAGGAAGGTGAAGATGTACGTTCTCTAAAGGGAGAGAAGCAGATGGCGGAAGGCTTACAATTCTTTGTCTTTAACAATATATATATATATATATATATATATATATATATATATAATTATTAATTGAAATATTATATATAATATTATAATATAATATTATATATAATATATATATATATATATATATTCATTTGTGTAATAATAATAGTAATATGAGGAATTTTCTCTTTTAACAACAGCTATGTATCTGACAGTTTTCTTTAAAATTTGTAAAAGCTTTCAATATTTATAATGCTATACATAATTTAAACCGGATCAACAGCCTGGCACAGTTGGAAAAGAAAGGTAGCAGCCAGTTTGGAGCTTCTTCTCCCAGCATTTCAGCCATGCTGCTGTCTAGATTCAACCTATGTAACTGAAAATGCACAGTAACAGGAAGCCCATCAGCACTTCCTGCTTACAGGTGGCCTGCAAATACATGAGCCATTTTGTTTCTAAAATTTACTACAGCAGGAGGTGGTAGAAAAAAGTAAATTATTTTTTGTGTGGCAGCAATCGAAATTGCCCTGGGGAGGGGTGCATATGAGCACTGTTGTGTTGGTCTGGTTTAAGTCATTTTTGACTGTTGGTCCCCTTTAAAGTGCCAGTTAAAGGTCCTGCACCATGAATTTCAGGGTTTGGAATAGATTGCAACGATACTTGGCCAAAAAATGCTTAGACAATGCCACAAATTAGCGATACATGTTTTTGTTTATGTGCTTTATGAACTTTTGACTGGACCAGGTGCTATTTTTTGATACAGGTCCTTCAAAAGGAGTTAAAGGGGCTCTGCATGCAAGGAGTTAAAGTGGACCAAAAACCGAGATTTTCACTATCCCGGGATTTGGTTTGTCCCCAATCAGGCAATCAGCTTCTCATGACGCACATTTTAATGTGCGGCTGGGGAAGCTGAATGGAATCCCAGCAGCACACATTGGCGTGCCGCATTACTTGCATCCTTCGGCTGTGTGTGGCCATGCACACCTGAAAGAGGATACGAGTGATGCCGCTGCGGGGAGCACATGCGCTGTGAGCTCATCAAGACAGGTAAGGATATCTGGGTGACTGGGAGGGTTTCACACAGTGGGGCATTCCAGTTGGGGAAGCCACGAGGAGAGGGAATCAGCCAGTCCTGGAGTCTAATTGACTCCAGGGCCAGTTTTGATCCACTTTAATAAAACCTGCAGCCTTCTCACCAAAGTTGTTTAGCTGTCTTTAGTGGTTATGTGCAGCTTGGAAGAAGATTTAAAGTGGACCAACACCCAGGATTTTGACTATCCTGGGTCTTGGTCCACTTCCGTGGGGCACCCTGATTGGGGATGCCCCACTATGTGAAACCCCCCAGATCGTGTGAAAAAATTCATCTCAACCTGCTCCTACGGTGAATGCGTGGCCCCTCATCCAATCAGCGCGCTCGGAGCCGCTGTGGTATGCACGTCAAAGCGACGTACAACCACAGAGGCTCCAGGCATGCTGGTGGCCACATCTCGTGCTTCCCTCTAACATTCACAAATGGCCAGCGCGGGCATGCGCCCAGCTAGAGAGAAGCGTGAGATGCGACTGCGGCCCGCGCATGCGTCGTTGGATCGAGATCAAGGTAAAGTGAATGGGGCGTCCTGGGGGGTTTCACACAGTGGGGCATCCCGATTTTGGATGCCCCGCGGGGAGGGATCGGATCGGTCCGGGAATCTTATAGATTCCCGGGCCGATCCGCCAGGGTGTTGGTCCACTTTAAAGTGTCTGATTTCTCCCCCTCCCGCGGGAGTCTGCTTTGATGGTCAACAAATACAAATCCTCTGTCTTCTGTGACCAAGGACTGCCCCCCCCCCCCAGGTCCCTCTTAGCTTGTACACAAGCACAATATTACATTCCCCTGGATGGCTGTGTCCAGGGTTGAAATTGCTGGGGTGACGTGCCGGATAGCGGGGTCCAGGTTTATTCTTGTTTTAACGCCCTGTTCTGTCTCGCCTCTGGGGAAGATAAGACACAATGTGGCGGGGGGGGGGGGGGGGGGGGGGTTAAGGCATGATTGAACTTTCACTTTAATGCAGAAGGATGACAGGCACATACTTGCTAAGGGCTTTGCTATTGTGGTGTTTGCACACTAGCTGCTTCTTCATTATGTGCCTCTTAGAATGTTTAGACAAAACAGCTGATCTAAGATGTCAGATGTGAGGTTCTGGCCATAAGTCTTCCTGAGACAAACCCCACCTCTGCCTCGTGTGTAGATACAAGCCTTAATAGGCCTTTTGAAGGTTGGCGTGGGTCTGTGTGTTTTTAGGTGAAAGGCCCAAATAAACATGACTTCTAGCAGAAAGGCTTTTAAACACCTGTAACTCTGCCTGAGTCCAGTTTCTAGATGCGTGGGACAGCGGCCTGTCTGACAACAGCTCCCATTCTGCCACTTCTGCCTGAATTTGTCTTGGCTCTTCACTATGGTTCATGTTTGTTTGCTTTCATTTGCTTTTTCCCACAGTCTGTGTAGCCATCGCTGGCTCAGCTCGCTCCCTGGTGACTGAAGCTGAGGCTTTCTCACTAAAAGCAGCCCAGTGTTTTCATCTTGACAACGGTTTCCTCCCTCACAAGTGAGACAATCTTAGTTATTGCTTTACTCGTCTAATTACAATGCAACGCTTGCTTAGTTCTGCTTTGATGGTATCAGAATAGTGTCTAGCTCCCGAAAGAATACAATTAAACTGCAGCAGATTGTGATTGTGGTCATTTGGATGCCGTGGCAAATTCCAATCTTTACGCTAGACCCATAAACTTCTGGTATGTCTGTGTAGACCTACTTTAGCTACAAGTCCCTGACAAGGTGTGGTGTCGGGATATGTAAGTCACTCCACGGAATGCCCAATAGCATTATGCTAGCATCTATATTGTTATATCTATACGATGATTTTCATGGGTTCTAGTGGAAGCTTTGATGACTAATACATTTTTACTGAAAGCTGGAACCATTGGTTGCACATTTAATTTTAGATTGTACGGGTTGGACATCAAAGGTTAAGATTGTGGAATACAACTGATCAAAGTGTTGGATGTGTTGCTCTATACAAAGAAAAAACATTGCACTTACATCTGGATAATAATCCACTGTGGGCACTAGGCGTTCAATTAAGGCTTCCAAGGACCCAGACACCAGACAGCCATCTTGGTAAACTGGATCCCCACTCTGCTCTCCCATTTCTGGCTGCACCTGTCCACTACAGGCAGAGCTTAGCATGCTGGGAAAAATTGGTGTCTGTGGCATACTTTCCTAGAAGACACAAGAGAAACAACATGTTAGGTTAAGTCACCAGTTTTTTTTTTAAAAAGGTCTATCTAAGCAGGAACAAAAACTAAAGTCATACTTCCCCTTTGTCCTCATAACGTTTCTGTTCTAAAAAAAAAACTCACTAGCTGCCCAGATCGAGTCACGTGGCATCCATGGTTCCTCCACATCAGTGATTTAAGCATACCCACTTTCAGTCCAATGGAGAGGGCATGCCAGGCCTCAGCCCGGCCCCACATTGGAGTCAATTATTAAGAATGACACATGGGGGCAGCCACTGCCCTATGCCTGCCGGCTGGATGAGTGTGGACGCTGCAGGACTGGATCTTAGCACCCTGTGATTTTTTTTTCTACCTGGACAGCCATTTTAAAGATAAACAGAAAGCCTCTTTTGAACAATAAATACTTAAAGCAGACCAACACCTGTTTCCCCATTAATGGTGTCGGTCCGGATCACGGCGTATTCAAATAGGTGCTGCAGGCCCGCCATTGTCTTTCTACAGCTACGTGGCTCAGGTTCATGTCCTCAGCGCCAGCCACCGATTAGGTCTGACCAAGTGACTGCCAGTGGCCAAACACGAGGCTGCATTCCCGACCAAGTAACCAGGAAGAGGTAATAATTGCGGGCTTTCAGGGGGGGTTGTGTGGGGGGCAGTTGCTTTTAAAATAGTATTTTGTTACACAATTATAAACTGAAAATACACAAACAAAATACAGTCTTTTACTGCCATTGTAATGTGCCAGCAAATTCCATATTTATAAGACATGGTGAACGGGGTGGTAGACAATAAGTTGCCAAAACCACAACTATTCAAAAAGCAGAAGACCCTATCACAGAGAAATAACCCCTTCTGTAAAAACTATCTACATTTCAAGTACACCCTGATGCTTCACAGGTCTACTCATTTCTGGATCATTTCAGGCAAAGGTCCAAGTCTCCTTTTGTAATAAAACCAGCTTTGCCATTAAGGGTCAATAAATGTCCAGGTCAGCTTGCAGCATATTTATTCCTGTCCACCACCCCAGGTTCCACTACCACCAGGCAGATCTCTACCTCATAGGCTGTAGGTAAGGAGGAATTAAGAGCAAACTGGGGGGGGGGTCAATACTGTCACATGGTTGGCAGCCACAAAGCTTCTGCAGATGTTCTTTGTCCCTTGAAAGCAGCTAATGAACTTACAATGAATAGCCACTGCAACTGTTAAAAACCTGTGTCTCTGCCAAAGTACATTAGGTCAACATTACCTTTGGTGTTCACAGACAATATGAAAAAAGGGCATCTCAACCTTTATCTCATCAAAAATGAAAACAAAATGTTCTAGTATGACGTTTATTGTAAAGTGGTTGAGCAAGATAAAAATATGATACCCCCATGTTTCAGCTCCATAGAATGGAATGTCCATAGCAGCTGAGAGCATCATTGTGTCCCTGCGTTACAAATACCTAAAGTACTGTAAAGCTCTCAACAGAATTCCTCAGCCTGTGTACACCTCACCCGCCTACATTCCCCATCCCGCAGTGCCTTCATAACAGTACCGGACCTGGAGCCTTGTTGTTAGCTTGCTCAACAACAATAGGCAAAACTGCAGACTAATTGTGACATGTCACAGACAGGCCTTCCAAAAAAGATTTACGGATTTCACATTCTTTATTTGGCAGAGTATTAATCAGAAGCTGGAATGCAGTCTGGTGACGGTACACAAACAGCTTTTTGAGTCCAAGGTCAGTGCCAGGCTTTGTTGTCAGCTGAGCACCATGGCGTGTTGCTATTTACTATAGGGCAAAGCACAAATGGGTTTTGTTGAGGTGTTTGCATGACTGGGTGTCCCCGTCAATGGTATTGGATGACCCTGACTGGCTAGTAAATGAGCTTCCATTAGCTACACAAAATCAGGATGGTCAAGTCAAATTATAATAACAGCTTACCTAACTATTATGAGCTCAGCGGGAGTATATTACTGCATATGACTTGTAGGTGAAAGCAGTATCTGCATGTTACATCCAGATTAGATGCTGTGAATAATAAATCTTTGCTTGATACTAGTTTAAATATATGTGCCCCAAAGGCAGTAATTGCGAACAATTCATTTGCAGCTCCTGCAGCCATGAAAGCTTATTCTTAAACCCTCCATAAAAACTAGACACAAACATCATAGATGCAGACAATATGGGCTACGGCAACAGTCTAAAGCACAGGGCTGACGCCAGGTTTATGTAGGCTCTCAGGTGATAAAATCTTAACAGGCTATTTGCAGTGTGTCATAAGAAATGTGTTTCATGTATGGTGCTCCAAAAGTGCACCCCTTGTGGTTCCACCAGCAATGCTGCTCACCATTTCCCCTGGTATGTGTTGAGCACTGAAAATAAAAAAAAAACACTAATTGAAGGGACCCTCCATCTGCCCAGCTTTGTCAAGTGCTTATGGAGGCCCTACTAAAGCGATACTATGTTCATCCCAATAATTTGATCCACAAGGTTTCTGCTTATAATCCTAATGCAACATTATTTCTACCTACAAGGGATAGCCTGGTCACCTGTGAGACTGGAAAAATATTATGTATGGTACTCCAAACCTGCACCTCCTAAGGTTCCACCACCAATGATGCTTGCCATCCCCCCCCCCCCCCCCCAGTCAATGATGAGCACTGAAAAAACGCTGACGTTGAGTCCTCCAGGACACAAGGTTCCCTCTTAATGCAACAATGATTCTACCTACTAGGGATAACCTAATCTCTGTGAGACTGGAAAAATACTCAATGAGCCTGCTGAGCCCATTATGTTACCTAAGAGAAATGAAGACTATAAGTGGATGTCCGTGCTGCAGGGCTCCCTTAGAATGGAAAGTATAGCTGCTTTTGGGTGGAATCCAAGGTGTAGGCTTCTCAATCTAGGATGCCCACGTGTGTGGGTGCTGCCAGACACTGCCAGGATATCCCCCAAGGGCAGCCATACTTAACAATGTAAGTGAGCCGCCGTCTCAAGGGTACACAGAATCTGCACATGGCTTTACGCGTGTTTCAGCTCCACCTCCTTCAGATCTAGGGGGGAATCCAAAATCGTGAGATGCTGTTATGGATCCCATCTATTATTAGTAAGCGCATTTCTTTGTGACAGCATGAAGCACTTCTGTCCCCCCTGAATATAGCCGTCACAATGCACATAACCAACAGAGAGATGACGCCAAAGCTAGCAACCCATGGGGGTGGGGTAATACCAGCCCAGACATAATGCAGTGGGACTGGTGTGGCCTAAACTGCTCTTGCTATCCAAATATGAAACCTAAATAGAGCACAGTGTTCTTTATTATTGCACAGTCACTATTGCTGGTCAACCACAAAACAAGGTGTGACAGTGTTAACATTCAGTCCAGATCACAACAGCAGTAAAGCAGATTTCTGTGTGAGATACCCCCCAGGGTATCTAAGCTAATCTCTTGTTTTTGGGGTTCCTTGATTCAGACGGCTTGTTTACATGCAATGTGGTATGGAGGATATTACATAATATTCTGCAGAGAGAGACAACACCGATACGGCTTAAGTAGCACCTTTCACGTCAACCTGTAACCACTAATTGGCGCTTTAGAACTGACAGGGACACCAACAATGTAGCCCGGCAGAACAACTTGTCTCTGGGTGTGTGCGGCTATCAAGTCGTTTCTTAAAAGCCATTAAGTGTACTCTGCGTCTCTGTTCCATACTTGGAATTATTTGCCAAGCTTTACTGTACACTGTTCACGTAAGAGGCTCTGCTGTTCCTCCGATCTATAGAACAAATAATTATCTATATTTTTCATCTCTCTCTCCTCAAGGCTGCTATTACCGTGCTATAAAGGATTCTCCCCGCAATAGATCGCTGCCTGTTGTCTGTAATTACTTAATCTCTAGTTCTCGCTCTTTCTAATATCTCAATATCTAAAGTGCATCTGTGCAGTCTGACCCTCTAGCATATTCATTGTTTGTCATATTGCTCTTTCTCCATGTTTGATCTAGAAACTGCAGATTTCTTTGTAGCTTGTTTTAACCCCTTTCTAGTTAAAGTAGACGAAAACTCATATAAATGAGTTGTTCCCCTTACGAGATTTCCTAAGGGTCATCCAAATTTAGGCTGTTGAGCAGTATGGAACCAGAGATGCTAACCTGACCCATTCTTGCAGGGTGACTTTTCTCCAGTCTTGCACTTCACAATGACCATTTACCTCAACACACCTGTGCTCAGCCAATTAGATGGCGTGAAGAAGAGTTCTAATTATCTAAGGCCATGGGTGCTAAATTGTCATTGTGATGTGCAGCACTGGAGAAAAAGCACTCCGCAGCAATGGGTCAGGTTGACATCCCTATGGAACCCGCTGGTTTCCCCATAAACACACCTCAATCCTTGTTCTCTTGGCTGCGGCACATGGCTCCCTCTAGCCAGAGGTCCCTCTTCTCGCTCTGTGGGATTGAGGATTGAGGTGAGTATAAAGGGAAACCAGAGAGTTTTATACTGCAACACATGCCAGTTTGGGATGCCTCTGAGGTAAGGATTTAAAACTGGACTAAAGTCTTTTAGACTGTAATAATAATCTTTTTGTATATAGTGTCAACATATTCCAAAGCGCTTTATAATTAGAGGGTTCAAGTACAGAGTCATAATTGACATGGAAACAAACAAGTCAGCAATTGAAACAAAAGGAATGAGGGCCCTGCTCACAAGAGCTTGCAATCTAAGAGGAGAATGTGGGTGACACAAAAGGGGAGAGGTGCTAGTCTGGGATTTGGACAACTTTAAGCAAAAATTGAATTGAGAGTACAAAAACTGGAACACACACCATGACAGAGACAGATTACAGAGCTCATTTGGGCCCATTTTCAGGTCACCAAAGCTTATACAGCCCATGACAAGCATTCTCAAATAAGTTTCAGGTGACTTGTGATCCTCCCCTAGTTCCTTTTTTCACCTTGCCTTTAGAAAACCGGGTGTCTAAAATGTTATTTCTAGTTGAGGTGAACATACTTAAGTAAAGTACCCCTAAAGTGTTTGCAAATTGACCTCCATTGCACCTATATTATTATTCCGTATTAGAAAAACTAAGCAGTAAAGGCTAGACATTCCACACACCTACACTTGGGAAGTACCTGAACAAAGACCTGGACGTGCAAACAGTAGACATCAGCATCACATTGTTGATTTTGCCTTTCAGACCTCAGATCAGGGACTCCCCTATATACCCTCCCATGCTGCTGATCCCTCTCCTGCAGCCCCCAGTATCAGAAAAATGAGTATTGCACTTCTAGATCTTGGCCTCATAATATGGAACCTATGCCTTGTCCCATACACAGTATGGCCCACCCACAGCATAGGATGTGGGAATGTGGGCTGCGGAAGAGTGACCAACACCACAGGACCAGGTAAAGATAAGCAGAGGAGCATCGTGCTCCCTATGGTACCCCTAATCAAAGATCTGTTGGAAAAGTCCATGAAGGTGGACTTTCACTTGAATGGCCCTATCACATTAGAGGAAATTCAGACAAACGTGAGGTATGAGTAACTATTCTTCTTTGAGAAAAGGCTCCACATCCCAGATTCCCGGAGCGGAAACATAGAAATCCATGTGCTGGATCCATTTCAAAACAGCGTGACGTCCCAGAGCGATAATTCGCTTCAATCATGCACCCCCAAATAAGTCACCTGCTATGCAAATGTTTTAACATTGGACATTTCGGATTGACGCCGTGTCAGTGTTTCTTGCATTATTTAAAGGCTGGGATTTCGGATTCCCATCTGAACCACCACTTTCCCCTGCTGAAAGAGCAGCTTCTCTGAATTTGGATTGCTGTCACTCCTAATCTCAATTTATCACACTTTTGGAATTCCCCATCCTTCCAATCATCTCTTGCTGGATCTTCTAACCCACTTTTTCTCAACCTGTGGTGTTCAGGGGCACACCAACGAGGGGTGTGTGACTTGTCTGGTATATTATTTTAACAGTCAAACAGTATCCCTTCTTGCTTTAAAAGTGCTAAGAGGCCTGTGAACGACTTATTTTAGTTCTATTTATAATTGATGGCCCCACAGGGGGTACTTGGTTGGAACCTCTTGACGCTAGGGGGTACTTTGCATAAAAAGATTGAGAACCCCTGTTCTAACCCTTGTAATCTTTTGATTTATTTTTAAGTTGTATGTTGTGTGAATCTAATCATAAATGATATGCCTCTATCAGATCCACTTTATCTCTTCAGACTAACAAGAAAAGCAATGTAACAAGCCGTTGCAGGCCATGCACTACCCAGCAATAGTGACAGTACATAGTGTTGCTGGGCTGAGAAAAAAAACTGAATACCTGACAAATTCTATTTAAAGGATGTCTGGTATGTGGACAGTCCCCTTTAAATACCCCCTGCTGCGGCAAGGCCACTACTTCACAGCATGATAATAAGCACAGGAGGCGCTCCACCATGGAGTAGCTATGTACTATTAACATAAGCGTGGCCACCCAATATTATTGCACACACCAGGACATGAACATGACATTGTTGACTGGGGAGAATAACTACATTGCATGCAAAGTATGCGTGCTAAAAGCCGACTGGTAATAATAACTCCAGGCAGGGTGTAGGACCTCAAAGAAAAACACCTAACTGCCGTGACAAAACAGTTTTGAATGTGGTCATAAAACTTCATTGTGTAGAGACAGATGGACTAGCAGTGTCCTCACACGCCATGCCGTGTACTGAAGACCTGCACTGTGGTCTGTACAAATATACCAATATATTAGCTGCATATAGTCCAATTCTAGGCAGACCAAAAGAGTGAATTCTTGTCTGTTGCTTTCCCTATTCAATGAAACAGCAGAAGTGCTGACAATATGGAGCTGATTCAGCACCAGGTGCAGAAAGTACAATTTGGACTAAAAAGTACACTTTAGGTCAGAGATGTACTACGTTTTGCCCCACAAACAAAAAAGAAATTATATACAGCAGAGATTCACAAGTGGCTGGTACACGAACCACCAGAAGCTGTTTCCGGAGGACTGAAACAGACTTCAAAATTCTTGCACCCCCTTGGACAGATTCAATGTTTAAGTAAATCTTAAAGGAGTACTATCACGAAAAATGGCCCAATGATAAAAATCCATATAAAAGTTTGCTGGATAGCGGGGGGAGCGGTCACTTATACACCCGCATCAAGAAATATCCACCTAGGCTTGCTTTTCTTTCCTTTAATGGAAGGAAAAGGACATCCGGGGTGACAGGCTCTGTCACCCCTGGATTTTATTCCTACCATGAGAGAATAAACCACAAGCTTGGCAGGAGTTTTATTCTGTTTTGGTGAATAAGTGACCCCCCTCCTCTCATCAGCTTCTCATTAGCCAACATGTTAATATGGATTTTTAATATTACACAATTTCACGACGGTGCTCCTTTAAGTTTGTTTCCATCAGGGCTGTGAAGTCAGAGCTAATTTTGGATGGAGTCGGTGTCGGTAGAAATGTAATGTCACCAGCATAAACAAATGTATAATGAATTTAACTTTTATAGGAAGTTTAGGAATGTTAATCATAAATATATTTTATGTTTTCCCAATCCGAGGCCCTTATATATACAAATCAGTGCTAAGCAGCAGGGTGTTCTAGTGGTGATAGATCTCCAATTTCCCCTGTTCCTTTTACTCGGTATCTCCATGCTGCCCCAAGATCCTAAGTTACAACCCCTGAAACTTGCAGGAGCTTAAATGTATCCCCCGAGGAAGCTACATGCAGTGAAACATGTTGGGCATTGCTCTATCAACTGAATTTCTTAATCCAGTCAAGGATTAAAGTGGACCTAAAATTGAAAATCAACCTACCTTCCCCGTCATCCCTCTACCCTGGCTTAGACCAAAAAGGAAAAAAAAAGAAAGCTCATCTGGTCACCCCTAGTTCCCCAGTCCCTAATCTGGCTGGGGGGGTTAAGGTGGAAGGGGATTGAGTGGAGAGCAATGTTTTGAGTTGACTTTAGGTCCATTTTAGACAGGTGAAAAAGAAAAATCAGCCCTGCTGGGCCTAAGGTAACTATCATGAGTTTTTTGCACAGCCTACAGACAGGCTTTGAAACCATTACCTATAAAATGAAAACTCTTATTTAGACAGCACTCTGTATACAGCATGTATGGAATGGAGGCTACATATTTCTAACTCTCGTCAGGCTTTTGGAACACTCAGCCTAATCCAGCTGTACTTTATGTTTCTACCAACCATTCAGTGTGCCCTGAGCGGTGTGCCAGCTTCTGATCTAATGCCAGCAGACAGTCTGACCTTGTGTGCCCATATTCTGCAGAACCGGTTCTACAAGTAACCTGGCTCTCTTTAAAGCGAAAGAAGAACAGAACAATCCTTTTTCTAGGTGCTGCTTTTGTTCTGCCATCTGCATACTGTCCCTGCTGATGTAACAGTGTTACCTATAGAGTAAGCAGCTTTGTAGGAGCGTCCCTTGGCATTACATAAACCCATGTGCTTTCCTGTGGGGATATAGAACAATGTCATATCTATAAAGTGAAAATAACTATGTGTCAAGCTGACAGCTTCTTATGTAGTAAGAAAATCAAATGAAAAGGTGTGGCTTCAACCCTTACCTCCCTTTGTCATGGCCATGCAGGTCTCTACTGGCTAATGGGTCCCTGAATATAAATCTGCTAACAGGTTGGTTCAGGTTTGGTCTTTAAACCCATATTTTTGACTAATATCTCCTGCATCCCTCACCACATGGGCAGTGCCTTTAGGATGGTTTTGCCATCCTGTCTCCTTTTATTTCCCAGCAATAGATCTGGCAATTCCCCCCTCCCCTGAAGTCCCAAATTGCAGGGGGTTTGAGTGGCAAGACCAGTGATTGCTGGACTGCATCATGACTCAATGTCTGAGATTTGATCAAGCCGTTGTTCACAGTTTGCAGCGCCGTGAGCGCTATGTATGAAGTGCTCACCCCTATGGCCATACTCGTGCCAGCAGCACATGTGCGGCTTTTGTCCAATGAGACCCGTCTACTGTGACTATGTAATTCGGCAAAAGGCTCTTATTGACTAGAATAGGGAGCGCATGCTGCCGGATCGCTGTGGCGGGACACACACGCCACCGGGGATGCCGGAGATGGGGCGGCGCATGCTCCCCATTGACAACAATGAGAGCCAAGAGTAAACACTGCAGATGGCTGTCATTGGACGAGAGCCCATGCATTGGAGCAGGGAAAGGTTAGAGTTTACGGGTGCCCCGAGGGGCTTCACACAGTGGGGCATCCTGATTTGGGAAGGCCATCGGCTGGACTTGAATTCTTTTAGATTCCAGGACTGGGTGGGTTTTGTTCCACTAGCTGAACCTCATGTCCTGGTCTGGTGCTGCCTCCCCTGGGGAGGACATCTGCTAGGCAAGATCCTCCTCTGCCTGCTGGAAGCATGTCACTTGTCCCAGGGGCTCATCCAGTGCGACTTGCTTATAATCAGTAAGTTCCGATGTCATGGGCAGAGGCCTCCCGATGTCATGGGCAGAGGCCTCCCGATGTCATGGGCAGAGTCCTCCCGATGTCATGGGCAGAGTCCTCCCGATGTCATGGGCAGAGTCCTCCCGATGTCATGGGCAGAGTCCTCCCGATGTCATGGGCAGAGTCCTCCCGATGTCATGGGCAGAGTCCTCCCGATGTCATGGGCAGAGGCCTCCTTCACAATGCGTGTCTAGGTGCCCCATAGGAGTGGAAGTGCCAGTGGGGTTCAGGTACAAATCCTCTAGCAATGCATGCAGGTGGGGTATGCAGGTGGAAATATTGTATCTTTCAGGATTTCATATTAAAAATAGTTACTGATTTCCAACAACCGATCACAGGAAAATGGGCAGTCGGCCATGTGACTATTAGAGAGACAATGTAGGTGGCTACTATACAATTAGTACCAAAGCTCAGGGAGATGTGACTAAGTACATCACAATTTTATGGCACTGAGTAAACAGCTTCTTCTTGATACATTGATATACTATGTAATAGGTGCTGTGCCATGCTCTAAGGAGCAGTATGTGCCATGCTCTAAGGAGCAGTATGTGCCATGTTTCCCGGTGTATCACTGGTAAATGGCCACTCATATACAGGATACAGGCTATACAGGAATGTGATCAGATCTGCTGGATTGCAGCTCTTCCAATGCAACAGGGAGTTCAACCTAAAACCCCTCAGCTGAAGTGTAATATTGTGCAGGCAAGTCATGCATTTTTCTTTGTGTGTGTGTTAAAGTTAAAGCAGACCTTTAGCATGATTTAAGGAAAAACCCAAACCCTTAAAAAACTATTCTCCAGCATCTAAACTTACGTTTTTAGTCACTTACCTATTATTCTTTCCCCCACCGTGCTGCATCTCTGTTCAGGACTCTAGGATACAGGCGCTGCCATCTTGCCTCAGAAGCATTACATACTGAGGAGAGGAGAACGGGATAAAGTGCAGGGGGGTGGGTTATAGCTGTGCTTTGCACAGACAGAGCTGAGCTGGGGTCTGGAAAAGGACAGCAGAATGCAGAGTGATACAGTCAGAAGACACTTCCTGTTTGCAGGCTGCCTGATGCTCCATGAGCAGCCATCTAGGATGTTTAAAGGCTCAGAAAATGCAGTAGATACAGGTAGGATGATTTTTAATGTGGGCAATATGTATATACAGGGTGTGGGAAACATAGAAGATCTTATTCTTTATCTTATATCTTATTCAGGATAAAGGTCCGCTTTAAGTTATTGCAGGCTGGTACATGACTTGCATTGCTTGTGCACACATAAGTAAAGAAGTAGCAATGTCTGCACAAACTCCTGTAGGCTGAGTAATGTTAGGGACGGGGTATACATTGGACGGCCTTGTCATGGCTACCTTGCTTTTACATTCAGTGAAATCTATGTTACCTAACAGGCCATGATTATAACAAGTGTTAGCTGGCTTTTTCAAAAGTAAAAGCGCAGAAGGTGGAAGGGAACACACATGGCACATATATATGTTTCCAGGTGCTTGTAACACATCCCCTGTGACCCCTTACAGAAGATTTTGCAGCACGTGGGAATTTATCAAACACAGGACCTTGGAATGAAGCTTCTTTTCCCCCGCAGAGGAAAGAGCTCAAGAGATGAGGTAAAACATGATGTACTCTATATACAGGACATATATATATATATATACACACACATACATATTCCTGGGCCTTTATGGTCACCACAAGAACAAACATGGGCTCTATGCAGAGGTGGGATTCAACATTTTAACTACCTGTTCCTCATATATAATGTTGTCAAGAGCTTCACATATTTTTATCCCTTTAATAAAAGTTTGCATACTATTTAATGAACAGCAAACCGTGTAATACCAATAAAATGTGTCTAAAGAATATTAAACCGGACCTTCACCCTGAATACGATCTTGTACGTTTCCCCGCCCTGTACATACATATTGCCCACATTAAAAATCATCCTACCTGCATCTACTGCATTTTATGAGCCCTTAAATATCCAAGATTGTGGCACATGGAGTCTCATGCTGCCTGCAAACAGAAAGTGTTTTCTAACTGTGCCGCTCTGCATTCTGGGATTGCTGACCCCAGCTTTGCTCTGTCTGTTCAAAGCACAGCTATAACCCTCCCCCTGCACTTTTGTCCCCTTTTCTCTCCTCAGTATGTGATGCTTCTGAGGCAAGATGGCGGCACCCGTATCCAGAGTTGCAGCCCAGTGAGGGAAAGAATAAAAAGTGACTAAAAACTTAAAATATATTAATTTTAGGTGCTGGGGAATGAGGGGTTTGGACCTTTAATGAAATGATGCTGAAGGTACGATTTAAGGGATTGTATAACTTATTTGTGCTACAATTTTAACAACTGGTTCTGCAGCATCAGAAAGGACCTGCTGAATCGCACCCCTGGCTCCAGGTACTGCCAGTGTCGCTGTACAAGCAGAAGAATCTATATAACATATGCTCAACATTTCCCTTCCAACATTTTAGTGTGTTGGGACTTTGTTTTGCTTTCACAATTGTCCCTCCTCTCACAACCACATGAAAGTCTACGGTAGCAAAGCTGTTTCTGGATGGCAGAGTGCAGGCGTCGGGTGGGATTAGTAGAGGCGCCTGAATCTCAACCAGCTTATTTTCCCTTAGCTCAGCTGTGTGCATGTGTCACTTCCCAAATACAATGCCAGTTGTCCCTTTTTTTAACTCCATTTGGGGATGGCTTTACTAGTATTGGCCTGATGTCCTTAGGAATCCAAGCCTTCTTACATGATAAATACATTACGCGTGACAGAACTGGGGCATAATGCATGGACGTTTACATGGAGGGGAAGCCAGTCTGTCTCTGTGATATTTGATATATTTCTGCATAGCCAAGTTTAAGTATTTGTCGCCCCAGACACCTTAACATTGTCGTTTCGTGGCAAAACTGCCAGTGTGATATATATAATACAGGACTGTATTTCCTATTAGGCCACCCTAGGCCTGATCCTAGGGCAGCTACCTGCAGGGGACACTGCTATTGTAATAAATGCCCCCTTAAGATGCAGACAGTGTGTGTGTGTGAAGGGATGGAGAGAGCACAAGGGGTTAAATGCACTCCAAACCAAGAGGGTCTCCTGGCTGTCAATGGGACTTATTTCATGAACTAATGTGTGTGTCTGATACCAGGGAAGCTGTTGAAATAATAATAATATGCCCACATTTTATTTTTACACAGCAGCTCTACTGACCTCTAAATACAATAGAATAGAGTGACCTAGCAAAGTTTTGGCCAGGACCTGGTTGGATAGATACACTGTAAAGGCATATTGTGAAATCCACATGGTGACTGATTTGGAGACCATTGGTGCCTGACTTGCTTACTGTTGACCTCCTGATTCATTCCAGACCCAGGGAAGGGACAGGTAAAGCAAAACAATATCTAGTCTAGGGTCAGAAAAGTGCAGGAGGAAATGTAAAATATACTGGGGTTGGGCTTCAAACTTGGCCAAGTGTCTTATAACCAACAAAACATTTGACCAAATAGACAATCAATTCTTCAGACAGATGGACAAGCTTTACTCCAGCAGTGGGAAATAAATGGGGGTATACATTGAGGTATAAGGTGATGTTTGGCTACTAAGGTGATGTTGCGGATGATCAGCTAAGGAGTTGCTGTTCTAACCTGCAGCATAGAAGTTCTTGAAATAAGTTGTCACCATCATCGAATCACCAAAGGTCATATCATACCAAAGACTCGTTGGTATGATATGACCTTTGGTGATTCGATGATGGTGACACCTTGTTTGAAGAACTTCTATGCTGCAGGTTAGAGAGTACTGGTATAGTGGCTCATCTACGCTTGGTGAAAGACATTGTTTTATGAAGGCTGATCAGTGGTAAAATCAGGTTATCCAAGTGGGGTTTCCAAAAGGTTGAATCCAAAAAACTCATCTATGTGGTCTGAGGGAAATAACTTGGCAAACAAGGATCCCAAAAGCCATTCAAAGGAGTTTTCCACTTTCTCAAGTACTTGTGCAGTTGTCTTATATCAGAAGAATGCATGCAGCTTATCCCATATCTCTATGTTTTTATTAGTAATTGCCTGGAATTATATGGAGATTACTTGGCTTGACCATTTATCTCTTGAGATGCTCTTATGTGCAGACATGGTGGGCTAACCCCTATCTAATAAGCTCTGGGCAAAGGATGGAATGTCCTCTCTTAAAACACTCATCAAAGCCTCCTCTTAGGCAAGCTATTTCATTTAAAAGCAATGGGCTGAATGTAATGCTTTCTAAAGAAAACATGTGAAAGGAACAAAGGTCAGCCATCACACTGTGTGAGAAAAGACCCTTAAAATAGGCAAAACTCCACTGGCTGTAATCAGGGCTTCTCATTAGTGTGGCCGAGGCAACAACTGTCTGGCAATAAAATGCTTGTGTTCAGTGGCAGCTGAGTGGGTCACCATACATATGGCAGGGCCACCGTGATAACGTTCAAAGAAACCTATTCCAACAGAGCTGCTATAAAAAAACACTAAACACAACAAAATATAAGCAACCAATGCTGTATCCCTGAATTAGACATTTTCCCTTGTGTCATGTTGTCCAGCCCTCTGCTCTAATCACCTTGTTTCATCAAGACCTAGGTGGACCTACCAAGGGTAATATATCAATGACTACAATCTGGATGGCAGTCATCGGCTTAGCAACTGGTACATAATAGGAAAGCAGGATGACCAGTGGGCATACCAGGACATAACATCTTTCTATGTCTTCAGAACTGTGTTCTGCCCACATTTTAAATGCCAGCCAAATAGTACAGTCATTTCCGGAATAGACCTGCCAACATGACCAGCCCAATCTCACAGGGGCCAATCCAAACTCTCTTAAAGAGGACATAATAAAGAAACCCTTTGAGATACAAAGTGCTCAACTAGCTCTCATTTCACATACAGTATTCTTCAACCAGTCTATTAGGCATTATACCTACTGTATCCTCTGTTTCCTTATACACATATTTTTATTTCTTATATTCCCTATTTCTTGCTTGTTTCTTCCAATCTCTTCCATAATAGCTTATTCGCGTTATTTTTTATACCTTCCTTTTCTCCTCCCGTCTATTCCTGTTTTTACCTTTCTTTTTTTCTCTCTTTTCACACTTCCTCCTTCTGTCTCCCCCCCCCCCCCCCCATTTGCTAGTTTTGCTATTTTACGTCTTACTTTATTCATTTTTTCCCTTTTGCCCCCCAAATGAGTCTCTCTATTTTACATGCATGTCACCCATGTTCCTGCATCCCCTCTTTTCTCTTTTTCCTGCTTTCAATTCATTGCTCTCTTCACTATGTTCCCTTCATCCGTCTGACAAGGTCTGTGCTAACAAACATTGTTTAACGCAGCCACTAAATAAATGTTAAATCACGACTGAGTTCAGGTGCATATTATCCAGCCTCCCCCCTTCATCACTGGCGTCACTGAGAGCTGGTGACAAAAAGCATTAGTGACGGGGTCAGGTAGTATTTGGTGAGAACGTGCATTATGGGCTTCTCAGATTACAATGACGTTAATGCACACACAGCATAGCTGTCACTACGATAACATCTCACAGGGACTTGCTGACCCCAAATCCCTGCAATTCAACTCAAAGCCAAAATAGGATGGATAAGCAGCTAGGCAGCCAGAATAAAGCATAACCACTGCTTGTAGGCAGCCAGAAAAAAGCATAACCACTGCTTGTAGGCAGCCAGAAAAAGCATAACTAGTGCTTGTAGGCAGCCAGAATAAAGCATAACCAGTGCTTGTAGGCAGCCAGAATAAAGCATAACCACTGCTTGTAGGCAGCCAGAAAAAGCATAACTAGTGCTTGTAGGCAGCCAGAATAAAGCATAACCAGTGCTTGTAGGCAGCCAGAATAAAGCATAACCAGTGCTTGTAGGCAGCCAGAATAAAGCATAACCAGTGCTTGTAGGCAGCCAGAATAAAGCATAACCAGTGCTTGTAGGCAGCCAGAATAAAGCATAGCCAGTGCTTGTAGGCAGCCAGAATAAAGCATAACTAGTGCTTGTAGGCAGCCAGAATAAAGCATAGCCAGTGCTTGTAGGCAGCCAGAATAAAGCATAGCCAGTGCTTGTAGGCAGCCAGAATAAAGCATAACTAGTGCTTGTAGGCAGCCAGAATAAAGCATAACTAGTGCTTGTAGGCAGCCAGAATAAAGCATAACCAGTGCTTGTAGGCAGCCAGAATAAAGCATAACCAGTGCTTGTAGGCAGCCAGAATAAAGCATAACCAGTGCATGTAGGCAGCCAGAATAAATCATAACTAGTGCTTGTAGGCAGCCAGAATAAAGCATAGCCAGTGCTTGTAGGCAGCCAGAATAAAGCATAGCCAGTGCTTGTAGGCAGCCAGAATAAAGCATAACTAGTGCTTGTAGGCAGCCAGAATAAAGCATAACTAGTGCTTGTAGGCAGCCAGAATAAAGCATAGCCAGTGCTTGTAGGCAGCCAGAATAAAGCATAACTAGTGCTTGTAGGCAGCCAGAATAAAGCATAACTAGTGCTTGTAGGCAGCCAGAATAAAGCATAACTAGTGCTTGTAGGCAGCCAGAATAAAGCATAACTAGTGCTTGTAGGCAGCCAGAATAAAGCATAGCCAGTGCTTGTAGGCAGCCAGAATAAAGCATAACTAGTGCTTGTAGGCAGCCAGAATAAAGCATAACCAGTGCTTGTAGGCAGCCAGAATAAAGCATAACTAGTGCTTGTAGGCAGCCAGAATAAAGCATAGCCAGTGCTTGTAGGCAGCCAGAATAAAGCATAACTAGTGCTTGTAGGCAGCCAGAATAAAGCATAACTAGTGCTTGTAGCCAGCCAGAATAAAGCATAACCAGTGCTTGTAGGCATCCAGAATAAAGCATAACAAGTGATTGTAGGCAGCCAGAATAAAGCATAACAAGTGCTTGTAAGCAGCCAGAATAAAGCATAACAAGTGCTTGTAAGCAGCCAGAATAAAGCATAACCAGTGCTTGTAAGCAGCCAGAATAAAGCATAACAAGTGCTTGTAAGCAGCCAGAATAAAGCATAACCAGTGCTTGTAGGCAGCCAGAATAAAGCATAACCAGTGCTTGTAAGCAGCCAGAATAAAGCATAACTAGTGCTTGTAAGCAGCCAGAATAAAGCATAACCAGTGCTTGTAGGCAGCCAGAATAAAGCATAACCAGTGCATGTAGGCAGCCAGAATAAAGCATAGCCAGTGCATGTAGGCAGCCAGAATAAAGCATAACCAGTGCATGTAGGCAGCCAGAATAAAGCATAACCAGTGCATGTAGGCAGCCAGAATAAAGCATAACTAGTGCTTGTAGGCAGCCAGAATAAAGTGTAACCAGTACATGTAGGCAGCCAGAATAAAGCATAACCAGTGCATGTAGGCAGCCAGAATAAAGCATAACCAGTGCATGTAGGCAGCCAGAATAAAGCATAACCAGTGCATGTAGGCAGCCAGAATAAAGTGTAACCAGTACTTGTAGGCAGCCAGAATAAAGCATAACCAGTGCATGTAGGCAGCCAGAATAAAGCATAACTAGTGCTTGTAGGCAGCCAGAATAAAGTGTAACCAGTGCATGTAGGCAGCCAGAATAAAGTGTAACCAGTGCATGTAGGCACCCAGAATAAAGTGTAACCAGTACATGTAGGCAGCCAGAATAAAGCATAACCAGCGCATGTAGGCAGCCAGAAAAAAGCATAACCAGTGCATGTAGGCAGCCAGAATAAAGCATAACCAGTGCTTGTAGGCAGCCAGAATAAAGTGTAACCAGTACTTGTAGGCAGCCAGAATAAAGTGTAACCAGTACTTGTAGGCAGCCAGAATAAAGCATAACCAGTGCATGTAGGCAGCCAGAATAAAGCATAACTAGTGCTTGTAGGCAGCCAGAATAAAGTGTAACCAGTGCATGTAGGCACCCAGAATAAAGCATAACCAGTGCATGTAGGCAGCCAGAATAAAGTGTAACCAGTACTTGTAGGCAGCCAGAATAAAGCATAACCAGTACATGTAGGCAGCCAGAATAAAGTGTAACCAGTGCATGTAGGCACCCAGAATAAAGCATAACCAGTGCATGTAGGCAGCCAGAATAAAGCATAACTAGTGCTTGTAGGCAGCCAGAATAAAGTGTAACCAGTACATGTAGGCAGCCAGAATAAAGCATAACCAGTGCATGTAGGCAGCCAGAATAAAGCATAACCAGTGCATGTAGGCAGCCAGAATAAAGTGTAACCAGTGCTTGTAGGCACCCAGAATAAAGCATAACCAGTGCATGTAGGCAGCCAGAATAAAGTGTAACCAGTACTTGTAGGCAGCCAGAATAAAGTGTAACCAGTACTTGTAGGCAGCCAGAAAAAAAATTGGTAATAAGAGAGAAAGAGCGCGAGAGAGAGAAAAAGAAAAAAGCAAGATAGAAAGCGAAAGAAATGTGACAAGAGAAAGATTGAGGAAATGTGGAAACGACATGAGGGGGGACTGAAATTAAATACGAAAGAAAGAAGAAGTGGAAATTCAAAACCAATGAAAAAAGGTCAAAGAGATTAAAAAGAAATGTACAAAAAAGAAAGAACAGAGGTAACGGTATTTGGGAAAAGAGGCCTGCTGGTCCAGTTGAGAGCTTATGGCGCCCCCCCCCCCCCCCTTACAGAGAGGTTGGGATGGCGCCCTGTGCGACCGCACACCTCAAAGCCAGCCACGGGCAGCTGTTATAAGGGAGCAGCACAACACAGTGAATGTATGAGGAGGGACAGACGGGGAAATTCCTGTCTCGTTTATTAGCTGTAAGACAAAGCTGAAGCCATCACCTGCTCTGCTCGTGATCGTTCTCAGTTCTTGTGTATACACAACGGCAGCCGCCATCACCCGTCCACAGGGAGCACCCCCCTCCCATGCACCTGCTGCGTACACACATACAATACTCTGATGTATGCAGCCAGTCTAGAGACACCTGATCTCAGCACCGGGGATTCCTGGCCATGCCTGATTGTACACGCCACACATCTCTACAAAGCCGCCATCTGCACTGCTATACACAGAGCGCGTGATTATTTCATACTGTTACTGGAAACATGGCGTCACCGGCTCCTTAGGAGTGGTGACAACATGAAGTCATCGACAATGGTGGGTGTGTGTGATGGGGGCAGCGTGGAGATTTTACTCATCATGAAGATCCAGCTTCTCTATATAGTCACACCATACTGCCCACCATGCTAATACTCACACTCCAACATACTGCCCACCATGCTAATACTCACACTCCAACATACTGCCCACCATTATAATACTCACACTCCAACATACTGCACACCATGCTAATACTCACACTCCAACATACTGCCCACCATGCTAATACTCACACTCCAACATACTGCCCACCATTATAATACTCACACTCCAACATACTGCTCACCATGCTGATACTCACACTCCAACATACTGCCCACCATGCTAATACTCACACTCCAACATACTGCCCACCATGCTAATACTCACACTCCAACATACTGCCCACCATGCTGATACTCACACCCAAACATACTGCCCACCATGCTAATACTCACACTCCAACATACTGCCCACCATGCTAATACTCACACTCCAACATACTGCCCACCATGCTAATACTCACACTCCAACATACTGCCCACCATGCTGATACTCACACCCAAACATACTGCCCACCATGCTAATACTCACACTCCAACATACTGCCCACCATGCTAATACTCACACTCCAACATACTGCCCACCATGCTGATACTCACACCCAAACACACTGCCCACCATGCTAATACTCACACTCCAACATACTGCCCACCATGCTGATACTCACACCCAAACATACTGCCCACCATGCTAATACTCACACTCCAACATACTGCCCACCATGCTAATACTCACACCCAAACATACTGATCACCATGCTAATACTCACACTCCAACATACTGCCCACCATGCTAATACTCACACTCCAACATACTGCCCACCATGCTAATACTCACACTCCAACATACTGATCACCATGCTAATACTCACACTCCAACATACTGCCCACCATGCTAATACTCACACTCCAACATACTGATCACCATGCTAATACTCACACTCCAACACACTGCTCACCATGCTAATACTCACACTCCAACATACTGCCCACCATGCTAATACTCACACTCCAACACACTGCTCACCATGCTAATACTCACACTCCAACATACTGCCCACCATGCTAATACTCACACTCCAACATACTGCCCACCATTATAATACTCACACTCCAACACACTGCCCACCATGCTAATACTCACACTCCAACATACTGCCCACCATGCTAATACTCACACTCCAACATACTGATCACCATGCTAATACTCACACTCCAACATACTGCCCACCATGCTAATACTCACACTCCAACATACTGATCACCATGCTAATACTCACACTCCAACACACTGCTCACCATGCTAATACTCACACTCCAACATACTGCCCACCATGCTAATACTCACACTCCAACATACTGCCCACCATGCTAATACTCACACTCCAACATACTGCCCACCATGCTAATACTCACACTCCAACATACTGCCCACTATGCTAATACTCACACTCCAACATACTGCCCACTATGCTAATACTAACAGTAACTTGAATGGGAAACTGCAGCATGCCCCAGACCAGCCACTGCTGGGTTTTGTTCCGCAGCCAAGTAAACTATGTCCCTTCTGTAGAGCCCCCCCAGAAATCTATTTATTTTGGGGACCCTGAGAAATGAATCAGCCGAAGGGAGCAAGTTCTATAGGATTTATCAGGGGATGCAAAGTGCTGGTGAATGAAAGATGCCTCCCCTGACAGCCAGCATGGGGCAGACAGAAAACAAGCTCATTTAACCCTTTGCCTGGAATGCCCCTTTAAATATACTCAACCTAAAAAAGTGTTGCCTTATTTCTTCACTTTTCTACTGCAGTTAGTGGTACAACACATTTGTGTAAGAAACAGAGAGAGGCCACTGCATGCCCTGCAGCTCTTATCACCCCCGAGAGAGCTCACATACGACCCAGATACTTACCCCCCATCATCATCATAATAATCATCATCAAGTTTACTAGGGGTAAGTACAGTTGCTGGACACATTATCTCATTTAATAAAGCCTATAACTTCAGAGCCCAAAGGAGAGGTTTCAAAAATCAAATGCAATAGAACATTCTCATCAGAACAGATTATAACTGTGCAGTTCATTAAAGCAGGTCTACCCTCCCTTGCAATTATTTGCCAGGGTGGGTCCTGGTTTAAAGGGGACACTAAACTAGCCTACACCATCACATCATCACTTCCCTTTCGATGAAGCCGCAGTGCATGCACGGGCAGCTTCCCCATTACACTCTTAGCTGAGATGACAGCACACATCATGCATTTCTGGATGGCTGGCACCGGTACTAGAGGAGCAGGGTGCAGTCAGCGGCAGGAACTCTATTCATCTTTTCTAGCCAATCTGACCTCAGGTCAGCTAAGCAGGGTATGAATGAAGAGCACTAATTGGTCGGAAACCTGCACATGTGACGCAGGATCGCCAAAAGGTACATTTTTACCAGGCATTCTTTGGTATTCAACACAGTGGGTGATCCCAAATCGGAAAGTCCCAATAGAGAGGAACAACACCTGAGTGAAATTCCGGGTGTTCCTCTTATATTTCCGGCTTCCTATGGATCTTGAGCTGTAGGGGCTTCTCAAACTGGGATGCCCCAGGGGTGAGTGTTACAGTATATGGGACATTAAGTCCTTCTTGATCTTTGATTCTGCTTTCAATGGTCATCAAGTCACAGTGTGAATCTATAAACTCTCCTGCTTTTGCAGAATGCTGCAAACTGACTTGTTTCACAGGGTTGGCTGCTGACAACATGCTGAGGATCTTCCTATTACCTTTGAATAAAGGGTTTTCAAGAGGTTACTCAGCATGGGGGGTGAGGGGTGTAAATCGAGCTACAGGTATGCTTGGGATGAGTTTCTGAGGAGGGCTCCTAACAACACTTTTCAAAAACGTCCCTGACCACACATTCAGAACAGCACAGACAGAAAACTGGGAGCAGCAGCAGGAACAGTTGTGTAAGGGCAGAAGTAGGGACAACTGTGCAAGAGCAGCTCCTGGGACAACTGTGCAAGAGCAGGAGCAGGGGCAAGCTGTGTAAGAGCAGTAGCAAGGACAGCTGTGTAAGAGCAGCAACAGGGACAGCAGTGTAAGAGCAGCAGAGACAGCTGTGTAAGAGCAAAAGCGGGGACAGCAGTGTAAGAGCAGCAACAGGGAGAGCAGTGTAAGAGCAAGAGCAGGGACAGCAGTGTAACAGCAGCAGCAGAGACAGCTGTGTAAGAGCAAGAGCGGGGACAGCAGTGTAAGCGCAAAAGCAACAGGGACAGCAGTGTAAGAGCAGCAGCAGAGACAGCTGTGTAAGAGCAAGAGCAGGGACTGCAGTGTAAGAGCAGCAGCAGAGACAGCTGTGTAAGAGCAAGAGCAGGGACAGCAGTGTAAGCGCAAGGGCAACAGGGACACCTGTGTAAGAGCAAGAGCAGGGACAGCAGTGTAATTGCAAGAGCAACAGGGACAGCTGTATAAGAGCAAGAACAGGGACAGCAGTGTAAGCGCAAGAGCAACAGGGACAGCAGTGTAAGAGCAAGAGCAGGGACAGCAGTGTAAGAGCAGCAGCAGAGACAGCTGTGTAAGAGCAAGAGCAGGGACAGCAGTGTAAGCGCAAGAGCAACAGGGACAGCTGTGTAAGAGCAAGAGCAGGGACAGCAGTGTAAGCGCAAGAGCAACAGGGACAGCTGTGTAAGAGCAAGAGCAGGGACAGCAGTGTAAGCGCAAGAGCAACAGGGACAGCTGTGTAAGAGCAAGAGCAGGGACAGCAGTGTAAGCGCAAGAGCAACAGGGACAGCTGTGTAAGAGCAAGAGCAGGGACAGCAGTGTAATTGCAAGAGCAACAGGGACAGCTGTGTAAGAGCAAGAGCAGGGACAGCAGTGTAAGAGCAGCAGCAGGGGCAGCAGTGTAAGAGCAAGAGCAGGGACAGCAGTGTAAGAGCAGCAGCAGGGACAGCAGTGTAAGAGCAGCAGCAGGGACAGCAGTATAAGAGCAAGAGCAGGGACAGCAGTGTAAGAGCAGCAGCAGGGACAGCAGTGTAAGAGCAAGAGCAGGGACAGCAGTGTAAGAGCAGCAACAGGGACAGCTGTGTAAGAGCAGCAGCAGGGACAGCTGTGTAAGAGCAGCAGCAGGGACAAGCTGTGTAAGAGCAAGATGAGTGGACAGTGTAGCCAGGCAGTGGGAAAAGCAAGCAGGATGCTCGGCTGCATAGCTCGAGGCATCACCAGTAGGAAGAGGGAGGTTGTGATGCCACTGTATAGAGCCCTGGTGAGACCACAGCTAGAATACTGTGTGTAGTTCTGGAGACCTTACCTGCAAAAAGACATTATTCAAATAGAACGTGTCCAAAGGCGGGCAACGAAAATGGTGGAAGGACTTAAACTTAAAACTTATCAGGAGAGACTTAAAGAACTTAATTTGTACAGTCTGGAGGAAAGAAGGGAGAAGGGGGACATGATTGAGACCTTTAAATATGTGAAAGGATTGAATAAGGTTCAGGAGGGAAGTGTTTTTAAGAAGAAACTTAATGATAGAACAAGGGGGCACAACCTGAAGCTAGTCGGGGGGAAGATCAGGAGCAATGTTAGAAAATATTATTTTACAGAAAGAGTAGTAGGTGCTTGGAACAAACTTCCAGCAGAGGTAGTTGAAACATCAACAGTCACTGAATTTAAACATGCCTGGGATAAGCACACATCTATCCTAAGATAAAGAGCACATACAGTATACACATAAGGGCAGACTAGATGGACCGTATGGTCTCCTTCTGTCGTCAGCAGCAAGCAGCAGTAGGGACAGCAGTGTAAGAGCAGCAATAAGGACAGCTGTGTAAGAGCAGTAGCAGGGACAGCAGTGTAAGAGCACCAGGGACAAGCTGTGTAGGAGCAGCATCAGGGACAGCTGTATAAGAGCAGCATCAGGGACAGCTGTGTAAGAGCAGCAGCAAGGACAGCTGTGTAAGAGCAACAGCAGGGACAGCTGTGTAAGAGCAACAGCAGGGACAGCTGTGTAAGAGCAACAGCAGGGACAGCAGTGTAAGAGCAGCAACAGGGACAGCTGTATAAGAGCAGCAACAGGGACAGCTGTATAAGAGCAGCAGCAGGGACAGCTGTGTAAGAGCAGCAGCAAGGACAGCTGTGTAAGAGCAACAGCAGGGACAGCTGTGTAAGAGCAACAGCAGGGACAGCAGTGTAAGAGCAGCAACAGGGACAGCTGTGTAAGAGCAGCAACAGGGACAAGCTGTGTAGGAGCAGCAACAGGGACAAGCTGTGTAGGAGCAGCAACAGGGACAAGCTGTGTAGGAGCAGCATCAAGGACAGCTGTGTAAGAGCAGCAGCAGGGACAGCTGTGTAGGAGCAGCAGCAGGGACAAGCTGTGTAAGAGCAGCAGCAGGGATAGTTGTGTAAGAGCAGCAGCAGGGATAGTTGTGTAAGAGCAACAGCAGGGACAGCTGTGTAAGAGAAGCAGTAGGGACAGCTGTGTAATAGCAGCAACAGGTTCAGCTGTGTAAGAGCAGCAGCAGGGACATCAGTGTAATAGCAGCAACAGGTACAACTGTGTAATAGCAGCAACAGGTACAACTGTGTAAGAGCAACAACAGGTACAGCTGTGTAAGAGCAGCAGCAGGGACATCAGTGTAATAGCAGCAGTATGGACAACTGTGTAAGAGCAGTAGCAGGGACAGCTGTGCAGAAGCAACAGCAGGGACAGCAGTGTAATAGCATAATCAGGGACAGCTGTGTAAGAGCAACAGCAGGGACAGCAGTGTAATAGCATAATCAGGGACAGCTGTGTAAGAGCAACAGCAGGGACAGCAGTGAAATAGCAGAATCAGGGACAGCTGTGTAAGAGCAACAGCAGGGACAGCAGTGAAATAGCAGAATCAGGGACAGCTGTGTAAGAGCAACAACAGGGACAGCAGTGAAATAGCAGAATCAGGGACAGCTGTGTAGGAGCAGCAGCAGATACAAGCTGTGTAAGAGAAAGAGCAAATCCTCCCCAAGCCCAAACCAAGGTGGGACAAAGCTAAACAGCCATCGCCAGCTCCAGGTTTATGTGGGCCCTTGAGCTATAGAGCCTATAAATGACTGACAGAATAATAAAATGACAGAAAAAAGCAGGGAAGAGCTAGAGGAATAGGAGAAAAAGAGAAGAGATGACATGAAAGAGAGAAAGAATAGAAGGACTGACAAAAGGAATAGAAGCAAGAATGACAGAAAAAATAGAATGAAAGAAGAAAGGAATAGCAGAATGAACAGAAGAAACAAAAAATAGATGAAAAGAAATAAAGAAATATAAATAAAAAATAAAATAAATAAAAAGAAACAAAAACATAGAATGAATGACAGAAACAAAGTAGTAGAATGAAGGAATGACAGATCAATAAAAGGAATGAAAATGGAAATACTAGAAGGAAAGAAGAATGGATAATCCTGGTTAGTGCACACAGTCGCTGCCCAGAGTAGAGGGAATGAGCCGGCCGTCCCTAGTGCAGGGGCCCCGGCACCTGCCCGGTTATGCCCAGTGCTGACGCCTGCCATGCAGGCAGGTGCAGCCATCCTCTCCTCTGATCCGGGTGCCAGCAGCACCCCTCACCCTCCATCCTTCCAGAAATAAAGAGGCACATCCAATACACATGTTGTAGCACCATGTGCGGAACCTGCAGCTGGGCAGGTGTCGGTGGGAATAGCAGCTTCTTACCCTCATTTTGGGCACCATACACAGGTGGCGGCCAGGAGTCGCTTGCTGTTAGTTCTCCCTGTGAAGGTGTCACCGCATCATCCTCGTTATAATCCGCGATCGGTGACTTCTCCCCGGGATGTGACCCGACACCAGCAGCCCGCTCTCCCTTCTCCCCGCTCTGGCCCCGCCCCCGCCAGCCTCCTATTGGCCAGCTGTCTTTCCATTGCCCGCCCATTGCTTAGTTGCGTCACTGCACGGCGAGCCGGTGCTTTCCTTGCCCAGTGCGAAGGTGTTGCTGGAAGAAGAGGAAGCTTATGGGGGAGAGACTTGTCATATATAATGATTATATATTATATGGCCATAAAGAGCTGTATTTATAGGTGGCCAAGCAGGGGGAGATTGCCCTGACCAGGGAGGTGGGCCAGGAAGACAGTATGCCCCTAGGCAAAATGAAAAGCCCGGCACACAAGTCTAAATTATTGTATCAACAATGGATGACCGCTCATGGCCACAAAAAAGCCAGTACATCTATTGTGTGGCCATCGATGAGATTTACACAGCTCCAGGGGCGTACACCCCATAGAGGAAGCTGCTACCGGGCCCTTGGGTGAAGGGGCCCCCATTTAATGTGTCCCCCACACTTTACAATATCTGTGGCAAAAGCATAAAGTGCAAGGGGCCAGACCTGTAGGATCTGCTGGATGGAACTAAGATGCCAGCACATTGTTTAAAGTGGACCAAAATCCACCAGGCATACCTGCTCCCCACCAGGGCATCCAGATTCAAGATGCTCATTGTGTAAAACCCCCGGGGTTGTCCGGAAACTCGGCTTTTGTCCAGCGACGCATGCATGAACATCGGCCGCATCCCCGCTATCCCTTTAGCAGGACACGTGCAGACACCAGGCATTTGTGAATGGCCGATGCAGGCACGCTTCTTGTTAAAAGGTAGCAGGGGATGCGGGCACCAACCTTAGACGAGCTCTTGGACAAGCAAAGGTTGAAGGAGATCGGCGATCTGGGGGAGTTTCACACAATGCGGGATGCCCCAGGGGGCAAGAACCAAAACCCAGGATAGTCAAAATCCTGGGTTTTGGTCCACTTTAAGCCCGGCGCTCTGTGTATAGAGCTCTTGGGGGAAGCAAGATCTTAGTTCCACCCTGTGGAACCTACAGCTCTGGCCCCTGGTGCTCCCTGCAGACAGCGCACCCACACTGCATATTACTGTAATGCCTCGGGAAGAACCGGACCTCACTGGGGCACACTGCTGATGACCCAGGGCCCACACTGTGCCAACACCTGTGTCTCGAACTGCAATCAGACCCCAGACCTGATTTGGGATGCCTAAGTGTGTGACGCCCCAAGATCATCCAAAATATGCCATGCCACATTCACATGCTCTCCTCCAATCAGCATTAATTGCTGTGCATATTAATGAATGGCAAACAATGCTGAATTAATTGAATGTCAGGAGCCTCCCCAGGCAGCTGCTTCAGGCTGTGCACACAATGCCCGGGGAGTGGTGTACAGGAGGACCGCACATGCACTTTAAGATCTAGAAACAAGGTAAGATTATAGGATCTAGGAATCCTGGAATTTTACACATTGGGCTATCCCTGAGGAGGGCTTTCAACACTCCCTAGGGTCTTTTCAGCTCTAGGGCAGGGTGCAATGCTGAGGGTTAACCTTTCTGGGGGGGTCCACTATGAGCTTTGCTATGGAAACCTTGCACAGCTGAGGGTCATTTGGTGATGTGGGCCCTGGGCAGGAGTGGAATGGCCATAGGCAGAATTTCTGGTGGGCTGCTCTAATTTGAGGCCATTTGGGCTGCTTCTTATGCCCTCACCCAGGTCCGGCCTCTGAGGTGTACCATGCAGCTGGGCCCACTCACTCGAAGCCCTAAAATAAAGTCAGAAGCAGCATACCCACATTGCAATCTCACAGCTATATCTATGCTATGCTATATGTAGTAATGCAGGGCTTAGAACTCTTTTTGTCCACAGAGCCCAGCTTAGAGAGCAGCTGGCATCCCCAGTTCCTTCCAGCATGGCAGCACATCAGCTAAGGGTGTTTCCCATGTGTGAATCATGGGTTGGCTTGTGAGGTAAGTATACTGGCAATCCCAGGTGGTTTCACACAGTGGGGCATCCTACATTAAGATACCCTGGGGATAGAGAATCACCCGGCACACTCGGTCTTTCAGGGCCATCAAATATAGGTTTTAGTCTACTACTTGATCCGGGAGTCAAAAATGACTTCTGGTCCACTTGCACCTACAGTAGCATCATGCCTAATACTGGAGGAGCTCTCCAGCCCTACCTGGATCTGGTCCCACTGTGCCCCCCAGCCAAAAAACCTCAGCCCATGTTTTACCTTTGCAATGCTATAGCCTCAACATTATGGGTGTTGCCATGTTATATGACTTTCCTTACCATCTATTTGCCCATATCCACCCTGGCCATCATTTATCTCTGAAGTGCTATGGCCACAGACTTGAAGCAAACTTGCTGACCAGCCCCATCACTCTTGGGCTGGCTGTAGGATGGGGAAATTCCCAGGCTGATTTTTAGCCCTAGTCTCCCACTGGCCCTGGACAATTGCCCTTTTTGTCATCCCCTAACGATAGCCCTGGGTCCACCCGTCACCCCTACCCAGACCTGATGTAGCACACACCTTTTGCAGTGCTCATGGCTGCTGTTTGAATTAGTCAGTAGCAAGGAAGAGGGGATATGGGAGTCTCAAGTTCATGAAGCTCAGGACATATCTCAGGAGGAAGAGGATATGGCTATCCTGGTTTAGAGGGGAGAGGAGAGGGTGTCTGGCTGCCAAGAGTCCAGTAGAAGCCAGAGCTCCCAGAAATTCATGCAACTGACCAGGGCCGTATTTCCCATTGGGAAACCCTAGGACTGTGCCTACATGCTGGCATAGTTAGCCATTGTATGCATGCAGACACATAGGAATTAATTCTCTGCATTTAACCTATTTGTGCAGTGAGCCCAGGAAGCAGTTGGAGGTTAGGTGCCTTGCTCAAGAGCACTTCAGTCATGTCCGATGGCTGGGAATCGAACCTGCAACCCTCCGGTCACAAGGGCGCTTATGCTTTCCTCACCATCGTTACTCACCTTTCCCCAGTCCTATAGGGCATGCTGTAGGCATGCAGAGTAATTTGCATATGAAATATTCAGCAACTGGCTCTCCCCAGCTGTGGGTGTGCTCCCGTCCCCAACCTATCTGAATGGCTATGGGTGGGAGCGCACACACATCCTAAAAAATGCTAAGTGTGCCTTCCCCTAACGCTAGTCCTGGGTCCAGGGATTTGGACCCCTCCCCAGACCTGGAGGGGCACAACACCACTGCTGCTGCCTTTTGCATGGCTGTTTGTCCTGGGGTATGTAAGTACTGAAAGGTAAGCAGTGAGAGGGAAGATGAGAGGAAGGGTTCCAAAGCTTCCGGTTTTTGGATCTCAGGACACATCTTAAGGGGAGGAGGAGCGGGCTATCATGGTTCAGGAGGTGTGCGTGTCTGGCATTAGTCCAGCAGGTGACGAAGCACCCAGAAAGTCATGCAAAAAACCCATCAATATTTCGGCCAGGGCCATGTTTACCATGAGACAACAAAGGTTTTGCTTGGGGAAGGGCAACTTATCCTCGTGTTTAAAGTGGACCGAAACTCACAGTGATGGGCCCAGGAATCTATAAGATTTCCGGGCCGATCGATTCCCTCCACCCGGGCATCCAAAATCGAGATGTCCCGCTGTGTGGAACCCCCCAGGTTGCCCATACACTTGCCTTCTTTTCCGGTCCAACGGTGCATGTGCGAGCCGCGGACGCATCCCCGCTATCCCTCTAGCAGGACGCATGCCCGCACCAGGCATTTGTGAATGGCCAGCACGGGCATACTCCCTGTTAGAGGGATGCGGCTGTCAGCGTGTTCAGAGCTGCTCGCCTTAGACAAAGGCTTGGACGAAGGGACGTCAGCGGATCCAAGTGCGCTGATTGGACGAGCGGCCGTGCATGAGCCGTAGGACTGGGAAGAGGTGAGTTTGTTTCGGCCATCTGGGGGGTTTCACATAGGGGGGCCTGATCGGGGTGCCCGGGGGCAAGAACCAGAACCCAGGATAGTTAAAATCCTAGGTTTTGGTACACTGTGGGGGCAGCCAGGAAGGGGGTGGAGTTATTTTTTTATAAGTTTGGACTATGACCTGACTAAACAAAAAGGGCGCAAGCACTAAAAATGTCTAGGGCAGCATGAACACCTAATAAAGCTCTGGTTCCTGCAGCAATCACATGTTCACTACTTTGGCTGCTGGGAAATAAAGAAGCCACACTCCATCTGTGTCATGCCTCCTACCTCCCCCGCCAGGTGCCAAGGCCGTCTTGTGTGGAGGCGTGCCCTCTCTCAGCCATCCTGTTTTTTACAGGTAGGTCAGGATTAGTTAGTGGTGCCAGCCATATGCCAGGCCCCTCTCATTTTGGACTCATTGGGAGGTCGGCAGCAGCTCTGCTTGTACCTAGGGGCTGCACTCATCGAAGCTGCCACTCAAACCCTGTGATGTGACTGGGCCCTGGTGCGAACATGAAATGGGGCCCTTTCAAGGCTCGTGCAGTAAACCTTTTTCTGTCTTAGAACTCAGTTGGATGCAGCTAGACAATTATACTGAAACAGCAGACATAACCATCCATTCTCCAAATGATGCCAAGTGAGCACAAATATGCTAAAAAAGGTGGAAAGCAACAATAATCTGATCTCCTGGGCCCTGGTGCAATTTAACCCCCTATAGATACACCCCTGCTGCAGACAGCCCAAGTAACTTGCCATGCTGCCAGGAAAAGAGGACATGGAGGAACAGATACAATAAAAAGGTCAAGCAACATAAATCAGCTAGGGGGCACTACACTACTCCATGGCAGCTGTGGAGTAAAGTAGTGAACATAAGACAGCACTTTATTTGATAACTTTAGATGCATTTGGGTATACAATTTCTGCATTGCCACACACTAGGGGTGCCCTAATGTTCAGGGACAATAAGTGAAATGGTTGGCGGTCCATTTATTTTATAATCTCTGCCAAAAATGAAAATCAGTTCCATAAGATACCAGGGACCAAACCCAGGGTCTACTGAAAAAAACTGAAAAGGAATGGGGTAGTCCTAGTTTCTATATTTCTAATATAAGGGCAAACTGCTTTAAAGAAGAGCAACCACCAGCCTCGAATCTCTAAGACTATACGGACGGTGGTAAGGTCACCACATGGTCGGTATTTTTTTTTCTTTACTTTACTGGCCACTGGTGGTGGTGGTGGTATTTTTTTTTTACTGGTAATTGATGATTGGAAAAATATACCGGTACCTGCAATTACCAGTAAAAAAACTAATTGCGTCACCACCAAACCAGTGGCTAGTAAAGTAAGAAAAACTGGCCAGACCTAGCTGGTGGCCTCCCTTTGATTTGGAATACACTGATGAAACCCTGAGATCGTTGTAAAATTCACCTTTTCCATGGTTCATGCCTTGGCAGCATTTCCCGGCATCCCTCCAGCTGCTGTGCGATCTCGTGCCAAGCCTAAATTGCCATTGGGTACATACAGGTTTCTATACCCCTCATTAATATGCATGGCAAAGAATGCTGATTGGAGGAGAGCCTCTGCATGTGCTGTGGGATTTCTGGTGAGGTAAGAACACCTAGCTTTTCTTAGGTGCACACACAGTGAGGCATCCCAAAGCAGGAACATAGCACAGGATAGTGAAAATCACAGGTTTGGCTCGGGTTTATGATGGTTGCCAAGTACCTCTGCAGCCTACAGTAACTTAGAGCTGTCTAATGAAAAGATAAGTAACTTTTCTTTGTGAGGTTTGTGGGCAGTGAAATGAGGTGGGCTAATGTCCCTCTGTCTCCATACAGGTTTAGGTCAGTTTTAAAGTGGACCACAGGGTGATTGAGTGATTGGAGTGGGTAATCCTGGGTGTTGTACAGGGGAGGAGCATAGCTTATTCACATTAAACCTAATACCAGTGCTGCCAGAGTGGCACGAGTCTCTCCTGCTTACCTTCACCCGTTCCTGCGGCATTACATAGTTACATAGTTACGGTTGAAAGAAGACATATGTCCATCAAGTTCAACCAAGGGTGTTGGGGTAGGGGAGAATAATGAGGTTGGGGTGAATATGGACCTCCATATCCATGAGGCTGAGCTTAAAGTGGACCAACACCCAGGATTTTGACTATCCTGGGTGTTGGTCCACTTAGGTGGGGCACCCCGATCGGGGGTGCCCCGCTGTCTGAAACCCCCCCGATCGCCGCAAAAACTCACCTCTCCCCGCTCCCACGTGACCTCGTCCGGCCAATGACAGCGCTCAGAGCAGCTTTGGTATGCGCGTCCAAAGCTGCTTGGACGCGCATACCAGAGCGCTGTCATTGGCCGCGTCTCTCGCTTCCCTCTAACAGGGAGCGCTCCTGCGCCGGCCATTCACAAAACGGCCGGCGCGGGAGCGCGCCCTGCTAGAGGGAAGCGAGAGACGCGGCCGCGTCTCGCGCATGCGCCGTTGGATCGCCGGTAAGGTGAGGATTGTGGGCCTCCTGGGGGGTTCCTCCCCGCGGGACATCCCGATTTCGGATGCCCCGCGGGGAGGGATCTGTTCGGTCCGGGAATCTTATAGATTTCCGGGCCGATCCCCCCTGGGTGTTGGTCCACTTTAAGAACATGGGCTGGAGGTCTTGGCTGAGGTGGGGTACAGTGGTACCGGGTGCAGAAAGGGTCTGGGGAGGGTAGTGAGCCTGGGATTGCAGAAAGGGTCTGGGGAGGGTAGTGAGCCTGGGATTGCAGAAAGGGGCTGGGGAGGGTAGTGAACCTGGGATTGCAGAAAGGGGCTGGGGACGGTAGGGACCCTGGGATTGCAGAAAGGGGCTGGAGGAGTAGTGAGCCTGGGATTACAGAAAGGGGCTGGGGGGGGGGGTGTAGTGAGCCTGGGATAGCAGAAATGGGCTGGGGGGGGGTAGTGAGCCTGGAATTGCAGAAAGGGGCTGTGGAGGGTAGTGAACCTGGGATTGCAGAAAGGGGCTGTGGAGGGTAGTGAGCCTGGGATTGCAGAAACAGGCTAGGGAGGGGTAGTGAGCCTGGGATTGCAGAAAGGGTCTGGGGAGGGTAGTGAGCCTGGAATTGCAGAAAGGGGCTGTGGAGGGTAGTGAACCTGGGATTGCAGAAAGGGGCTGGGAGGGGTAGTGAGCCTGGGATTGCAGAAAGGGGCTGTGGGGGTAGTGAGCCTGGGATTGCAGAAAGGGGCTGTGGAGGGTAGTGAGCCTGGGATTGCAGAAAGGGGCTGAGAGGGTAGTGAGCCTGGGATTGCAGAAAGGGTCTGGGGAGGGTAGTGAGCCTGCAATTGCAGAAAGGGGCTGGGAGGGTAGTGAGCCTGGGATTGCAGAAAGGTGCTGGGGACGGTAGTGAGCCTGGGATTACAGAAAGGGGCTGTGGGGGTAGTGAGTCTGGGATTGCAGAAAGGGGCTGTGGAGGGTAGTGAGCCTGGAATTGCAGAAAGAGGCTGGGGAGGGTAGTGAGCCTGGGATTGCAGAAAGGGTCTGGGCGGTAGTGAGCCTGGTATTGCAGAAAGGGGCTGGGAGGGTAGTGAGCCTGGGATTGCAGAAATGGGCTGGGGGGGTAGTGAGCCTGGAATTGCAGAAAGGGGCTGGGGAGGGTAGTGAGCCTGGGATTGCAGAAAGGGGCTGGGAGGGTAGTGAGCCTGGGATTGCAGAAAGGGGCTGGGAGGGTAGTGAGCCTGGGATTGCAGGAAGGGGCTGGGGGTGTAGTGAGCCTGGGATTGCAGAAAGGGGCTGGGGGGAAGTGAGCCTGGGACGGCAGAAAGGGGCTGGGGGGGTAGTGAGCCTGGGACGGCAGAAAGGGTCTGGGGAGGGTAGTGAGTCTGGGACGGCAGAAAGGGGCTGGGGGGGTAGTGAGCCTGGGATTGCAGAAAGGGGCTGTGGGGGTGGTTAGCCTGGGATTGCAGAAAGGGGCTGGAGGAGTAGTGAGCCTGGGATTACAGAAAGGGGCTGGGGGGGGTGTAGTGAGCCTGGGATTGCAGAAATGGGCTGGGGGGTGTAGTGAGCCTGGGATTGCAGAAAGGGGCTGGGGAGGGTAGTGAGCCTGAGATTGCAGAAAGGGGCTGGGGAGGGTAGTGAGCCTGGGATTGCAGAAAGGGGCTGGGGAGGGTAGTGAGCCTGAGATTGCAGAAAGGGGCTGGGGAGGGTAGTGAACCTGGGACGGCAGAAAGGGGCTGGGGAGGGGTAGTGAGCCTGGGATTGCAGAAAGGGGCTGTGGGGGTAGTGAGCCTGGGATTGCAGAAAGGGGCTGGGAGGGTAGTGAGCCTGGGATTGCAGAAAGGGGCTGGGGGGGTAGTGAGCCTGGGATTGCAGAAAGGGGCTGGGGGGTAGTGAGCCTGGGATTGCAGAAAGGGGCTGGGGAGGGTAGTGAGCCTGGAATGGCAGAAAGGGGCTGGGAGGGTAGTGAGCCTGGGATTGCAGAAAGGGGCTGGGGGGGGTAGTGAGCCTGGGATTGCAGAAAGGGGCTGGGGAGGGTAGTGAGCCTGGGATTGCAGAAAGGGGCTGGGGGGGTAGTGAGCCTGGGATTGCAGAAAGGGGCTGGGAGGGTAGTGAGCCTGGGATTGCAGAAAGGGGCTGGGGGGGTAGTGAGCCTGGGATTGCAGAAAGGGGCTGGGGGGGTAGTGAGCCTGTGATTGCAGAAAGGGGCTGTGGGGGTAGTGAGCCTGGGATTGCAGAAAGGGGCTGGGAGGGTAGTGAGCCTGGGATTGCAGAAAGGGGCTGGGGGGGTAGTGAGCCTGTGATTGCAGAAAGGGGCTGGGGAGGGTAGTGAGCCTGGAACGGCAGAAAGGGGCTGGGAGGGTAGTGAGCCTAGGATTGCAGAAAGGGGCTGAGGGGGAAGTGAGCCTGGGATTGCAGAAAGGGGCTGGGGGGGTAGTGAGCCTGGGATTGCAGAAAGGGGCTGGGGGGTAGTGAGCCTGGGATTGCAGAAAGGGGCTGGGGAGGGTAGTGAGCCTGGAATGGCAGAAAGGGGCTGGGAGGGTAGTGAGCCTGGGATTGCAGAAAGGGGCTGGGGGGGGTAGTGAGCCTGGGATTGCAGAAAGGGGCTGGGGAGGGTAGTGAGCCTGGAATGGCAGAAAGGGGCTGGGAGGGTAGTGAGCCTAGGATTGCAGAAAGGGGCTGAGGGGGAAGTGAGCCTGGGATTGCAGAAAGGGGCTGGGAGAGTAGTGAGTCTGGGATTGCAGAAAGGGGCTGGGAGGGTAGTGAGCCTGGGATTGCAGAAAGGGTCTGGGGAGGGTAGTGAGCCTGCGATTGCAGAAAGGGGCTGGGGGTGGGGGGAGTGAGCCTGGGATTGCAGAAAGGGGCTGGGAGGGTAGTGAGCCTGGAATTGCAGAAAGGGGCTGGGGGGTAGTGAGCCTGGGACGGCAGAAAGGGGCTGGGGGAGTAGTGAGCCTGGGATTGCAAAAAGGGTCTGTGGGGGTAGTGAGCCTGGGATTGCAGAAAGGGGTTGTGGGGGTAGTGAGCCTGGGATTGCAGAAAGGGGCTGGGGAGGGTAGTGAGGCTGGGATTGCAGGAAGGAGCTGGGGGGGTGTAGTGAGCCTGGGATTGCAGAAATGGGCTGGGGGGGGGGGGGTAGTGAGCCTGGAATTGCAGAAAGGGGCTGGGGAGGGTAGTGAGCCTGAGATTGCAGAAAGGGGCTGGGGAGGGTAGTGAGCCTGGGATTGCAGAAAGGGGCTGGGGAGGGTAGTGAGCCTGGGATTGCAGAAAGAGGCTGGGGAGGGTAGTGAGCCTGGGATTGCAGAAAGGGACTGGGGAGGGTAGTGAGCCTGGGATTGCAGAAAGGGGCTGGGGGGGGTAGTGAGCCTGGGATTGCAGAAAGGGGCTGGGAGGGTAGTGAGCCTGGGATTGCAGAAAGGGGCTGGGGGGGGTAGTGAGCCTGGGATTGCAGAAAGGGGCTGGGAGGGTAGTGAGCCTGGGATTGCAGAAAGGGGCTGGGAGGGTAGTGAGCCTGGGATTGCAGAAAGGGGCTGGGGAGGGTTGTGAGCCTGGGATTGCAGAAAGGGGCTGGGAGGGTTGTGAGCCTGGGATTGCAGAAAGGGGCTGGGGAGGGTTGTGAGCCTGGGATTGCAGAAAGGGGCTGGGGGTGTGGGGGAGTGAGCCTGGGATTGCAGAAAGGGGCTGGGAGGGTCGTGAGCCTGGAATTGCAGAAAGGGGCTGGGAGGGTAGTGAGCCTGGGACGGCAGAAAGGGGCTGGGGAGGGTAGTGAGCCTGGAATTGCAGAAAGGGGCTGGGGGGTAGTGAGCCTGGGATGGCAGAAAGGGGCTGGGGGAGTAGTGAGCCTGGGATTGCAAAAAGGGTCTGTGGGGGTAGTGAGCCTGGGATTGCAGAAAGGGTCTGGGCGGTAGTGATCCTGGGATTGCAGAAAGGGGCTGGGGAGGGTAGTGAGGCTGGGATTGCAGGAAGGAGCTGGGGGGGTGTAGTGAGCTTGGGATTGCAGAAATGGGCTGGGGAGGGTAGTGAGCCTGAGATTGCAGAAAGGGGCTGGGGAGGGTAGTGAGCCTGGGATTGCAGAAAGGGGCTGGGGAGGGTAGTGAGCCTGGGATTGCAGAAAGGGGTTGTGGGGGTAGTGAGCCTGGGATTGCAGAAAGGGTCTGAGGGGTAGTGAGCCTGGGATTGCAGAAAGGGGCTGGGGGGGTGTAGTGAGCCTGGGATTGCAGGAAGGAGCTGGGGGGGTGTAGTGAGCCTGGGATTGCAGAAAGGGGCTGGGGAGGGTAGTGAGCCTGGGATTGCAGAAAGGGGCTGGGGAGGGTAGTGAGCCTGGGATTGCAGAAAGGGACTGGGGAGGGTAGTGAGCCTGGGATTGCAGAAAGGGGCTGGGAGGGTAGTGAGCCTGGGATTGCAGAAAAGGGCTGGGGGGTAGTGAGCCTTGGATTGCAGAAAGGGGCTGGGGGAGTAGTGAGCCTGGGATTGCAGAAAGGGGCTGGGGAGGGTAGTGAGGCTGGGATTGCAGGAAGGAGCTGGGGGGGTGTAGTGAGCCTGGGATTGCAGAAATGGGCTGGGGGGGGGTAGTGAGCCTGGAATTGCAGAAAGGGGCTGGGGAGGGTAGTGAGCCTGAGATTGCAGAAAGGGGCTGGGGGGGGGGGTGAGCCTGGGATTGCAGAAAGGGGCTGGGGAGGGTAGTGAGCCTGGGATTGCAGAAAGAGGCTGGGGAGGGTAGTGAGCCTGGGATTGCAGAAAGGGGCTGGGGAGGGTAGTGAGGCTGGGATTGCAGGAAGGAGCTGGGGGGGTGTAGTGAGCCTGGGATTGCAGAAATGGGCTGGGGGGGGGGGTAGTGAGCCTGGAATTGCAGAAAGGGGCTGGGGAGGGTAGTGAGCCTGAGATTGCAGAAAGGGGCTGGGGGGGGGGTGAGCCTGGGATTGCAGAAAGGGGCTGGGGAGGGTAGTGAGCCTGGGATTGCAGAAAGAGGCTGGGGAGGGTAGTGAGCCTGGGATTGCAGAAAGGGACTGGGGAGGGTAGTGAGCCTGGGATTGCAGAAAGGGGCTGGGGGGGGGGGGGTAGTGAGCCTGGGATTGCAGAAAGGGGCTGGGAGGGTAGTGAGCCTGGGATTGCAGAAAAGGGCTGGGGGGTAGTGAGCCTGGGATTGCAGAAAGGGGCTGGGAGGGTAGTGAGCCTGGGATTGCAGAAAGGGGCTAGGGGTGGGGGGGGGGGGGAGGGAGCTTGGGATTGCAGAAAGGGGCTGGGGGAGTGAGCCTGGGATTGCAGAAAGGGGCTGGGGAGGGTTGTGAGCCTGGGATTGCAGAAAGGGGCTGGGAGGGTTGTGAGCCTGGGATTGCAGAAAGGGGCTGGGGAGGGTTGTGAGCCTGGGATTGCAGAAAGGGGCTGGGAGGGTTGTGAGCCTGGGATTGCAGAAAGGGGCTGGGAGGGTCGTGAGCCTGGAATTGCAGAAAGGGGCTGGGGGGTAGTGAGCCTGGGATGGCAGAAAGGGGCTGGGGGAGTAGTGAGCCTGGGATTGCAAAAAGGGTCTGTGGGGGGTAGTGAGCCTGGGATTGCAGAAAGGGTCTGGGCGGTAGTGATCCTGGGATTGCAGAAAGGGGCTGGGGAGGGTAGTGAGGCTGGGATTGCAGGAAGGAGCTGGGGGGGTGTAGTGAGCCTGGGATTGCAGAAATGGGCTGGGGGGGCAGTGAGCCTGGAATTGCAGAAAGGGGCTGGGGAGGGTAGTGAGCCTGAGATTGCAGAAAGGGGCTGGGGAGGGTAGTGAGCCTGGGATTGCAGAAAGGGGCTGGGGAGGGTAGTGAGCCTGGGATTGCAGGAAGGAGCTGGGGGGGGTGTAGTGAGCCTGGGATTGCAGAAATGGGCTGGGGGGGGGTAGTGAGCCTGGAATTGCAGAAAGGGGCTGGGGAGGGTAGTGAGCCTGGGATTGCAGAAAGGGGCTGGGGAGGGTAGTGAGCCTGGGATTGCAGAAAGGGGCTGGGGAGGGTAGTGAGCCTGGGATTGCAGAAAGGGACTGGGGAGGGTAGTGAGCCTGGGATTGCAGAAAGGGGCTGGGAGGGTAGTGAGCCTGGGATTGCAGAAAAGGGCTGGGGGGTAGTGAGCCTTGGATTGCAGAAAGGGGCTGGGGGGAGTGAGCCTGTGATTGCAGAAAGGGGCTGGGATGGTAGTGAGCCTGGGATTGCAGAAAGGGGCTGGGGGGAGTGAGCCTGTGATTGCAGAAAGGGGCTGGGAGGGTAGTAAGCCTGGGATTGCAGAAAGGGGCTGGGGGGGGGGGGTGAGCATGGGATTGCAGAAAGGGGCTGGGGAGGGTAGTAAGCCTGGGATTGCAGAAAGGGGCTGGGGGGGGGGGAGGAGTGAGCCTGGGATTGCAGAAAGGGGCTGGGGGTGGGGAGGAGTGAGCCTGGGATTGCAGAAAGGGGCTGGGGGGGGGGGGGGGGAGTGAGCCTGGGATTGCAGAAAGGGGCTGGGGGGGGGGGGGAGTGAGCCTGGGATTGCAGAAAGGGGCTTGGGGGTTAGTGAGCCTGGTATTGGATGTACTAGAAGCAACTGCTCAGCAAGCCCCAAAGCAGTGCAGCCCATCAATAATTTCTCCAGGTCCCCCTATGGCCAGTCTGCCCCTGGTAGGTGTGCCACCCTTGAGATATCTGCCCAGCTGGTCCACTTTCTATTTCAAGCAGTGGGAATACAGCTTTAACAGAGAAAGCTTTGTGACTGAAAGTGGAACTCCCCTCTTTTAGTTCAGCCGCAGTTCTGCTTCATCGGAGTGTTTATGTTTGTCCTCAGTATAAAGCAATGGAAGTCAGATATTTCCCTGGCAATTATATTAGTCAACGGAGATGCCTGTAGACTAAAGATAATGCAAAGGGCACACTGACTCACAATGCTGGCACAAACAGCATAATGCCCCCCCCCCCCCCACCACCAATGAGTCACTTAATGTTTTTATTCCCACACTCAATATCATTTGATCTGACTGTAAAGATGTCATATATTGTAAAGAAAGGACATTTATATTAAAATAAACTTGAAATAATGGTCCATTTCCACGAACAGATATATCCATACATCCCACCTTTCCCTCATTTGGAGGGACTGTCCCTCTTTTGAGTCCATGTCCCCCTGTCCCTTCATTCAAAATGTTTATATTGTTGTAATTGTCACATCTTACCCCACATGTGTTTAATGTTAAAATGGAACAACCACCCCTTTGGGGTGGGGGAAGTCCTCTTGCCGGGCTGTCCCCCACCTTCAGGGCATCGGCTTTTGGGGAGCACTGCACAAAACGCGACTCTCACGTTCACTTGTGGCATCCCCGATTGTGTGCGCTTCCAAATCCATAGACTTGTATGGGAGGTGACTCTTATGCAAGTCTATGGATGCAGGAGTGCAGTGTCTCACACGGGATCACCTTGGGCCCACCTGGGGAATACATAGAAATATATATAGAAATAATGCAAGATCACTATTAATGATATTGAAATCACAATTAGGTTGATGCACCATAAAAATGGCTAATCTTCAACAAAATGGTGGCGCCTAAAAACTTAAAATATATTAATTTTAGATGTTGGGAATAGTTTTTTAAGGGTCTGAGCTTTTCATTAAATGATGCTGAAGGTCCGCTTAAAAGTGGATCAAAACCCAGCACAATCAGCCCGGTAATCTATAAGATTCCCGGGCCAATCAATCCTCTCCCCCGGGGCATCCCGAAATCGGGATGTCCCACGATGTGAAACGCCCCAGGTCGCCCCGTTCACTTACCTTGGTTCCCGGTCCAACGGCGCATGCCGCATCCCCGCTGTCCCTCTAGCAGGGCACATGCCCGCGCCAGGCATTTGTGAATGGCCGGCGTGGGCAGGCTCCCCGTTAGAGGGAAGCAGAGGATGCGGCCACCAGACTTCTCGAAGCCTCTGGCCTTAGACGCCATCGCCAAACTGCAGGAAATTTGGCATGGGATGTGGCATGGGTGTGACCTAATTTAAAATTTTGCACCGCTTTCCCACCCTGAAAAATTGAAATGCAGGGCTATGGGACTACAGATGTAACATTAAAGTGGACCAAAACCCACAGAGATCGGCCCAGGAATCAATAAGATGGGATTCCCAGCTTTGTGTAATCCCCCAGGTTGCCCAGAAACTCACTTTCTTTCCCAGCCGCATCCCTGCTACCCCTTTAGCAGGACACATGCCCGTGCCAGGCATTTGTGAATGGCCAATGTGGGCACACTCCCTGTTAGAGGGAAGAGGGGGATGGGGCCGCCAGTGCGCTCGGATCTGCTCGCCTTAGACGACCAGGATAATCAAAAATGTTTTGTTTTGATCTACTTTCATTTGCATGTTAAAGAATTATGTATCTGTATACTCTGTGGGGCTGATTCAGATTGCAAGCTTGAACGTCAAAACCCTGTTCTTGTCCATTCTTCTCCCTCCTTCTGATTCAGCAGACCATTTTTGTCTGTGAGATTTTTAGGGTGAAAACTTGGTTGCAAGAACTCCAAATGAACAATCACTCAGAAAGTCATTTCATTCGATTCAGGGGGTGACTTTTGCAGAGAAATTTCGGTGAGAGCAGCCAGCTTCACTGGGGCGAAAATGTTAGAAATCATGCTGCTCGATCTTTGACTATGATGACCTTTATCTTATAAAATTCCATCTGGCGTTAATCATTTTGGTATTTTTAGATACATTTTTTTAATGCTGTTACCACCCCTGCAAGAACCCTGTGCCCATGCCAATGGGCACCCGTCTCTTCTGCACCCAAGTGATGTACATCACTAATGATGTCACAGTAGGTGAGGGGCATAGAGGGGGTTTACCTGAGGAAACACCTAAGTATAAAAGGCAGCTCCCCCAACCCTGACATTGAGTAGCTAGGATGGCAGAAGGGGGGGGAGGGCTACGTATGACCCTCCTTGATCCAGGCAGCAGAACTGTACATCAGTCCTGACACCCCACGCCAAGAAGATGGTGGGGGGGGGCAGAGAAGATCCCGGAAGTTCAGCAGAGAGCGCCATGAATTCACAATCCACTTAAATGTAAAAATCTCAGAAGGGGCTTGGAATCAGGCGAGTTGCCGGAAAATCTCGCTGGCGAGTTGCACCAGTGCCCTGGTGATAATTTCGACAATGGCTCTGAATCAACCCCTATAAGTTTAGAGAAGGCTGGGTGTGAATTGGTGTCAATGGGTGTGAAATGTGGTGTGGCATGGCTATGGGTGTCACCACGTGACATGGCTTAATGGCAAAAATTTTCGCAGCAGACCACTACAAGTGTCCCTCTTACACAATTGAAAAAGTTTGGAGGTATGTGTATCTAGCGTTTGTTCATTGAGCTACCGACCATATGAATCACATGTGATCCAACGACTTACGTTTGTATGCAGAAGATTTGTTGGTTAATTGTTTGTTGGAGTCATTGCTAGTGCTGTGCATTGTACGTCCTATTTGTGATCCATTTCTGTTTCCATATGCCAATGGTAGAGCGACAAACAAAAAATCTTATGCCTGCCATAACGATATGACGTCAGACAAATGAACACACTTTTCGATCACAGCGACCATTTCCACAGATCAATTACTGTCCATTTGTGGTTGCTTTACCAATTTTCCCATCGAATATCGTTCCATGTTAATGGGCCCTAAGATAAAATCAGTTGGGGGCCATCACATACTGAAAGTACTGTATATGATGTTTAATAAAGGATGCCCACCATCACCCCAACTCACCTTGAACCAGGGGCGTATATACCATTGAGGCAAGGGAGGCATCTGCTACCGGACCCATGGCAGAAGGCAGCCTAAAGGTGCTGCAAGAAGAGGTGACGTGACTTGCGCCGGGCCTGCCACTGAAGTATATTGCCGCTGTCTGCAAAGAGCACTGGGCTTCAGGGCTGTAGGTTGCACAGGATAGAACTAGGAGACTATGGCGGCACCCTACACAAGACACAGACTGCCACCAAACCAGGCCCTACAGCAGTATTTTTTGGGGGCCCACTATTATTTTTGCTACAGGTCCCTCTGAAACCTATATAAGCCCCTGCCTTGAACTACCCAGAACCAATCAATATGCTGCATTGAGATGCAATGGTATATTTCTGCCATGCAATGTAACTGTGTAGCAGCAGTGTAATATTATATTTAGTTTAGCAGCCCCCTTAATGCATACTGAAAGTTTTTTTTCTGTTTTGTTTCTAAAATAGAAAATAAAAAAGTGCAATGATAAGCATACAAACCACTGCAAGCTTATCAATGTCCTACTCACCCTACCTGGGTCAGTCACCCGCGTGTCCACAGTTGCTGATTGGCCATTGCTGGGTGCTCATTTACCAGAGAAAGTACTGACCGTAAGTTCAGGATCCAGGATCCTGGTGGTAGATCCAATTTAAGCCCTTTATGATGGGCAACAGGAAATTTCTGAGCACCTTAGTGAAACATGTCTCCTATTGAATGAGCTGTGAATTCCATGCATGTGTTGCCAGGGATGGACTGGGGTAAAACAAATTAGCCTGGGAATTTACAAGCCCTAACTAGCCCACCCCCACCCATGAGTTCCTTAGCCCCGCCCTTGAGCTTCTCAGCCATACAATTGCAGGAACAAATCATAGGCAGGGGTGGATATAAGTGATGGCCCTAAAGCAGTGCAACCTACCGCGAATTTTCCCTGTGCTGCCCCTGTGTGTATCTGTCCCCCAATGATTATTGTCCTTGTGTACCAGGACCCACCCTGGCACATAGATGCACTAACTTTTAGGTTAGGATAAAAACTAATGTATAATGTGGACATTATATATATATATATATATATATATATATATATATATATATATATTACATGATCTAGAAATTGGTGTGAGAGCCACACCAGTCACCAGGAAAGGTTATTTGGCAGGCCTGTATTATCAATCACCATCGTACAGTATAAAGTGATGATATCACAGAGGCTTTCTGAGCTAAACCCAGCTATTTCACAGCTCAGGTGTTATTATACGCCACAGGGGAGCTGTAGATCACCGCGGCAGCCCTGTCACTAAATGGCAATTGCTAGTGATGACGTCACACGGCGCTGATGATCCCCGCGGAAGTCACATAAAGCACAATAGCACAGCATCAGTGTTACACGTGTGAAAGTCATTATTTGAAAAAGCCTTTTCTCCAGCAAGCTGCTTTTTGTTTGAGCGCATGGAGGAAGCACGGGATTTCACACAGGGGGAGATTCAGCCCACATTCTACACGTGGGAGAGAGATGCGGGGGCGAGAAATTAAGCAGCCTCAGTCGGAGCTGTTTCTTCTAAATGGCGATAAAATGAACTGTTCTGATGGAAAGAGGAACTTGCAGTTTCTCTCTGCTGAAATTCACCCATGACAATTACAGGGGATTTTTCAGGCTGTTTCTTATGATGGCCAATTGAAAGTAATTTCGGGAATTATCAAAAACATTCCGTGATACTTGGAAATAACACAAAAAAATGTTTGTAGTGTTTGCTGGCCAGGAATCAAATGAGAAATCCTTTCAGTGCAGGGGATTTACAGCTGGTATAAAAATGTTGTTGGTAATGGTGTGTAATCTAAGGAATGGCAACTTAACAAGTGGTGTACTGCAAGGCTCTGTCCTGGGCCCTATTCTGTTTAATATATCAATATCAGTGAAAGGGAAAACACTTGGTACTTTAGGAAAAGTTTGCATTTTTGCTGAGGATAAAAAATTGTGCAATAGGGTTATATTACTGCAGGTGTCTGCAACATGGAAAATGATTTGGCTTTACTAAAGGAAAAGTAGAAACTGGACTTCAATGGCTCTAAATGTAAAATCATGCACTCTGAGTACAGTACGGGCAGTAAGAGGGAGGTTGTGATGCCACAAAATGGTGAAAGTCCACTTTTGATGGAATTTTTGAAAGTGTATATTTTTGCATGCCAACATGATGTCCTCAAGTTGCTGAACTGATCTCGATTTTTTTTCTTATGTCAGCCAATGTGTGTTTTATGGAAGCAGTTTTCACTACCTGCGATCTGTTGGAAATCGTGCACCACTTTTGTACACCAAGACCTGCAAGAAGAGAGATGTGAGAGATGTGAGATGCCCACTGCTGCTGGGCATGTGTAGGCACTTGTGAGCTCCCTCTCTTCTTGTAGATCTTGGTGTACAGGCTTGATGTACGGTTGCCAAAAGCAACAGATTGCAGGTAGTGAAAACTGCCTCCATAAAACACACATTTGTAAATATAAAAGAAAATACTAGATCAGCTCAGCACCTCAAGGACATGCTTTTTACACCACATATACCATATATTTGGCTCTATAACATGCACCTAGGATTTGGAGGAGGAAAATAAGAAAAAAATATTGTGAGCCAAATGTTGTGCTAAAACACTATCCCCCAAGAACCAAATAATAGGCAAGGTGCAGAAAGCCCCATTACAGGCAGAGTGGCACCCCCCATTATAGGCAGTGTGGCACCTCCCCCGGCTCCTCATTATAGCCAGTGTGGCATTCTCCCCTTTCCATTATTGGCATTGTGACACCCCTCTCCCTTTCCCCATTATAGGCAGTGTGGCACCACCCTCCCATTCCTCATTATAGCCATTGTGACACCCCTCTCCCTTTCCCCATTATAGGCAGTGTGGCACCACCCTCCCATTCCTCATTATAGCCATTGTGGCATTCTCCCCTTTCCATTATAGGCATTGTGACACCCCTCTCCCTTTCCCCATTATAAGCAGTGTGGCATTCTCCCCCTCCCATTCTCCATTATAGGCAGTGTGGCATCCCCCCTCCCATTCGCCATTATAGGTAGGGTGGTATTCCCTCCTCCCCTTCCCCATTATAGACAGTGTGGCACTCCCCTTCCCCATTATAGGCAGTGTGGCATTCCCCCTTTCTCATTCCCAATTATAGGCAGTGCGGCAGAATCTCCCCCTGCCATTCCCTATTATAGACAGTGTGGCAGAATCAACCCGTCGCTCTTGCGAAGCTGGTTGGGCTGCCACAGCCACCTGGAGGCCAGACGATGGAGGAGCTGCATGGGAGCAGGGTGCAGGCAGGGTAACCAATCCCTGCCTGCTGTCCCTGCTCTGGGCAAAGCCGCTGCTGCTGATCCTCAGGCGCAGCACACCTCCCCCCAGGTCTATGCAGTGGGTGGGCGTGACCTGTGGCAAGCGTCCATTGTAAACAATGGATGGGGACACATGCCAAGAATCTGCTGCACGGACCCGTGTGTGTGTGCCCAGAACAGGGACAGCGGGCAGGGATCTGTTATGCTTTCCTCTCCCCAGCAGCCTGACCAGTGTTGCGGGAGTGTTTCCTTTTTTGTAAGTTTCTTTTTCTTTTGTTTTTTAAATTCGCCCTATGAAACGCACCTCCCCCCACTTTTTTGGGGAAAAGGTGCTTTTTTATTGGGCGTAGAATACCATAAACTTTCAAAAAATCCATCAAAACTGGAAAGGGACTTTCACGTCCCCATTTTGGCATTGTGGAACCTGCTTTCCACAAAGCCCAATAAAAAGCTGCAGATTTCTGATATCACCTTGTCCGCAGCTCTCAACTTGTGCTGGCGCTTCAATTTACTCATAAATCAATGCAGCCAGTGCGCAGGCACAGGACTAATGGTTGTCACTGGCAGAGTCGCTATTTTTGCCCACAGCCTGATGCCTTTTACAATGTACCGGCCAGGTGGCAAACTTAGTTGGACTTGATGCTGCACCTGGGAGGATTGTGGGACACATACACGGGAATACGATCATCGGGAGCTGGTGGGCAGGTATATATAAAATATATATATATATATATATATATATATATATATATATATATATATACACTTTAGCACTTCTTTAAAGGAGAACTCCCATTTTGTCAGGTTTTTTGGTGTTCTGCTTTTTTTCCTCCTTGTTTTCCTCTTTCGGAATGTAAAATAAATCTCAGCTCATAAAATCAGCTTGCTGTTTCCAATTTTGTTATATTCCTGTTGCTCTGTGTTGCTAAAGTAAGAACAGTTTTCCTGGCCTTGAGCAAAAACTACTGAGTACAAATCCCAGAATTCTTCCACTGTAACAGGTGTGCTCATCAGCAGCTTCAGCTAAGTCTATGCAGTACACACAACACAAGGCTGTGACCCCTTTATCTGAAAAGGGCGGAATTACAGCAGTAGGGGTTAAACCTCTGAGCTCAGAATGTGGAGCATCGCCTTTGCCTCAGCCAATCAGATGATAAGCAAGCCAGAGTCAGGAAGTCTCTGCCAGGTACTCCAAGCACACTAGTTGGCGTATGTTGCTAAGGTAAACACATTCTTGCTAGAGCAGACTTTTTTGTAAAACACAGAGCTACAAACAAAAAGAAAAGAAACAAACACTGATAAGTTCAGCATATTGAAAGCATCATTTTGACACGCAGTAATAGAATATTTTAAAAAAGCCATCGAAAGTGGAATTACCCTTTAAAGCCTTGCCTATAGTGCCTACCTAGAGCTATATTTACTTCTTAAACTAAAGCATATAACCATGTGCGCACCTGCTTTTTTGTGCCATTTTATGTGCAGTTTCCATGGAAACAGCTTTGCGATAGGCCCTATACTTTTTGTTCCCAAGCAGAACACTGACAATCCCTAACCAAAAGCCGGCTATTTCTGACCTCTCTCAGCTACTCTGCAATTACACGCTGGAAATCACATGGCTGCCCTTTCTTCTTTGTGTTTGCTTAGAAGAAGTACTTTTCTGCTGTTTGAAATTCAAAAACACCGGCCACTCTTTTTTTCCTTTAAGCTATAATTTTTCTCTTCAGTTGTTCGTTTTTCAAAGCTTAGGAAAGGACATTGTGGTTCTCTATCTTAAAGAGGTGCAACACACAGGAATTTTACTTTCCCACAGTGCAGAGACGCGACGAAGACTCGGAGAAGGTGAGTGGATCTGGGCATCTGGGGGTTTCACACTGTAGTGCATTCCAGTTCAGGATGCCACAAGGACAAGATCTTGGACGTCCCAGAAGTCTTTTAGACTCCAGGGCCTCTGAAGTTCCTCTTTAAGAAGGAGAGGTCTGAAAAGTCTTGCTACACATTTTTGGATACCCCCAAGGGGCATTTGTGTTTAAATTTAAAAAAATCTTTACCTCATTAGAACAATTCTTCCATCACCTGGAGAACTGCTCCATCGCAGCACCCAATCAAATGCAGAACATAATACCACTTCCTGTGTTTTTATTAATATTGGGACAAAGGCTTCAGTAAAAAAAAAAGAAACACAGGCTGTTTTGGGGCACTGGGCTGGGGATGGAGGGTGACAACATAAACTTAGGTGCACTTTAAAGAGGAACAACACCCAAGAAAATGATTTTCTTGGATTTTGTTCCTCCCTAGTGGGGCATCTTGATTTGGGATGCCCCACTGTGCGTATCCACTGGGATTGCCAGTAAACTTGCATTTTCTTCGTCCCCTTGGCAAATGCGCAGGCCACTCTGCCAATCAGTGGCCCTCGGTCCTTTCAGATTTTCTTTGGCACACATGAGTGCAGCAAGGAAATCTGAATAGAACGAGCACTGCTGGCCACATCCTGCCTCTAGCTATGGGTGTGTCCATACTGGCCATTCAGAAAGGCCTTACAGACTGTTGCTCCTCTTTAAATGAGAAATCCTCCCCAAACTCAGTGCACATGTATCCAAAAGAGAGGCACTCGCCAAGTGGGCGTCACCTTGTCAAATCTTTTGGCTTACCCCCTAAGAATACTTACCTTATCTTCAGTTCTGCTGATTCCTTCTATTCCTATGTTAAGGTATTTATATTGTTCATATAGATACAGTTATAGTTTGTATAGTTTGCCTTGTGCTGTACAGTGTAATAAGCTGGCCAGTGTCCCACAATGTTGCATGGTAACAGTGGCCTTGTCTTCCCCTGTTACATTGTAACAGTACCTGTTTAGGTCATGATGTACTGTCATGCTAAAGATTCCCTTTTAAAATAGCTCACCTATACCTAGACCACTGTCCTTACAAGCTTACAGTCTAAAAGATAGGGGGTGAAGACAAAAGGGGAGGGATCACAAATTGTAAGGCTCGAGTTTGGCAGTGTGTGTCCTTCAAAGGTTTTAAGGGTTGTTCAAACCAGTTAAAAGCTTGTCTGAAGGGATGAGTTTTGGGGAGTGTTGTGGAGTGTCAAATTGAGTGGGGGTGTACATTTCAGAGAAGGGGAGATGCACAGGGGAAGTCCTGAAGGCAGGAGTGAGAGAAAGCGACGAAGGAAGAGGACAAGAAAATGTCAGAGGCAGAGCAGAGGTTACTAAAGTAGAAAACGGCGTATGTGCTTCAAAGGTTCTAAGATCACCATGAACTGAGCAGGAACTATTTGAAAACAAGCAAATGGATCATATTATAATTGAAGGTTGCCACTACAATTCCATATAAAGTATACTGATTTACTGGATAATTTTCCTCTTGGATGAAATATATTGGAATACAAAAGGCGGCAGTAGGATAAATAATAAGTTAGATGCCATCTGGTATACGGCCTTTGTTGTGGGTGAAACGCATGCAGAGAAATGTACATCTTTCCAGGCTTTTTTTGTAGTAAAACGAGTGTTACATTTCGTACATGTGCAAGAAGGATTTGCACACAGAGTGCTGTGCTAATGTATCGTTCCAGTGGTTGCCTGATTGTGTCTTGGAGTGTGTGTGATGTCATTTCCTGTTTAAATCTCGAAATTCAGTGGAAAGCATGGAATGGATGTGCACGCGCCTGAGTCCGTTTGACATCCTCTCAAAGAATCGGGACTACGTTCTAAATTAGTCGCATTAGCTCACACCACTGGTAGCAAGGTGAGGCTTCCCCTTCTTCTATTTAAGTACAACTATTTACCGTGTCCAGCAGCCTTTGAAAAAGTTCCCGTAGAACGAAATGCGTGAGTGCTGTGATGGGACGGTATTTATTATACTTCACAAAAAGCAGACCCTCTCTAGCGTGGTAGGTTATTTAAAGAGGAAGGGGCGGGTATAATAAGAGTGATGCAGTGAGTTTTTTCTGTATACCACTACTTCCTTAAAGTGGACCTTGAATGGTGGGAGTGACAATTATAGGCTGATTCTGGGATCATTTTAACTACATTGATGGTGATAGTGTGTTGTTTGGTGGACTGACCGCTGGGACCCAGAAGAATTGTCTATTGATGACATAATTAAATATATAAATGGGCAATATATTATATATAAATATATAAATGGGCAATACAAAAAAATTATTTCAACTAAAATCCTTTTAGTTGACCCTTAACCCTTAAACTGTCAGCCTATCTGGAGATTTTGTCACCTTTTCTTGCTAGAGCATTTTGCACTATTTTGCGCTCCACATGATTTTTGAAGGGATTTCCCAGGGAAATTATATATTGTTTTTTCAGCAGAGTCTGGGATTTAACATAAAATGTCTTGCTTATCATTTTTAGGTGTATTTTCAATATTTTTGGGTGAAATATGTGCAAAAAAAACCAAAACATTTGTCAATTAGATCTTATTACGTGTGAAATCCCAATTTCTTTCGGTTACAGTGGTACCTCATATGTATTGGCAGACACACTTTCCTGCCCAGGAGACTCCCCCAAACTGAAACAGTGCAGTTTGAAATACCCTCCACAAACGTTATATTCTCTGGAAGTAGACACCTCAAGCTTTCTAGGCGTACCAGGATTGTTGACATGGGTGCAGTTTTCTGGAAGTAATCCCTCAATTAATTCTTTGGTTGCACAGTGTTTCCCTAAAAAAAGAATAAAAAAGCAGAATCAAAGCCACGTTTTTCTAAAAATCAAGTTAAATCTGAAAAAGAAACATCCCCCAAACAGAACAATACCCAACATGCATATGTACTGTCAAGGGAAGAGTTGACAAACACCCCAAAGTAAAGCATGTGCTAAAAGATCATTTTACTTGAAAATTTCAGCTCAGCAGACAAAGTGCGCACCTTGCGCTTTTTCTACTGAAACAGCACTTACATTTGGAATACCCCCTATAAACCAAATATTTCCTGAAAGTACACATATTAAGCTTTATAAGAGTACCCAGCTTGTTGAAGTGGGCTCAGCTTTATGGAAGTAGAATACTTAGGTTGCACAGGGTTTCCCTAAAAAAATGTATGAAAAAAGCAGAATAAAAAACACCTTTTTCCTAAAATATCAATATGCAAACAAGAAAAACAAGCTAAATCTGAAAGCACAAGGTCCCCCGAGCAGAAAAATATCCAACATGCATAGGTATTTTTAACCCTTTTCAATTGCATGCCTACTTGAGATTTTGTAAGTAAAGTAAAGTAAGTAAGTAAAAAAAACTAAAAAAATATATTATTTATAAAACATTTATTTTATTAAAGAAAACCATAGGCATGTGAAAGCCCCATTTCTCCTGATTACAACGGTAAATTGTTAGCCCCCCCCATTCCTGTCCAGGTGACCCCCCCAAACTGAAAAGAGCACTTTAAAAACCCTTAAAAATCCCCCCAAAAATAGCGTGAGGTCCCCCCTATCCAGCATAACCAGCCCGAAACCAGCTATGGGGGCTTGTAGAACAGGGCTCAGGGGCCAACTTTGGTGGCCCCTGGCCCTCCAGGCTACATGCCGGCATAGCCTATGGCCACGTGCTCTTCTGCCACCCTCCTGCGCTTTGGGGAGGCAGGTAATGGGAAGGATTGGGGTTAATGGCAAGTTACCCACTAGCCTCAGGTGACTTGCCAGATCCAGAGCCTTGTGCACTGGTATAGGGGTCTCATGGACCCCTTACCTTTTCACAAAGCGTTAACAGAAAAAAAGCACACACAACACACTGTAAAAATTACTTTTTTTCTTTACTCACCTCCGATCGTCAGCTCCTGTGTCCCTCGCCGATCCAATGACAGATGCGGTGATCGGAGGGGGGAAGCAGGAGATCACCCTGTCCTCCTCTGCCCAGTGATCACCTGCATCTGAGAACTGAGCCACCACGGTGATCTCTCAGTCATCAGGGCAGAAGAAATCTCTGTGACCTAGCAAGTGACAAGGCCATAAAGTTCCCTACTGCTCACTACCCAAAAATGCTATATTTGGGGGTGGGGGATTTAATATTCCCACCCCAACCTTAGTGTGAAACATTCATTTCCAGTCTTTCAAGGCTGGCGCTGGTCTAAGTCTATAGTAACAAAAACAAATCAGTTAACTCTTTCCCTCTATTTATAGTGTTTACAGCGTGTGCGTTTTACTTTTAACGACTTGTGAACTGGTAAGGAGTCACAAGGACCCCTATAGCAGTTCAGAGTACGGGTGACAACAAGCCACCTGGCCTGCATGCAGCACCCCTTCCAGATTATTGCACCCCCACCAGATGGGGAGGGGGCCAAGAGAGTGTGCCTAGTGGTCTTTCAGGCAGTCCTAGGGACATCTTTTGGCTTACCCCCTAAGAATATATACCTTATCTTCAGTTCTGCCCAGGAGACTCCCCCAAACTGAAACAGTGCAGTTTGAAATACCCTCCACAAACTTTATATTCTCTGGAAGTAGACACCTCAAGCTTTCTAGGCGTACCAGGATTGTTGACATGGGTGCAGTTTTCTGGAAGTAATCCCTCAATTAATTCTTTGGTTGCACAGTGTTTCCCTAAAAAAAGAATAAAAAAGCAGAATCAAAGCCACGTTTTTCTAAAAATCAAGTTAAATCTGAAAAAGAAACATCCCCCAAACAGAACAATACCCAACATGCATATGTACTGTCAAGGGAAGAGTTGACAAACACCCCAAAGTAAAGCATGTGCTAAAAGATAATTTTACTTGAAAATTTCAGCTCAGCAGACAAAGTGCGCACCTTGCGCTTTTTCTACTGAAACAGCACTTACATTTGGAATGCCCCCTATAAACCAAATATTTCCTGAAAGTACACATATTAAGCTTTATAAGAGTACCCAGCTTGTTGAAGTGGGCACATCTTTATGGAAGTAGAATACTTAGGTTGCACAGGGTTTCCCTAAAAAATGTATAAAAAAAGCAGAATAAAAAACACCTTTTTCCTAAAATATCAATATGCAAACAAGAAAAACAAGCTAAATCTGAAAGCACAAGGTCCCCCGAGCAGAAAAATATCCAACATGCATAGGTATTTTTAACCCTTTTCAATTGCATGCCTACTTGAGATTTTGTAAGTAAAGTAAAGTAAGTAAGTAAAAAAAACTAAAAAAATATATTATTTATAAAACATTTATTTTATTAAAGAAAACCATAGGCATGTGAAAGCCCCGTTTCTCCTGATTACAACGGTAAATTGTTAGCCCCCCCGTTCCTGTCCAGGTGACCCCCCCAAACTGAAAAGAGCACTTTAAAAACCCTTAAAAATCCCCCCCAAAAATGGCGTGAGGTCCCCCCTATCCAGCATAACCAGCCCGAAACCAGCTATGGGGGCTTGTAGAACAGGGCTCAGGGGCCAACTTTGGTGGCCCCTGGCCCTCCAGGCTACATGCCGGCATAGCCTATGGCCACGTGCTCTTCTGCCACCCTCCTGGGCTTTGGGGAGGCAGGTAATGGGAAGGATCGGGCAAGTCACCCACTAGCCTCAGGTGACTTGCCAGATCCAGAGCCTTGTGCACTGGTATAGGGGTCTCATGGACCCCTTACCTTTTCACAAAGCGTTGACAGAAAAAAGCGCACACAACACACTGTAAAAATTACTTTTTTTCTTTACTCACCTCCGATCGTCAGCTCCTGTGTCCCTCGCCGATCCAATGACAGATGCGGTGATCGGAGGGGGGAAGCAGGAGATCACCCTGTCCTCCTCTGCCCAGTGATCACCTGCATCTGAGAACTGAGCCGCCACGGTGATCTCTCTGTCATCAGGGCAGGAGAAATCTCTTGTGACCTAGCAAGTGACAAGGCCATAAAGTTCCCTACTGCTCACTAACCAAAAATGCTATATTTGGGGGTGGGGGATTTAATATTCCCACCCCAACCTTAGTGTGAAACATTCATTTCCAGTCTTTCAAGGCTGGCGCTGGTCTAAGTCTATAGTAACAAAAACAAATCAGTTAACTCTTTCCCTCTATTTATAGTGTTTACAGCGTGTGCGTTTTACTTTTAACGACTTGTGAACTGGTAAGGAGTCACAAGGACCCCTATAGCAGTTCAGAGTACGGGTGACAACAAGCCACCTGGCCTGCATGCAGCACCCCTTCCAGATTATTGCACCCCCACCAGATGGGGAGGGGGCCAAGAGAGTGTGCCTAGTGGTCTTTCAGGCAGTCCTAGGGACATCTTTTGGCTTACCCCCTAAGAATATATACCTTATCTTCAGTTCTGCCCAGGAGACTCCCCCAAACTGAAACAGTGCAGTTTGAAATACCCTCCACAAACTTTATATTCTCTGGAAGTAGACACCTCAAGCTTTCTAGGCGTACCAGGATTGTTGACATGGGTGCAGTTTTCTGGAAGTAATCCCTCAATTAATTCTTTGGTTGCACAGTGTTTCCCTAAAAAAAGAATAAAAAAGCAGAATCAAAGCCACGTTTTTCTAAAAATCAAGTTAAATCTGAAAAAGAAACATCCCCCAAACAGAACAATACCCAACATGCATATGTACTGTCAAGGGAAGAGTTGACAAACACCCCAAAGTAAAGCATGTGCTAAAAGATAATTTTACTTGAAAATTTCAGCTCAGCAGACAAAGTGCGCACCTTGCGCTTTTTCTACTGAAACAGCACTTACATTTGGAATGCCCCCTATAAACCAAATATTTCCTGAAAGTACACATATTAAGCTTTATAAGAGTACCCAGCTTGTTGAAGTGGGCACATCTTTATGGAAGTAGAATACTTAGGTTGCACAGGGTTTCCCTAAAAAATGTATAAAAAAAGCAGAATAAAAAACACCTTTTTCCTAAAATATCAATATGCAAACAAGAAAAACAAGCTAAATCTGAAAGCACAAGGTCCCCCGAGCAGAAAAATATCCAACATGCATAGGTATTTTTAACCCTTTTCAATTGCATGCCTACTTGAGATTTTGTAAGTAAAGTAAAGTAAGTAAGTAAAAAAAACTAAAAAAATATATTATTTATAAAACATTTATTTTATTAAAGAAAACCATAGGCATGTGAAAGCCCCGTTTCTCCTGATTACAACGGTAAATTGTTAGCCCCCCCGTTCCTGTCCAGGTGACCCCCCCAAACTGAAAAGAGCACTTTAAAAACCCTTAAAAATCCCCCCCAAAAATGGCGTGAGGTCCCCCCTATCCAGCATAACCAGCCCGAAACCAGCTATGGGGGCTTGTAGAACAGGGCTCAGGGGCCAACTTTGGTGGCCCCTGGCCCTCCAGGCTACATGCCGGCATAGCCTATGGCCACGTGCTCTTCTGCCACCCTCCTGGGCTTTGGGGAGGCAGGTAATGGGAAGGATCGGGCAAGTCACCCACTAGCCTCAGGTGACTTGCCAGATCCAGAGCCTTGTGCACTGGTATAGGGGTCTCATGGACCCCTTACCTTTTCACAAAGCGTTGACAGAAAAAAGCGCACACAACACACTGTAAAAATTACTTTTTTTCTTTACTCACCTCCGATCGTCAGCTCCTGTGTCCCTCGCCGATCCAATGACAGATGCGGTGATCGGAGGGGGGAAGCAGGAGATCACCCTGTCCTCCTCTGCCCAGTGATCACCTGCATCTGAGAACTGAGCCGCCACGGTGATCTCTCTGTCATCAGGGCAGGAGAAATCTCTTGTGACCTAGCAAGTGACAAGGCCATAAAGTTCCCTACTGCTCACTAACCAAAAATGCTATATTTGGGGGTGGGGGATTTAATATTCCCACCCCAACCTTAGTGTGAAACATTCATTTCCAGTCTTTCAAGGCTGGCGCTGGTCTAAGTCTATAGTAACAAAAACAAATCAGTTAACTCTTTCCCTCTATTTATAGTGTTTACAGCGTGTGCGTTTTACTTTTAACGACTTGTGAACTGGTAAGGAGTCACAAGGACCCCTATAGCAGTTCAGAGTACGGGTGACAACAAGCCACCTGGCCTGCATGCAGCACCCCTTCCAGATTATTGCACCCCCACCAGATGGGGAGGGGGCCAAGAGAGTGTGCCTAGTGGTCTTTCAGGCAGTCCTAGGGACATCTTTTGGCTTACCCCCTAAGAATATATACCTTATCTTCAGTTCTGCCCAGGAGACTCCCCCAAACTGAAACAGTGCAGTTTGAAATACCCTCCACAAACTTTATATTCTCTGGAAGTAGACACCTCAAGCTTTCTAGGCGTACCAGGATTGTTGACATGGGTGCAGTTTTCTGGAAGTAATCCCTCAATTAATTCTTTGGTTGCACAGTGTTTCCCTAAAAAAAGAATAAAAAAGCAGAATCAAAGCCACGTTTTTCTAAAAATCAAGTTAAATCTGAAAAAGAAACATCCCCCAAACAGAACAATACCCAACATGCATATGTACTGTCAAGGGAAGAGTTGACAAACACCCCAAAGTAAAGCATGTGCTAAAAGATAATTTTACTTGAAAATTTCAGCTCAGCAGACAAAGTGCGCACCTTGCGCTTTTTCTACTGAAACAGCACTTACATTTGGAATGCCCCCTATAAACCAAATATTTCCTGAAAGTACACATATTAAGCTTTATAAGAGTACCCAGCTTGTTGAAGTGGGCACATCTTTATGGAAGTAGAATACTTAGGTTGCACAGGGTTTCCCTAAAAAATGTATAAAAAAAGCAGAATAAAAAACACCTTTTTCCTAAAATATCAATATGCAAACAAGAAAAACAAGCTAAATCTGAAAGCACAAGGTCCCCCGAGCAGAAAAATATCCAACATGCATAGGTATTTTTAACCCTTTTCAATTGCATGCCTACTTGAGATTTTGTAAGTAAAGTAAAGTAAGTAAGTAAAAAAAACTAAAAAAATATATTATTTATAAAACATTTATTTTATTAAAGAAAACCATAGGCATGTGAAAGCCCCATTTCTCCTGATTACAACGGTAAATTGTTAGCCCCCCCGTTCCTGTCCAGGTGACCCCCCCAAACTGAAAAGAGCACTTTAAAAACCCTTAAAAATCCCCCCCAAAAATGGCGTGAGGTCCCCCCTATCCAGCATAACCAGCCCGAAACCAGCTTGTAGAACAGGGCTCAGGGGCCAACTTTGGTGGCCCCTGGCCCTCCAGGCTACATGCCGGCATAGCCTATGGCCACGTGCTCTTCTGCCACCCTCCTGGGCTTTGGGGAGGCAGGTAATGGGAAGGATCGGGCAAGTCACCCACTAGCCTCAGGTGACTTGCCAGATCCAGAGCCTTGTGCACTGGTATAGGGGTCTCATGGACCCCTTACCTTTTCACAAAGCGTTGACAGAAAAAAGCGCACACAACACACTGTAAAAATTACTTTTTTTCTTTACTCACCTCCGATCGTCAGCTCCTGTGTCCCTCGCCGATCCAATGACAGATGCGGTGATCGGAGGGGGGAAGCAGGAGATCACCCTGTCCTCCTCTGCCCAGTGATCACCTGCATCTGAGAACTGAGCCGCCACGGTGATCTCTCTGTCATCAGGGCAGGAGAAATCTCTTGTGACCTAGCAAGTGACAAGGCCATAAAGTTCCCTACTGCTCACTAACCAAAAATGCTATATTTGGGGGTGGGGGATTTAATATTCCCACCCCAACCTTAGTGTGAAACATTCATTTCCAGTCTTTCAAGGCTGGCGCTGGTCTAAGTCTATAGTAACAAAAACAAATCAGTTAACTCTTTCCCTCTATTTATAGTGTTTACAGCGTGTGCGTTTTACTTTTAACGACTTGTGAACTGGTAAGGAGTCACAAGGACCCCTATAGCAGTTCAGAGTACGGGTGACAACAAGCCACCTGGCCTGCATGCAGCACCCCTTCCAGATTATTGCACCCCCACCAGATGGGGAGGGGGCCAAGAGAGTGTGCCTAGTGGTCTTTCATGCAGTCCTAGGGACTATCTTTGTGAAAAAATTTGACACTGTAGGTAAACATTGATCCTTTTTTTTATTTAATTATAAAATAATACAGAAGGAAGTTCGCAATATGCCTACCCACAATTAATACAGTATTCCAGAGCATGTATCATCAAGAGAAACATTTTACATTTCAATAATTTTACTGCATTTATTGTTTTTTCAATAAAGCAAAACAGATGCCCCCAAAAAATGTAAATATAAGTTTTTCTGATTATCACCTAAATATGATATTAATAATATTTTTATTAGCATAGCATAGAATTAATTGTAAAACAAAGCAAAATAAAATATATCTAGATATCAGCCATTTAAATCAAAATAGAGACAATAACATATAACCAAATAAATAAATAATACTAAAAAAAATTGGGACATTAAGGAAATTAGAGCCCCCCCCCCCAAGGGTTCCAGATATCAGACCAAGGACTCCAAACCTCCCTAAATTGCAACTCTTTCTTTGCCGGTCCTACAGTGCATGTGCAAGCAGCAACCGCATCCCAGCTATCCCTTTAGCAAGGCACGCTCCCTGTTAGAGGGTAGCGAGGGATGCGTCCGCGAGCGTGCTCAGATCCGTTCGCATTAGACAAGCTCCTGGACGAAGGTGCTCCAGTGGCTACGAGCACAGTGACTGGTCACGCAATTGTCATTAGACCAGGAAGAGCGGAAAGAGGTGAGTTTGTTGGGGGGTTTCCCACAGCAAGGCACCCCCGATCTGGGTGCCCCAGGGGCAAGGATCAAAACCCAGGATAGTCAAAATTCTGGATTCTGGTCCACTAGATATGCCCACCCCGTAGACATATCTAAAAAAATATTAACCTGGTCCAACGGCGCATGTGCAAGCAGCGCTGATCCACGCTATCTATTAAAGGGTAGCCAGAATGCCTTGCCACCGTGCACAGCTGCCCTCAGCGTCGCTTGGCTCCTTAGACAAGCTAAGCCGAGAATGCTTCAGCGCAGTCAAGCACACTTATTGGACGGGAGGTCGTGCATGTGCCATAGGACTGGGGAAAGTGTCAGTTTTGGCGGCCTTGGGGGTTTCACACAGCAAGGGCCAAAACCCAGGATAGTCAAAATCCTGGGTTTTGGTCCACTTTAAGACAGATAAAGTCTATTTATTTAATGATCAAGTTCCTTAAATATATATATAACACTATAATATCTATAGTACTTGCTAATAGCAAGCGTTTTGTAAATATGCCAGAGGGACACTGTATCAAACCAAACGTTGAACTTTTGATGTGTAAGCAATGCGTTTGAATTGCGCTGGTGCCTCCCCTTAAAAGAAAACATTTTTTGCATGATAAGTAAATGGTATGACAACACAATATAGGTACACCGTGTTACAGTTACGCAGCACTCTCTGTAAAGACTCTCTTTAATGAAATGTTGAAAAAACAAGTAGAAAGTGATAGAATCCTCTTCAACTCTCTGGAATGTTTAGGATCTTCCAAATATATTCCACTTCTTCCATAAAGGAGAAAGAGTTTGAAGTTTAGCCTCAGTTCTAGAAGATTCCCCCTGGCTAGATGATATTATGCCAAGATCAAGTAGTAAGTCTTCTACCTCAGAAAAGGTTGCAAAGGAATAACTCTCGCCTTTTAAAGTAAAGTTCAAACAAAAGGGGAAAGCCCATCTGTATTTGATATCCTTCTGAATCTACTTTGTCAAGACCGGTTTCATGTTTCTTCTTTTTTGGATTGTTAATAGAGCAAGATCAGCAAATATGTGGGTCGCATTAGCTCCTAACATTATATTAGGGTGTCTTCTTACATAAATTGTTCCTTAATTTGATGGTAATGTAGTTGTACTCTTATATATCTCAGTACTCCATCTTGCCTAGCTGCTGTGAGTGCACTATGCACCTTATCAAGGAGTAACTGACCTTCATCAACATGAGGTAAAATATCTGTTATCTTACTTAAAATGATATCTTCTAGACTTTTCATTGTCTGATTCTCACCTAAAACTATGATCAAAACACGCCATTTTAAGTAAGTGAATCACTCAAACAGTGGGGTAGTTTTTTATTTATAGTAACACTTGAGTGACGTAGAGATGACAGCAAATCAGGTTGGGGTCAAGGTAAGTATACAGCCTTGTTGAGTACCACCTGAGAGGATCTTGAGTACCATTAGTGGTACTAGTACCACATGTTGGGAAGCCCTGCTCTAGACCTATTTTCTTGGTCTTCCAGTTGCTGCATTGATCCCATAATCTGCTCATGTTGAATGATTCTAGTTACAGTTTCCTCCACCTTTTCTTTAGTATCATTTCTTTGTCCTATAGTCTCAACATCTTTTTTAAATCAGCAGTCAGTTTATCATTAGCCCTCCAGCAGTAGGGATATATGTCATATAAGGGCTTTATCTTGCTATCTAATTCTCTACTTTAATGTTGGAGTTGGAAGAATCACCTCTTGTGACTGACTGAGTGAAAAACCAGCTGAATCTCTGTCACTAGATGAAGCTCTGGAAACTGCTGACATTAAAGCTTCTGAGTCAGAATATTTCTTCTCTGGTAAAATATTCCGCGTTTTTTGTGGGCTAAGGGCTGTTGTCTTTGCTGAGTAACCATGCTGTGGCTTTCTCTCACAGGTGGTGCCTCCGCTATTAAGGACGTCACTGTGGGACATGTCCCTACACGCTGTCTGCATTGTTGCTGAGGGATTTTTTACATGGGCACTTAGTTTACCTCGGAAAAGAAAGCTAAATGTCCTTATGCTGCTGTGCAAGGTGTTATTGCTTTGTCTTGGGTCGCAATGTAATGCTTTTATGTGCAGAGCTCCTGAATGATTTGACCACCATAGACTCACACATGCACCTCTGGGATACATTTAAAATGCGGAAACTGACAGGGCAATATAAATTGTTTCATAATCAGTAAATTGACTCTCTATTTACCTTTAGTCTAATTATTTAACAATACTGCATGATCAATGGTTATGCACATTTTCTGGCAAGGGAAAGTTTCCCCCGATGAGATGGAGCGCGAAAGTTTCTCACTTAAGATATTTTCTTCTTCACACCACGAGATGAGCAGGTTTACACCAAAGTTGGTGCTGTGCTTACGTAGAAGTCATTTGCTTTAGCGCCAAACAGTGATGATGGGGGAGCTAAATATAGAATGCCTCAGGTGATGACTTGAAATGAATAACTACTGATCAACACAATGACACAGCCATATAAACTTTACTTAATTCCATGGCTACCTTAGCCACCACGACAAACAAAGCTGTCAGAGTCATACCCCACAATATTTTCAAATATTTAGCTGTTGAGCTTGACATTGCACTGTACATGGGGTAAGGCCGGGTTGTCTCAGGCCTAATGGTGAAAATAACAGTGTCAAACTGGGGTACCTCGGGCCCAGGAAACCATTCTTGTTGCCCACCAGAAAAAGCTGACCAGAGGTCATTCTCGGATCTCAGCATAGAAAATCATTCTTGGGGTCCCCTAAAGAAAATGATTGCTGTGGATCTGCAGAGGAAATCATCAGCCAACCACTCAGCTATATAAAAATAATGCAAGACCACACATAATCATGTTGCTGCACAATATCAGTACAATGTTTAAATTAACTAAAATAAGTGGGTCTGGGACCTAATGACGAATATTTTGGACCTCTGCTGAGTCAGTCCAATACTTCAAACAAAGATTTACTGGGACTGGAGTAGAAGATATTTGAACAAAGAGTAATTTAGACTGTGAAGCAATAGAACTGGTTAACAAAGAAGAGGAAAGGATAGGTATGGAAGCAGGTGAACCTGGCACAGAGACTCAAAGGACTTACAGGACCAGCAAGAAGGTTGTTATCGGGGTATCGGGGTTAACCAGCAATTAGAGTCCACTTTAGCTTGCATTCCAAAATATGTCACAATGTCAATGTATCTCAGGCAACATCACAGCTCACAAGCATGGTAGCCGGGGGTAAGGGTTAATAGGACCGCAGCATGGGGAGATGGCACGATGGTATCTCAGCAGACAGACATTAAACGGCAAATGGTATAAGTGAAAGCATCATTTGTTTTTCAGTTGCAGGGCCATGAAAAGAAAGGTAGGTAATACTTTAATCCATGTCACGGTTAAATACACAGTTTACATTGCTTGTAGAAAAGCAGACACAGGCATAAGGAGGTTTCAATGTACGGGTTAAATAGAGTTAAATAAGGGATAATAGTAAGATGCACCTCCACTGTCAAATCCAACGCCAGGACGCCTCTGGGCTTTCTCTTGCCAGGGTCCTCTCCTCTCTGCATGGACTCCCTGCCCCTCAGTCTCCCCACTCTCTCTGCAACTCTGCTTCAGTACATCCACATCCTCCGACTCACTTCCAACTGCACCCGGGCCTCGTCCCTGTATTAGCCGCACCAGATGTCTTACACCAGTTTTCCCCTTAGCATGGTTATGGTAGATCTCTCTTGTCTGTTCCTCTGGCTTCACCTTCTAATACTTCTGCTTTATACATAGTTGCTTGAGGATTTCCCTCTGAGGTTAAGCACGCCACTGTCTACACCCAGAGTCTGAATAAATCATTTGTTGTCTTATACTCCCATCTAGTGACCAAAGTGGGAATAGAAACACATTTTATATTTTAGTGACCGATTCCCAGCAGGCATCTTTTATAGGGGACAGCAAAACAAACTGAGGAAACAACTAGGAAAAGGGTAAAGAGAGAGAATGAGTAATAATTAACCAACCAGAGATGGACAAACTTCAATATTATTCTTGGGGCCTCAGGAGGAAATTGTATCTGTGAGCCCCCAGAGGAAATCATTCGGCCCACCCTTTAGGTATATAGAAATAATGCAAGACTACACTTAGTCATGTTGCTGCACAATATAAGTAATTAACTAATAACAGGAAGTCTGGGGCCCACCAGAGGTTGGGAACAACTGGGAAAGGGTAAAGAGAGTAACAAATAGCCAAACCAAAATCGACAACCAGCAACTGCAGCACATGCAGATAAAAGGACTCACAGGACTTATAGGACCAGCAAGAAGGTTGTTATCGGGGTATCGAGGTTAACCAGCAATTACAGTCCACTTTAACTTGCATTCCAAAATATGTCACAATGTCAATGTATCTCAGGCAACATCACAGCTCACAAGCATGGTAGCCGGGGGTAAGGGTTAATAGGACCGCAGCATGTAAACTTAAAGAACTTAATTTGTACAGTCTGGAGGAAAGAAGGGAGAGGGGGGACATGATTGAGACCTTTAAATATGTGAAAGGATTGAATAAGGTTCAGGAGGGAAGTGTTTTTAAGAAGAAGCTTAATGATAGAACAAGGGGGCACAACCTGAAGCTAGTCGGGGGGAAGATCAGGAGCAATGTTAGAAAATATTATTTTATAGAAAGAGTAGCAGATGCTTGGAACAAACTTCCAGCAGAGGTAGTTGAAAAATCAACAGTCACTGAATTTAAACATGCCTGGGATAAGCACACATCTATCCTAAGATAAATAGAACATACAGTATACACATAAGGGCAGACTAGATGGAATGTATGGTCTCCTTCTGCCATCAACCTTCTATGTTTATATGAGGAAAACAAATTCACAGACCCACACAGCCAGTTTGACCTAATTTTCCGGATCCTCACGTATTGTAAGCAGTATTATCTCTTTGTATTCCAGTACTATTTTTGCTGTTGACCTACTGGGACTTAACCAAGGAGGTTTAGCACATAGGAATAGGCATTCTGGAATTGTCCATGGCATAGGGGGTTGTCTTGGAATTGCCCACATGGCCTACCAATTTCTACTTCCTGTGGCATCCCAAACTAGAATGCCCCATGCCCCCATGAAACTCCATGCCTCTGGGGGCCTCCTGGCTGGTGGGGACCCCATGCATTTGCATGGTATGCGTGGCAGTTAAGCACGCCACTGACTCTGGTTCAACAATTCTAATACAGACATATGCACAATGCCTCAGGGAATAACACTTGAAATATGTTAGCAATGTAATGTTCCAAAGAAAAATGTAAAACACATATTTCTTTGTAGTTCTACAAGTACAGATGTCATTATGAAATATGGATAATAGCAAGCCATATGCTTGTTTTGTAGATACAATAGGTTCAGAATGATTGCTTCTTGCTTCACAGACTATTTTTATTAATAATTTCCCTGAGAGGTGCCTCCACTGTCAAATTATGAAACCATTCCTTAGTGCCAGTGGTCTGCAAGAAACCTAAAGTGGGTAGGAAACCTGCGCCTATGATGTGACCTTCAAAGTCAGGCATCCTGGGCTTAAAGTGGTCCTTCCCCCTGGGGCACTCCTGCTGTATGAAACTCCACAGGAAGCCGAGCTAACTCACCTCTCTTCGAGCCCACAGCATGGCTAGAGAAGCTGAGGAGAATTTCTAGACGCACTTACGAGTGAGATTAGAAAGTCCAGCATCCTAGCTTTAAAGGGGTCCTTCCCCTGGAGCACCCCGGTTTGGGGGACCCCGCTGTGTGAGACCCCCTACAACTCCAAGCTAACTCACTTTTGTCACCCCTGATACATTAAAACTGTCACCCCTGAATTTTATTCGTTCTGGGAGAAGAAAACCACAAGCTTGGCGGGAGTTTTATTCAGTTCGGGTGTATAAGTGACCCCTCCTCTAATTAGCAAGCATGTTTATATGGGTTTTTAATATTACACAATTTTGTGATAGTTCTACTTTAATGACGCCACATATCTTATGGTGCTGGAAGAAAGCAGGGATAAAGCCTATCGCCAACTGTATAAAGAATTCTTCTATACTCATATTTCTATGATACCCAGATACATTTCATATTCCTGCAAATGAAATTATTAGGGGCAAACAAGACCTGGATACATGTACATCTTTCGAGAAATGCTGCCCTACTCCCCTAAATGTAGAGGAGTATACAACCTACTAATCTTAAATTACCCCATCCCCTCCTATGTTTATGAATGGCATCAAGAGCTCAATAATGAGTGTGACCTGAAAAGCTGGGAAGATAATGTATGTGGCGGGCATCTCTATGTAATACATCAGTACCTCCAACAGAGATTAATGCCCCAAATGGGGCTCTCACAGTAGATTAAAGTTAAGACTGTGCCTACACAGTGGTACCTTGGCGTTACTTCTGCAGATGTGTGCCAACCAGATTTTAGAGACAGGATTGGTTGCTAGCTAACAGGGCACATGCTGTGGCCAATTTAAGATTTGTGTATTTTAATTGCCCTACTAACATGCACCTCCCAGTTTAGTTATACATTGGTCTGAGCGGCTGCCACCCCTCCTTTATATCTTTTGATTTTGTGCAAGCACATGGGGGTGAGAGGTCTTGATAGGGGAAAGCTTTCAATATCAAGACATAATGGCAGCTGAGCATGGTAAGTCTTACATGGGTTGTATCAACCCCAACACATACACATGAAATTGTTAGGAAGTATAACATATACCAGGTAATTGGTGCAATCCAGGGCGTTGGAACCTCCAACAATAAAAAAAAAAGTATCAGAAGACAAGCTTTCAGACAGCAGGTCAGCTTCAGGTCAGTCAGTGTGCTGCACTTGAAGTTATAGGGCAACCTCAGGTAAGCTGCTCCCTATTTATGCATTGTATTGTATGTCCCAAAGGGCTCTCATAGATTAGAGTTAGGACTGCATCTACACAGAGGCACCTTAGTGTCAGCCTGTTCCCTGCCCTGCTGAAGAACCCGGGGGAGGAGCACTGGATCACAGATTGAGATAAGCATTTTTTTTTTGCTGCAAAAGTGAAATTCACATGGCTGGCAGTTAAAGGCAACCACATGAATTTCATGAGCTTGGCGTTTAAAGGGTTAATGGGTTAGGGAATCATCTGAAGATGACACATGGTCATGGTGACCTGTTGAAACACCTTCAGAGGAAGTGTGTGTGTGTGTGTGTGTGTGTGTGTGTGTGTGTGGGGTATGCTTTTGGAAGATGTGTGGGTCAAAGTCAGTGTTATAGCTTTTGTCTGAGCAAAAAAACATGTCACATACACTTTAGCCAAAAGAATGTAGACATGCTTAGAGAAAATCCAGAAGACTTCTATTCTCGATTTGTTATGGGTGATAAAACATGGGTCCACCAGCATAATCCTGAGACCAAACAAGAGCCCATTCAATTGAAGCACATGGGGTCACCAACTCCAAAGAAATTTTGGGGGCAGCAGTCAGTTAGAAAGGTCATGGCAATAGCTTTTTGAGACACTGGAGGTGTTTTATTACTAGAATTTGTGCATTAAAGCCATTACATGAATCAATCAAGGAAAAATTCCATGTTGAAGTTGTCGGCATGTGTGCTGCTGCTTCATGAAAATGTGCCAGCTCAAAAGTCCTGCAAATCACAAGCTGCTATCAGTGAATGTTGCTTCATTGAGCTTAACTATGCACTCTACATTCGAGACCTAGCTCCCAGTACTTTCTCTCTCATAACCTGAAGAAACCTCTGCATGGGCAATGGGCAATGGAGTCCTGATAATGTAGCCAAAGTGACAGTAGCAGGGGTCCTGCAACAGCATAAAATCTATGCAATTCTAAGGGGAATGATATCACTGGAGGCAAAGTGTTGCAACTGAAATATGGCCTCTAAATTTGCCAAGGGGACATGCATCCTATTTTGTATTTGACATATTCTTCATCCATCCTGTTGTGCATCTTCCCTCTGAAATCATCTAGGTACCCAACACCAAGTTCTGCACTTAGCACAGCATAGCATAACATCTGCGGTGGGGAGGAGGCAAGTAGGGGGCTCATCAATCAGGGATTCACTTCAGAACTACTATATTTACTCTTGATTTGAAGGTATTTTTATTTCTGATTTTACAGCTGCAAATAGATATATAGTTAACGGCATCGCGTTTAAAGTGCAGTTGCCAAGTTTGAAAAAAAAGCAGATACACAGATCTGACATTAAGAAATAAGACTTGATTAGGAGGCTGAGAAAATGTTGATTAGGTGAACAGTTTTCTGTTCATTTATCTTAATGCACCTTGCTAAGAGCCTGTCTGGGTAGCATCCAGATGAAGAATGCTGGATAATATTCAAGTAAAAAAAAAGAAAATAAAAAGAAATCTGTTAAGTAAGCATTCCACAGCGAGCAATGAACAGCTTCTTAATTATACTCCAAAGATTTGTTAAGCAGTTGCTGCAATTGCCGAAATGTAAAATCCTGTCTGGCAGACATCAGCTTGAATGTTAACCCATTCCCACCGTAGATTGCTGGAATACATGTGATTGGTTTATTCCCAATATGTGTCCACCTTTTTAAATTAGTTTCTTAGTGTATAAATTAACCTTGTAAGTGGTATTGACAGAATATTGATTGGTAGCAATGTACAAGCTGGTTCTTCTAATGAATAATCAACACATCGTCTACTGCTATGCAGGCTAATGAATACGTATGGTGGTCAAAGGCTGGTTATATATTGTAATATAAAAAACAATATAAATAATATATATAACTACATGAATATATTTTATAGCTGTGCACAATTTCACAACCCTATCCAAGAGTGAGAGATCTAGAGTGTTAAAACTTACCGAAACTTGAGGATGGGTCCCTCCGGGTCTAGAAGCACCCCCACACATTTATATGAAGCGAGGGCTCCAAGGTAGTGCCTGATATGCCCCTTCTGTCAAAGTCAATTACACCGTGACTGGGTGAGAGGGCAGAGACTTATCCACAACAAGACACCAAAGATACCCACACCACAGCAATGGGGTACATACTTTTGAAGCAAGGGGGGGCAGGTTTTTCCAGGCCCCTAGCAAAAGAGGGCCCACTTCAAGGTCCCCTCATCTCTATGGCATGTATGCCATTGGGCAGGAATCTACTGGACTTAGCGCTTCCTCATCCCATTCCTACAACCAGAAAGGCAGAAAGCCACTGACTCTGAAGCCACCATCTCCCTGAAAAGGCCTCCTCCATTAGAACCTGTGCCGAGAGCAGCTGTGGGCAAGTGAGGCTTTTGGGCACAGTTTTAATTGCACTGTTCCTTCATCTGTTCCCTGCCGGGTGGTGTCCTTTCTGCAGGTCTGCCAGTTTGGGAGCTCTCTCGTGGTCTGACAGGCTGTCATCTTCTTGATGCCAGTGAGGTGCCAGTGAGGTGACCACATCCTCACAGCTTAGTCCAAAACAATGGCTGTATAATGTGCATTAATATGCACAGCATACACCGCTGATTTTCACTACAGTCTGTGCATGCACAGAGGGAGCATCGGGAAAGTGAGTTGAGTGGCTCATCAGGATAGTTAAAATCCTGGTGATTGGTCCACTTTAAATAAGCCCCCCACATTGTTGAATCACACCTTACACACCTAACTTATGTCTTATTCTAAAATAAAGCATTGAAGATTTGATTTTTTTAAGGCAAGTTTACTGAATTAAGGCCTGTGTGTTTTAGTTTTGTATCAATGTGCATTTTAAAAACAATTCTGTCCCTTTCAAAGTGGACCAAAACCTAGGATTTTGACCATCCTGGGTTTTGGTCCTTGTCCCCTGGGCACCCCGATTGGGGGTGCTCCGCTGTGTGAAACCCCCCAGGTCACCAAAACAAACTCAACTCGTCCGGGTCCTACGGCGCATGCGCTGCTGCTCTTCCAATCAGCACGCTGACTTGCCTTTGTCTAAGGTGAGCGGCTACAAGCTCGCTGACTGCCGCATCCCCCACTACCCTCTAACAGGGAGTGTGCCCGCACTGGTCATTCACAAATGCCTGGTTGCAGGCACGCGCCCTGCTAGAGGGATGGCGGGGAAGCGGCCATGTCTCGTGCTTGTACGAAGGTAAGTGTATGGGCGACCTGGGGGGTTTCACAGTTCATCTAGTAGGTCCAGAACCAGGAAGGTTCATTATGGTGTGGCCATATGGGTACTTGGGGCTCCTGGGTGCTTCCCTCATGATGCATGCCCCTGTGTCCTCATTAATTCTGTGGGCAGTAAAATCCTCTCTGTACTGTGGGGACCTTCTCAGGCCTAAGCAGCCATCAGTCTCCAAATCTTTAGTCCCAGCCATACAAATATCTGGGGGACTATTAAAAATCTTTTCATTATGTGCAAAAATCTGCAGGATTTTATCCCAAAATGCTTTGTTCCAACGGGTGTCAATCTCCAGCACCTGTTAGAAAAAAAAAACAAATCTGAAAAATTACACAAGGCATCAACTAACCAGGATCTTCTAATTCTAGTCGATAGGAGCGTACATACCCTAGATGCAGGAGAGGCAACTTTTACAGGCAGAAGAGGGCCGCGTGCAAGCTGCCCCCCCCCCCGCCTTGCAGCGCCTAATGCAAAAGCACCAGACTGGCGGTGGTGGAGCACCAAGAGCCAGAGCTGAAGGTTTTGCAGAGGTGGAACCTACAGCTCTGGTCCCTGGCGCTCCCTGCAGAGAGCGCACCCACATTTCATACCGTGGTAGGCCTGGGAAGAGATGGACCACATTGGGCCTCACTGTTGACAACCCAGGCCTCAAACTGCTTAGCATTCCAATCAGACATGATTTTGGATGCCCCTGTGTGTGTGAACAACCCATGATCATCCAAAGTATTATTCAGATCCCTGCTCCTATGGCACATGCACACGCTCTCTCTCATGCAAAATCAATTTACCTTTGGGTCCCTCTGGCTGTGCACAAAATGCCTAGCGAGGGTGTGCACAAATTGGGGGAGGGGTTCTCTGCATTCTCTGTGTCTTCAGATTTGGAGGATACACACCTTTGCTGCATAATACATTTGACGGTGGGGGCAGCTAGGTTTGGGGTGAGGGGGCTAAGCCATGTTTGCTATTAGCCAACCCCAGGCTGGTGCCTAGGATGGCAAAGTGCAGGGCAGGCAGTACTGAAGGTTTAATAAAAAGAAAAAAAATGTTGCTGGCACTTTATGAGGTACGTGCTGTGATGGGGGATATGCCCACACTGTGCATAATACATTTGACAGGGAGATCTATGCACATACTCCATATTAGTTATGTGGGCCGGGGAGGGGAGTCGGTGCACACACTGTATATTCCTATTTGGGGATTGAGATCTGTGCACACTCTGCATATTTATATTAGAAGGATGATGGAGGGGGGTATCCAAACCTATGCTTATAACATCTTTAATTTGAAGGGAATTTGCTTGTAGGAGGAGCCAGCTATTCTTTGAATATGGGACAGGTCCACTTTAAAGATGGAAGTTTCCCATGCTTTCCTCACATTTGCCCGGGTACCTGTGGTTGCATTCCCCAGGCTACTTGTGCAGTTTTGAATATCAATGGTCCCCGGATTCCTCCTATAATGATATCTGGCATCATGGTATGGTTGCTTGGAGCTTTGCATTGCTCATCTCCGATCTGAATCTCTCTGGAAGGAAGTAGCAGCCCTCCAGATGCATCCGTTTATTGCTGCTACAGCTTGGCGTCTCCTCTGATCTGTACTCCACAGACCAGCAGCTGACGAGGAAGGGCAATGCTCCAGCAGAACAGATTCCATTCATTAATCTGTATTCATTCACCTCCCCAAAGACTAACAGCATGAAAAGTGATTTTTTTAAATATTTAAGTCCAAAACAAATGTAGCTCAACATTTTATGATAGTCAAGGCTTTTATCAGCAGCTCCAGCAGCCCATCCTACTACATCGAGGCACTGGGTGGGGTGACTGTTAGTCTAAGTAAAAGTTAATGAACTTTCTTGTTAATTCCTTCCCCTTCACATTATCACCTTCTGTCAGGGAGTGGTGCAGGATCCTACAGTAGCCTTGGTGGAGTTGACCTCATTAGGAGGAAATACACACCCCTATTTTGGTGTGTTTAGACTGAGTCTAAAATGCTTCCTATCATCACTGATGGCATAAGGACAGAGAATCATGTTTTACAATCCCCAATGCTTCTTAAAAGTGGACCAAAACCCATCTAACTTGTGAAATACATTTGGCCAAAGCCCCTGCCGATACTCCCTTATTAGACTGTAGAACTAGAAATTGATATTTTTGCTTTTGAATTGTCCTGAAACACTGATTAATTTGCTGCTCTTTGGTGTGAGATGGCAGGCGATCAGTCATTGCTTAGGTGTGGCATGACGTAATTGCCATGCGCAACAGTGGCAATGAATAGAGGAGACTGAACTTTACAGCTGAACAATTATCTGGGAGTGAAACAGAAGCAGTAAAAATTGGCAAAATGTACTCTTCATGGGGGAAGCAATTCAGGGGATGCTAATTAAAAATGTGGGTTTTGGGCATCTCCTTTTCATTGTACCAGCATGCTTGAACAACAAGATTACCTAACCTCTACTGGCACTGCTAGATGTCCACTCTCCACTCCACTATTGAGCCATTACCTATACAAAGTTAGATCTCTGGATGCTCATAAAATATCTGATCTGGTAAATCACCTTGAACTCAGTGGCATACTGGGGCCTAAACCAGCCTGGGAATTTACTCTCCCGGCCAGCCCATGATCATGCAGCGACATTCAGACTGAACCCCATCTCAGTATGACGGTCAATGAGTGTGCTTCAAGGCTGAGGCTTAATATTGCAGGAACAGGTCATGAGAAAGGGTGCATATGGCCCAATCCAAGGTACTTAAGCTTTAGAATGCCAGGGGTGGGTATGCATAGCGATGATACTGAAGCTATAGCATTGGTGGCAGAACATAGTCTGGGATGCCTTGGTTAGAAGGATACAATGAGACCAAGCATAGGGGGTTAGGGTAGAGGGGCAGGATTTGCATAGGGGTATAAGAAGCATCTTCCCAAATGGTCCCAAAGCAGTGAGGTTTGGAAATCTCTATTGGCCGCCCAATCTGCTTGAACTTATTGATTTGTGCTTCCATTTATCTATAGGATGATGAGCAGCCTCTGGTGTAGGGAGCTCCTCTCTATTAGGAAGAATCTTATTGCACTCCACAAGCTTGAATTAGGATAACTCTGGATTGCCCTGGAGAGAAGCTAGCATGATTTTAGTACGCCTCCCAAGTTACCAAGTTCTTGCGCATGCTCACATGTGCTTGTATCTATAATGTACATCCAGAAAGGAAGTATTAATCTTCAAAGATAAATGAGCAACAAGACCAGGAAAGGACCACATTGACTCAGGACAAACTAGCAAAGAGTGACATATTAGTGAAGAAATTCAATGCTATCTTTTTGTATGCTGAGTATATTTTAGACAAACTTCCGTGAATACCTAGTTCTCTTCGTCAGACATTATGTTATAAAACGAATTGAAAAATCACAGACATTTATTCACATGAAACACATATATATGCACGCGAAAGTTTCATAACCTTAAGATTGACCCTAATTATATTCGCTCAATCATTATCTCACTGTCTGAGTAATTACGTAAGGCCGTATATTCTTTAATGGCAAAAAATAGTTTTTCGCTTGACAAGAAACCGACAGAATCAAGATTTAATGTGGTCTCTTCCCATCTGACAAATGTTTTCATTTTACATAGTTACAATGTATAGCGCAGTAGAGATGTAAATTTAAAAACTCTGAGCTTATAAGTTATTACTCTTCAGCAGCAGAAAGATGTCAGGACCACATGACTGCCACTGAATGGATTTGTGGGTGTGTGCCAGCGGGCTTTAGCAATCAGGATGCCCCCCCCCCACACAGGCAGTCATCCATTTGGTGTAATATGACTGTTGGTCCACTTTAAATGACACTGCAGAGATAATTGTATTAGCTGTCACTAATGCACACATAAACATTTTAGAGGCTCTTCCGAAGAGAATGACAGAGAACAAAGATTTGCCTTAAAATAACACTTTCTTTCTAGCCCCGGAGCGCTTATACATCATACACTTTAATTTAAGGCAAAGCAAACCAAGTAATAGACTTCCATTAGCTGTTTTGTCATGATCAAAGTCAGCAGTGATGCTCAAAGCTGCGGGATCAATGTGTTTTCCCCGCATTAGAGAGCTTTAATATAGCCGGGGATGGCTTCGTTTAGCAAAATAAAACATTTGTATTCATCCAGCTTGTTCCTCAAGAACAAATTGGAATTGCTCTGTTATTGCCTAATCACATTGTTAGGAAATGAACACGAAAAGTCTTAATTAAAACCTTGTTTCATTTACGAAACGGCTGGCAACTGGTGTTTACAGCTTAAGGGAGATCTGATTTGTACAGAGCATAAGGCCTACCAACTCCACCCACCGAGAATCCAATTTAAAAGAGCTTGGCATGGAAATGCTGTTCTCCCTGATAGGGAAGATTGATTCTGACAGTGTACTTATGTATGCACATGCTCAGGTTATGTGTACCTCTCGTATCACCAGAGATAAAAACAATAACATTAAAGGGACATTGTAGGCAAAGTGCATAAACTGTTATTCAGCAGCTCACCTCATCCTGACTGCGCTCTCCCGTCCTAACAGAATACTGCTGCTCCTTAAAGTAGAAACAAGGCAAAGTAGAGTAGTGGCACACCCCCTGAATTCCTTTGCCATAGACCACCAATAATAGGGCTAAGCTGGTGGTCTAAAGCTCTGCATCATCATACTGTGGACACTTGGAGAGAGGGAGAATAGCCAGGGTGATGAGAATGTCTGTCTTACAGACCCCATCCATTATGCTGATTATTATGCGGCATCACAGAGCCAAGGTGCACACCCAAATATTTCAAAATATAAATCAAAAGGCTCCTGGCCTGCCCAAGTTCCTGACCTTTGGGCTTACCTAATTGGGACCCCACAGTTTGAAACCCCCCAGATGTCCAGATCCACTCACCTTTCCCCGATCCCTCGGCGTGGCTCTGTACTACAGCCACATTCTCGCTCACCTCTAGGCGTACACACATGCGGCCTTCCTGAATGTGCGACGCGAGCACAACACGACTGCAAGGCGAGCGGGGGATGCAGCTGGTGGTGCACTCGGACCCCTATGGTGCTGCTCGGGTACTTAGCCATCCAAGCGGCTGCTGATTCAGTTCATCAGTTCACCCACCCTCACCCAAGTCTGTGTCGTAGGAGTGGAGATACACAGAGTGGGGCACTGTGTGTTGTTCCTCTTTAAAAACAGAAAACAGTTTAGGACATTGCCAGATGTAGCCCGGCGCAATGATCTAACAATTGCCTTTGCCTGCAGTATCCCTTTAATCATCAAGGCATTTTGCCATTAATACTACACGAAACTTTACATGTTTGTATGCCCTAAGCATTCAAACCTATTGTATGTTGATTTTTTTGTTTGTTGGTTCATTGATTCAAAAATAAAAATAAACTAAAACTGAACATTTTCATTTCAGATATGTATGTAAAGTAGGCCACATGCGGCCCACATTACCATCAGTTGTGGCCCCCTTTGCCTATCTATACCCACCTTTGCACACTCCACTTCTGCCAACCTCACCTCTTCCCACCTCGTCCTGCCTTACCTCTACTTGTTTTACCTTTTCCTACCACACATTTCCTACCTCACCCCTGCCCACTTCTTCCCACCTCACCTATTCCCGCTTCACCTCTGCTGTCCACATCTCTTCCACTTTTTCCCACATCACCTCACCACACCTCAGCCCACCTCACATCTTCCCACCACACCTCAGCCCACCTTACCTCTTCCCACCACACCTCAGCCCACCTCACATCTTCCCACCACACCTCAGCCCACCTCACATCTTCCCACCACACCTCAGCCCACCTTACCTCTTCCCACCACACCTCAGTCCACCTCACCTCTTCCCACCACACCTCAGCCCACCTCACCTCTTCCCACCGCATCTCAGCCCACATCATCTCTTACCACCACACCTCAGCCCACCCCCCCTCTTCCCACCACACCTCAGCCCACCTCACCTCTTCCCACCACATCTCAGCCCACCTCACCTCTTCCCAACACATCTCGCCCCACCTCACCTCTTCCCACCACACCTCAGCCCACCTCACCTCTTCCCACCGCACTTCAGCCCACCTCACTTCTTCCCACCACATCTCAGCCCACCTCACCTCTTCCCACCACACCTCAGCCCACCTCACCTCAGCCCACCTCACCTCTTCCCACCACATCTCAGCCCACCTCACCTCTTCCCACCACATCTCAGCCCACCTCACCTCTTCCCACCACATCTCAGCCCACCTCACCTCTTCCCACCACACCTCAGCCCACCTCACCTCAGTTCACCTCACCTCTTCCCACCACATCTCAGCCCACCTCACCTCTTCCCACCACACCTCAGCCCACCTCACCTCAGCCCACCTCACCTCTTCCCACCACATCTCAGCCCACCTCACCTCTTCCCACCACATCTCAGCCCACCTCACCTCTTCCCACCACACCTCAGTCCACCTCACCTCTTCCCACCACATCTCAACCCACCTCATCTTATCCCACCACACCTCAGCCCACCTCACCTCTTCCCACCACATCTCAGCCCACCTCACCTCTTCCCACCACACCTCAGTCCACCTCACCTCTTCCCACCACACCTCAGTCCACCTCACCTCTTACCACCACATCTCAGCCCACCTCACCTCTTACCACCACATCTCAGCCCACCTCACCTCTTCCCACCACACCTCAGCCCACCTCACCTCTTCCCACCACATCTCAGCCCACCTCACCTCTTCCCACCACACCTCAGTCCACCTCACCTCTTCCCACCACATCTCAACCCACCTCACCTTATCCCACCACACCTCAGCCCACCTCACCTCTTCCCACCACATCTCAGCCCACCTCACCTCTTCCCACAACTCAGTCCACCTCACATCTTCCCACCACACCTCACCCCACCTCACCTCTTCCCACCACACCTCAGCCCACCTCACCTTATCCCACCACACCTCAGCCCACCTCACCTCTTCCCACCACATCTCAGCCCACCTCACCTCTTCCCACCACACCTCAGTCCACCTCACCTCTTCCCACCACATCTCAGCCCACCTCACCTCTTCCCACCACACCTCAGTCCACCTCACCTCTTCCCACCACACCTCAGCCCACCTCACCTCTTCCCACCACACCTCAGCCCACCTCACCTCTTCCTGCCTCACCTCAGCCCACCTCACATCTTCCTGCCTCACCTCAGCCCATTCAAATTATAAAAGTTCAAAGAGCTCAAAACCTGGTGTCGGTGCTCAGTTATTTTCGCCTTACCTCTGCCCACATCTTCATATACAGATAAATGCTTTAAAGTCATAACTTGCATTCCCGCAGTCCTACAGTCCTGTTTAGGTTTTATTGAGGCCCCTTGAAGTAGCACAATATGGCAATGTGGCCCTTAGACCAAAAAATTTTGCACACCTCTGATTTAAAAGGTCAGTCTCAGCAATAGTGATAAAAAGGCAGAAAGCTGCTCACCTGATACCTGTCCCATATGCTTCTGCTCCCTGCATAAAATGCTGTAGCAGGGCTCCAAAGTTTGCCCTGCTTTCAATTGTATTTCTTCAGGACCACAAACAAATGTGGTCCCTTGGACCCTGGAAATTTTGGCGTGCACAAACTTGGCAAGCCTCAGTGCTCCCACAGTTGTCTCTGACCATAGCAGAGCACCTGCATGAGCCATAAAGCTGTTCTATGACATGCTCATAGCTCAGCAACAACCCAGACATGTGAAAAGTGGCTTTGCTTAGAATACATAAGCAGATTGTATATAATCACAGATTTTTTATGCCTGAATTCATTTATCACTATGCCTATGGGGGAAAAGGTCGGAGAAAGATATTGTGTGCCTGGAAAGTCATTTGCATTGGAGACAGGTGGCTTTTGCGTTGAAATTCTCACTTTTAGGTCAACGGCTTACTGTTTATAATAACTATCTGGGAATATTAGTTCATCCTCTTTTATGCAGCTGTACAAATCCTCTTCTGAGGTGTCATTGCATATGCTACTAGGCATTTATAGTCCATGAAAATGTATGCTTACCAAACATAGGAGCTCGCCATCAGTCCACATCATTTGATACCAGAGCCCTTCTTAGGGGTTTATTCATCAACTGATAGCGGCAGGTAGTGCCTCGTAGCGGCAGGCAGCGTCTGGTGAAAGCTGGGCGCTGTACGCAATACCACATTTATGAAGGCGATTCTGGTGAGTGTCTCTAACAGCGCCATGTAGCGTCTGATTCATCATTACAAGTGGCTCAGCATATAGCACCAGCGCTCTAGCTTCCAGAGCACCAGGTACCCTTTTCTTCTGTTTAAACAGGGTTTTTTTTCCCTCTCAAATAATTGTGTGACCTCTCCTGGCCTAGAAAAATTAATTTCAGAAAACTTTTTTGATTTTTTTGATTTTTATGCAGAATTGTCATTACAGGTCTGGCATTAAAGTGTTAGTGTCACAACAACAATGTCATTCCATGTGTTTCCGCTTTGTTACTGGTGGATATGTGTTCAAAAACAGACTTTAATCACACAGCATCTGCCGCTCTATGCTAAAGCGGCCAGATCCAGAGAGTGAGTCTGTTTTATTGTTGAATATAGTTTGAGTCGCTGAGATGGTCGCAATGAACTGGCGCTACCTTTCGCTCCCTGCAACGCTGTACTGGTGTTAGAACGCCCCCAACATACATCTCATTCATCAATGCTGGCCAGGTTACTACAGCGAATGAGACGCTCTGTTACAGCGCCCGATAGCCGATCACAGCTTATACTAGCGGTCGCTCTTAGCTCCTCTGTACAGACTGCCAATAGCTGGCGCTAGTAATGAATCAGCCTGCCCATCTCTTAGTTACTTCATAGAAGCTGCCGAATACAAAGCCTCAGATGTACAGGTGCTCCATCTTATGCTGAAATCTAAAGTTTATATGTACCTGGACATAATAAATACTGAAAAAAAAATTCACTCACCCATGCTCTCTGTGTGATCACAGGGGTTCCAGGATATACAATCCAGGTCTGTTTTGAATCAATGGCCTTGACAAAATTATACATTTAAATCCCAACACATCCTATTTCCCTGGCTTTTAGTCTATATCTTCCCCTTGACATCAAGCGCATAATAAACTTGAAAATGTCCTACTCTAGCAATTTTTTAAAAGTATTTTTTCTTGAAAGCTTTGACTAAGCAGGAAGTCATGGTGGATGGTTGGGGGGGGGCATCCATGGTACCTTCAGAATAGAGAATCTTATAAGAGCTACTGGGCACAGAAGCCTTTATTATGGTGCTGCATGGGATGTGCCTGGGTAGCATTAATGCTGTTGGAAATGACTGCTGTTTTTTTTTAGAATGGAGACAAAAGCTATGGGGCTCGCTAACAATCTTTTGATAGGGTTATGTCTATGTATATTGTGTACCTTGAGCACAAGAGCGTGAGTGGAAACTCCCCAAGGTTCAGGTTCAGCTGCACTTTGAATAAAAGGGGGGGCAGTGGGGGGAGTTTGCAGCAGGAAGTCTGCTGTAACTTATCTGAGCACTGCGATTATGTTTCCGTCTGCATTCCTTTAAACTTGGCTACAGCCAGGGTCACAAAAAGATGGCCACGGTTCCCATGCTGAAGTCCGTCCCTGGGCTTGGAAACCCGAACTCTCAAAGTTCGGTACGAACACAACCTTTGCGGTTTGGGTTTGCCCAACACTAACTGTGAGCTTTCTTGCAATCCAGGGTTATAGGGTTAGCTTGGATGAGTTTAATGAGGTCAGATCAGCATCTCCTGTGAGGGCACCTGGAGAAAGAGGCCTATGCACTCATGCTAAACACATTTTTCCCAGTATGACTCTGAAGCGCGTAACCTCATTAAATTCTAAAAATACTGACATGCAGTACAATGGTCAATTAAAGGATAAAAAGGTTCTTCAAAAGCAAATCCAAATTACACTCAGGTGCCTGGAGCTCAAGTAGCATTTTTTTAGTTTATAGGCTCTTTTTAGGTTTCTTTTGTCATTTTGGACATGTGCATCTGTAAATATTATGCATTTCTATTGCATTTAGTTGAATTTGTAGCACAGGTTTGTTGTAGCTACAGTGAGGTGGCATCACAATCCTGTTTTGTCCCTCTTGTTATCTATTAGAGGGCATGTCCTCAAAAGAAAACATGGCCCCATCCAAGGCATTTCAGTGTGGAGAATGTGCCCTATTAATGATTTTAGCCTGTGAATAAATAGTAAAACTTGGGAAAAAGAACATTTGACTTCGATTTTAATTGAAAACACAGATCATATCAGAGCCAAGCATGTCATCCTGTGCCTCAATTCATCTTAAGTGACTCATTGTTATAAAAGGGGCGCTGCTAAATCCATTTGGAACTAGAGCAATGTTCTCACAGTATCATTTGATGATTCCTTATTTATTTTGGTAATTGAAACTGCATTGTCAAAGTGAAGACAGATCTCTAATAAAAGGAAATAAAAAACCCAGATAAAAATATGTTTTTTCTGTTTTGGATAAAGTTTGAACTAACTTTTTTCTTTTATTGAGTGTGTGTGTGTGTGTGTGTGTGTGTGTGTGTGTGTGTGTGTGTGTGTGTGTTTGTGTGTGTGTGTGTCTAATATTGCTTCCTGTTTGTTCTCAAAAGCCATACATTTTCTCAAAAAGCAATGGATGTCAAAGTGCTGAGGAAAAAAGCTCTGACTGTCTCTTAAAACCCAGTCTATCCAAGAAAATCCAAAATTATTTGGATAATCCTCCCTAAAATGTTAAGACTACACTCACTCGCTAGGTAAGTGAGGAAAAAATATATATAGAATGTTCACCATAGGCTGGCCATAGGGAGAGCTGGAAGAATTCCTTGTGGGCCGAACTGCTTTGGGGCCAGTTGGGCTGCTTCCCCGATCTCTTTGGCGACTTTCTCTATACCTACCCTACTGTGCCTCACTAGCCAGCCTGGGTTCTGCCCCAATGCATATAACCTCAGAATCATGGATGGGGGGGATATCCACCTCTGACACATTATCACCCCCTGCAATAGTAAAGATTCAGTACCATCAAATTGGCCATATCCCCCCCCCCTGTAAATGACATGTCCATGCAATAATATATATGAAATTATATGAAATTAGCTTCCATGTGTTTGCAATTAAATCACATAGAGCTAAAGCAGAGAAAGTGAGGCAAGGATTGATTGAGAGGAAGATGATTCATGTATTGGTTCATGTAGACCACATTATTTATTGCACTGTGTATCTTTTTCAATCCATGAAAATACCTATGATCCCAAACATGGTTAATCAAATGCTAAGGGCTCTAGAAGTGAAATGCAATGTTGCTTGCCTGCAGCTGTCTATCCTTTTAATTGTGAACTGCTTAGGGATCACTGGGGCATTTCAGTCTTTTCACGTGTTATTTAACAACAGGGCAATTTAGAGCATATCTCTCCATTGCAGTGAAGCCCGTACACCGGAGAGAAGGAAAGCAATATAATGGCTTCAGCAAAGCTGCATGGATTAGAGATTTGCCTGGACAATTTAAATGAAATAAAGTCACTTTGAACATAATTCTTAGAGCAATTTGACACACATTTAAAAATATATAAAACTTTCACTGTTTGGAAAACGCACGTCACATGGTCCAAAGCTATTAAAAGATAACATATGGATAGGTATATAAAAACACAGAAGCATGTGGCTCACATTCATCCTCTTTAACCACAAAATTCTGCAGTCAACAACTTTCCTGGATTAGAGGCCGATTCATTAATAGCGGCAGGTAGCGACAGTTGAGCGACTGTAGCAGTATTTTCACAGCGCCCGCTAGTAGTCGCTGTGCTTGGCCGTTATCCGGTTGTTGACAGCGACTCAGTCGGTGTGCGGTAATGTTGAATATTGGGTGAGGAGTCGCTATTTGACAGGTTCCGTGCTGTATGGGAGCGCATGATAGCAACTGGCCATAGCGACCGGCTCCCACCATATTCATTAACAAATCACGCTCAAAAAATTCTCACGCTGTGAAATGCATGCTGTAGGGATCTTCCCGGGGGATGGTGTGTTTGGACACAGTTCACGACAGACTTAGGTGTTATAAAAGCAGGTCTTGGCGTTTATTCATGGCATAAACAGTCCAGTAAACAAAACATACAGCAGCAGCGTGCTTCTTTAGTGTACAAAACAAAATAAAGACCTGGCCCGTCTGGGCGCTTACTAGCAGGTTCTTCTCACCTAGCTGACACTTTCAAAATACAGCGTTCGCCTGGACATCGCAGGGTGAGTTTTTAGCTCCAGCAGTGGCTGCGTTCGCAGCTTCCTTCACAGACACACACAGGCTGTTCATTTCAGGCTGAGAGCAATAGCCTGCAGTTTCTGCAGAGCTTTTACCTCCCAGGCTAATTAGGATCAGAGCTCACCTGATTCAAAACCCAAACCGGATCGGAGGGGTGTGGAATGACAGGTCCCTCTACCAAACCTACCTGCCATTCCATATAAATCCAGGCCCGGCAAAATTGAACAACACCTCAGCAGCATACCACTGCTGGGAAACAAATCAACCCTGGACTTACCATCTCACCCAGCGTAGTAACCTAGGTGAAATGTACACCCCCTCGATCACTTCTCCAGTGACATGTCTACATATCCCCCCCCTCTTCTTCAGACCGGAGGGCTGAGCATTTTGTCCCCACAGACAATGTACCCTCGACAATGCGTCAGCATTTGCCTGTAATTTCCCTGGCCTGTGTTCCACAGTGAAATTAAAGTTTTGTAGGGACAGAAACCATCTAGTCACTCTTGCGTTTCTCTCCTTATTTAACTTCATCCATGTTAGGGGGGCATGGTCTGTCACTAACTTGAATTTCCTTCCTAGCAAGTAATATTTTAGGGATTCGAGGGCCCACTTCACTGCCAAACATTCTCGCTCCACAATGGCATAATTTTTTTCGGCCGGGGTTAGCTTTCTACTCAAGTACATCACCGGATGCTCCTCACCATTTACTACTTGTGAGAGTACTGCACCTAAGCCTGTGTTAGAAGCATCTGTCTGGACCAGAAATTCTCGCCTGAAATCGGGGGTAACTAACACAGGTTGTTGGCACAAGGCAGACTTAAGGCTTTGGAAAGCCTTCTCGGCCTCTGGAGTCCATGTGATCATGGCTCTCTTTCCGCCCTTGGTCAAGTCCGTTAGGGGAGCAGCAACTGAGGCGAAGTTCGGCACAAATCTACGGTAATAGCCCGTAATACCAAGGAAAGCTCTGACCTGTTTCTTTGTCAGGGGTCTAGGCCAATTCTGTATTGCCTCCACTTTATTAAGCTGTGGCTTAATCAACCCTCTTCCAATAATGTAGCCCAGATACTTGGCCTCTTCTAGGGCTATTGCACACTTCTCGGCATTTATGGTCAACCCCGCATCACTTATGGTATCCAATACAGCCTGTACCTTACAGAGGTGACTTTCCCAATCAGGGCTAAAAATGACCACATCATCGAGGTAGGCAGCTGAGTAATCACGATGTGGTCGCAAAATCAAGTCCATCAACCTCTGGAAAGTCGCAGGTGCTCCATGTAACCCGAACGGCATCACTACATACTGGAATAGCCCATCAGGGGTGGAGAATGCAGTTTTCTCTTTAGCCTCATTAGTAAGTGGAATCTGCCAATAGCCCTTTGTGAGATCGAGGGTGGTTATGTATCTGGCATTACCCAACTTCTCAATCAACTCCTCTACCCTGGGCATAGGATAGGCATCGAATTTTGAGATCTCATTCAACTTTCTGAAATCGTTACAGAACCTCCAAGTTCCATTAGGCTTTGGGATTAATACAATCGGGCTGGACCATTCACTCTGTGACACCTCAATTACTCCCAGATCAAGCATACGCTTTACCTCGGCAGATACGGCTTCCCTACGGGCTTCCGGGATCCTATAGGGCTTGAGGTTTACTCTGCTTCTAGGCTCAGTTTCAATGTGATGATAGATGAGGTGTGTACGCCCTGGGAGGTCAGAAAACTTGTCTTTGTTTTTCTGTAAAAATTCCTGAGCCTCCTGTTTCTGTGACACTGATAGGGTATCACCAACCTTGACTGGAGGGATTGGTTGTGACAAATTACTAACAGTATTTGTCGCCCCCAAGGATTCCCTGTCTTTCCAGGGCTTAATCAAGTTTACGTGGTAAACTTGGAAAGGCTTCCTTCTACCTGGTTGGTGCACCTTGTAGTTCACCTCACTGACCTTTTCCACAATTTCATAGGGACCTTGCCACTTCGCCAGGAATTTACTCTCAACAGTGGGAACTAGTATAAGAACCCTATCGCCTGGGTTAAATGTCCTGATTCTTGCAGACCGGTTGTAAATTCTACTTTGGGCCTCTTGCGCCCTCTGGAGGTGTTCCCTTACTAGGGGCATTACAGCGGCTATACGGTCCTGCATTTGTGCTACATGCTCAATAACGCTCCTGTATGGGGTGGACTCGCTCTCCCATGTCTCTTTTGCAATGTCCAGTAGACCCCTAGGGTGACGACCATAGACCAACTCGAATGGTGAGAACCCTGTGGACGCTTGGGGCACTTCCCTAATAGCAAACATGAGGTAGGGTAACAAATGATCCCAGTCACGGCCATCTTTTTCCACCACTTTTTTCAGCATATGTTTCAAAGTTTTGTTAAATCTCTCCACCAATCCGTCCGTCTGGGGGTGGTATACAGAGGTACGGATGGGTGAGATTTTAAATAGTTTGCATAACTCCTTCATCACCTTTGACATAAAGGGTGTACCTTGGTCAGTTAGGATTTCTTTGGGGATTCCAGTCCTAGAGAACATATAAAACAACTCACGTGCAATTGTTTTAGATGCGGTGTTTCTTAAGGGCACAGCTTCAGGATAGCGGGTCGCATAATCCATGACCACCAGAATATATTGGTGTCCTCTAGCGGATTTTACAATGGGACCCACTAAATCCATGGCTATACGCTCAAAAGGCACCTCTATAATAGGGAGCGAAACCAAAGGACTGCGAAAATGTGACACTGGGGCACTAAGCTGACATGTGGGGCACGACTCGCAGTACTTTTTAATATCACCATATATCGCCGGCCAGTAGAACCTCTGGAGAACCCTCTCCTGCGTTTTGTCAGTCCCCAAGTGTCCCCCAAGAACATGGTTATGTGCCATGTCCAGCACCTGACGCCGGTACGGCTTAGGCACCAGAAGCTGTTCCACAATCTCATCCTTAACCTTAGTGACTCTATAGAAAAGATCATTAGTCACAGAAAAATGTGGAAATCTTTTCTCAGCATCTGGTTCCTGAGGTACCCCACTCATGACAGCAACCTGCTCTCTCGCATTTTTGAGAGTGGGGTCCTGTAACTGTGCAGTCCCAAAATTATCCCTAGACACCTCTAAGTCGGGTATATTTTGCTCAGTGGGAGGAGCCTCCTCCTCTCCAGCCAGGACCTGCAAAGGAAAACAATTATTTTCATCCTGCACACTTTTATCATTTACAGGGGGTAACGCAACGACCTTAGGAGTATCCTCACTCCTTTCGGGGGATTTTCTTTTTCCCCAGAGAGCCCAGAATAGTGGAAAATCGCGCCCCAGTAAATCGCGTTGTGCATGAGATTTTTAACCACACCCACTTCATATTGTACGGTGCCTTGTTTAGTCCCGACTTCAGCCAGCACTATAGGGTACACTTTTGTATCCCCATGTATACAAACAACACTCATATGCTTTTTACACTCAAAGTCCCCAGCCACCAGGCTGGCATGCACCAAGGTTACGAGGCTTCCTGAGTCCAGCAACGCCTTAACAGGAAAGTCATTAATTGTAATGTCGCAGATTTGCGGTTCAGTCTCTAGTCCAGGAACTGCAACACAAGATGGTTCCGCAAATAGCGACTGACGCCGACTAACCTCACAGTCCATGGGCTCAGTGGTAAGAGGGCAATGGGCAGACACGTGTCCCGTCTCATGGCATCTCCAGCACTGGATAGAGCCTGTTCTCCTTGGCCAGGAGTCCTTTTTAGGGCTACTTAGCCACCCGGGACCATCTCCAGTCTTTTGCCCCTGAGACACCACTTGAGCCCTTTTTCCTCCCTCAGCACCCCTCCACACTCCCCCAATAGATGGAAGTCTCTTACCAGCTGATGGCACAGATCTGGCACTCCGGGGAGGTGAGGAGGCTGCAGAAACATCACGGAGGTAGTCCTCAGTCGCCTGGAATCTCTCCACAAGGTTGACAAGTTCGTTTGCATTCTTAGGGTCACCTTGTCCCACCCAGCGTTGCAGGTCAGCAGGAAGTGCTCGGAGGTAGCGGTCCATCACAACCCTCTCTAGGATCTGTGCAGGAGTAGAAGTGTCTGGCTCCAACCACTTCCTCGCCAAATGGATCAGGTCATACATCTGGGACCTCGCCGATTTGTCCAAACTGTAGCTCCAGTTGCGTACCCTCCTGGCACGGACCGCAGTAGTAACGCCTAGCCGGGCAAGTATCTCCGCTTTTAGCCGAGTATAGTCCTTAACCTCTTGCTCACTGAGGTCATAGTAGGCCTTTTGAGGTTCCCCTGTTAAATAGGGCGCAATTACCTCTGCTCACTCAGCGACGGGTAACTTCTCTCGCTCAGCCGCACGCTCAAACCCAGTTAGGAAGGCCTCAACATCATCCTCAGCAGTCATCTTTTGCAGCGCTCGCTGCACAGCTCTTTTCACATCAAAAGTCTCTGGAGCGGCTCGCACCACTGTGTGGGGGTTAGCAACCACAGGCGCCTCTTGTTTTGCAATCAGGTGTTCAATAAGTTGTTGTTGGGCAGCCATGGTCTGTTCATGGCGTCTATTAGCCTCTATCTGGGCCTGTTGTTGTTGCAAACTTACTTGCATAAACTGCTTCAGCATCTCCTCCATGTTGCCCGACTGTTCTTGGAGTGTAGTTGCAGCTTTCACCCAAGACATAGGCAGCTGTAGCCAAGTCTGTCCACACCGTTGCCCCTAGCAACCGTTTTGCCCGCTCCGCAGCACCAATTGTAGGGATCTTCCCGGGGGATGGTGTGTTTGGACACAGTTCACGACAGACTTAGGTGTTATAAAAGCAGGTCTTGGCGTTTATTCATGGCATAAACAGTCCAGTAAACAAAACATACAGCAGCAGCGTGCTTCTTTAGTGTACAAAACAAAATAAAGACCTGGCCCGTCTGGGCGCTTACTAGCAGGTTCTTCTCACCTAGCTGACACTTTCAAAATACAGCGTTCGCCTGGACATCGCAGGGTGAGTTTTTAGCTCCAGCAGTGGCTGCGTTCGCAGCTTCCTTCACAGACACACACAGGCTGTTCATTTCAGGCTGAGAGCAATAGCCTGCAGTTTCTGCAGAGCTTTTACCTCCCAGGCTAATTAGGATCAGAGCTCACCTGATTCAAAACCCAAACCGGATCGGAGGGGTGTGGAATGACAGGTCCCTCTACCAAACCTACCTGCCATTCCATATAAATCCAGGCCCGGCAAAATTGAACAACACCTCAGCAGCATACCACTGCTGGGAAACAAATCAACCCTGGACTTACCATCTCACCCAGCGTAGTAACCTAGGTGAAATGTACACCCCCTCGATCACTTCTCCAGTGACATGTCTACAATGCTTAAACCCCAGAGCGCTGGCGGCGATGGGTTAAAAGTAGTTTTTTAACCCCCAAACAACCATATTTTTGGAAACCAAAAAAAAACAAGTTTTTTAAATAACTTTGTAATATGAATGCATTAATATCAGACCTGTAATATCAATTCTGCACAAATTTTCTTTTTTTTTTTTACCTTAAAAAAAATATCTAACATGGCAGAAGTGGTCACAGAATTTTTCACATTTAAAAAAAAAAAAAAAAAACATTAATAACAATTAATTATGAATATTTAAAGATTGTTCCATTGAAATGCATTGGAGAGCGCCAGGTAGCGCTGTTCAAGATGTGGGCTGAGGCTGGAATAATGAGTGGCTATCTGGCGCTATCTCAGTCGCTAAGCAGGATTGGCTTGATAAATGTGTGATTGTGGTGGGGAGGCGGCGTACTCGTGGCGGTGCCCGTCATTACCGGTCGCTCACCAGTCGCTACCTGTCGCTATTCCTTCATAAATAAGGGCCTTAGTGATCCAGCATCCTGTGTAAATTGGCTCACCCATTAGTTCACATATCAAGAGCAAACACAGGGTTCTGTGCTAGGCATGGTGGTATAATAATATCGGCATAGTTTCTTTGGTGCACACATAACCCTCTCAATAATCACTATATATAGGGAGCTGTGGACATGGAATTGGACTTTTACGTAGCTGTTACTCCAGCGTGCTTTGGCTCTACCTGCCTCCTTGTTGCTGTTTTTTCCTGTTCGTCTAATATCTGTCCTGAGTTGATTCTTATCTTATCTTTTCTGACAGCTTCAAATGCTTTCTGTCATAAACCCTATACCTTACTCACAGAAATGATGACACCCATACTGGTAAATGGATTTTTTTATTTTATGTCAAGTGAGGGCTGAAACAAGGGCTGAAATAATAGAATGAACTAGTCAGGTTTTCCTTTTTTATTACCTACCTGTGCCATTTAGGCCCTCTAGTGTGAATATCAGATGGTGGTTACCCAGTAATTGGTTGTAGTTTTTATGTGACCTATGCAAAAATCAGTATCTATAAAAGCAATTTAAAGACCTCAAAAAGCTAAAGCAGAACAACAGTGCTTTCTGACTGCTTCTTTTCATTCATTAAATCGGAACAAAACCCACCAGCAGCAGGCGTGAAATCTAAAAGAATCGGGATGCCCCGCTGTGTGAAACCCCCCAGTACACTCACCTCTCCCCACTCCAGTGGCGCATGGGCAGGCTCCCCTCTAATCATAGCTATTTGTTTTCAATTGGGAGTGTGCGCTGCAGCCCCAGCCATCCACGGTACAGGGGGTTTGGGGATGTGGAAGCACGCTTTTCCCATTGAATTCAATCAGAGCCCTTTGCTGAAAGAAGGAAACACGGCAAAGGGCTCTGATTGGACCGAAGAGAGGGGAGTTTTACTAGACGAACTGGCGGGTTTCACACAGCATGGAATCCCAATTTGGGAAGCTCCGGGGGCATGGAAAAAACCCAGGAAAGGTTAAATTCACAGGTTTTGTTCCACAATGGCTGGAGGACAATGTCTTTTGGACTAAAAGAAATCTCCCCCACCATCAGCTGTGTCCCAGGGATGAACATACTTGATGGAGGGGGGCCTCTACAGAGAATGAACCAAAATCAGCCCACAGTTTCTTACATTCTGAAATGCCATCAAATCAACTTTAAGGATTTGTTTCTGACGAATTGCTTAAAGTTGTGGCCATCACATGAAAGCAGATAAGAAAAAGGATGATTGATATGGCTTCCTCATAATACCTTAAAATACTGCCCTCAGGGAGGGAGGCCAGCCAATAATGAAAGACTAATGGGGTTATTTTAGAAGGGATAGCGTCAGGTAGCGCCTCGTAGCGGCAGGCAGCGTCTGGTGACCGCTGGGCGCTGTACGCAAAACCAAATTTATGAAAGCGAATCTGGTGAGTAGCTCTAACAGCGCCATGTAGCGTCATATGTATTATTACAGCTCAGCGTATAGCGCCAGTGCTTTGGATTCCAGAGCGCCAGGTATTACCTTTCGCTCAGTGTCGCTCTTCCATACATTTCAATGGGCTTTCATTTGCTTGTGTTTAAACAGCATGTTTGAAAGTTTATTTTTTTTTTTGCTCAAATCATTGTGTGACCTCTCCTGGCTGCAAACAAACATTTTTATAAACTTTTTTGACTTTTTATATTTTTATACAGAATTGTGATTACAGGTCTGGCACTAAAGTGGTAATGTCACAGTGTTAAAACAATGTAATTCCATGTGTTTTCGCTTTGTTACTGGTGGATATGTGTTTAAAATCAGACTTTGATCTATGCTATGCTACAGCGACCAGATTTAGAGTGCAGATGCTGTGTGTGTCCTTTTTTGATAAGTATGGTGTGGAGCGCCGAGAGTCGGTTGCACTGAGCTGGTGCAGCACTGTACTGGTGTTAGAGCGCCCAACATACATCACATTCATCAATGCCAGCCAGGTTACTACAGCGACTGAGGCGCTCTGTTATAGCGACCTACTAGTGGTCGCTCTAAGCGCCGCTATACAGACGCTCATCTGCCGATACCTGCCGCTAATAATGAATCAGCCTGCCAATCGGTGGTTCACTAGCATTCCCTTGTAGTCTCTAACACAAAAACATCTCCTGCATCTGTCCATTCATCACGCATGACACTAAACACTAAAAAATGAGTCCATGCTCCAATCATATTCAGATTCCATTGCTGCAACACTCAATTTTTTGGTATACTTTCAAACAACCTGGCACCCTCCCAATATACTCTAAACTGGCTTCTGGCCTCAGCTTCTTCTCTTCACACTTCTTCAGTGCTGCTCCTCTTTGTTAGTCCTTACATTGGCTGGCTGGCCAATACCTGTTATAATACAGTGTAAAAACCACCATTGGGGCAGCACAGAAGGTCTAAGAGTTTTGATTTGTCTGAAGTGTTCCGTGAGTTAGTTACTTTTCCTATTGTACTGTGCATACTAATGTACGGCATAAAGTGCTGTTTTGAAAAGGGCACTGGCATAGGGAGCAGCCGCATCCCCGGTCTCCCTGTGGTCTGCCACGTGCTCCTGCCCCCAGTCTACCTGAAAGGCTGGGCGTGGGAGCGCACCCAGACACTAGGCGGTCAAGGATGCGTCCAGGAATCAACAATGCGATGTGAAAGCACAGAAAAGGTAAATGATTGTCGGCCTGAGCGCGCGGGGGGGGGGGTTCACACAGTGGCCCAACCCTAATTGGGATGCCCGAGAGGCACTTAACGGGCCGGCCTTGGAGTCACTTAGACATCGTTGGTGGTGATAGGTCCACCTTAAGACATACAGATAAGAAGCTCAGTGGGGGCAGCAAACATGCCACCATATATACTCTGAGGGATCTCAGAAAATGTGTGTTTCCTGGCTAATTCTGGGTTTCCCACAAAGAGGCGGACTAGAATCTTATTGACTTTATGCCGGTGGTTGCTGTTCTTTAAAGATGCCAACTCATATATATGACAAAGGACCTTTCTGTTTTGAGCCCAGAAACTGGTACGTTAGTAGTGTTTGTGAACCTCTATAAAGTTAATATGTTTAGGTCCACTGTGACAAGTGGCAGTAACATTTGCCACTTAATTATTTTTAGAGAAGCCTCCAACCCTGCATGGGCATGAAAGGTTAGGATCAATCATGTTGAGCCAATGTTTTTCCTCATGACATTTTCCTCAAGATTGCAAACTAATCAGTCTGAGGCACAGGAGAACGAACTCTATTGCAGGCCTTTGTTTAACCCAAAGGCCAGTTCTCTGTATTCTAAACAATGCGTCTTAAATACAGCTTAAGCTTCAGCACATTGTTCTTCAGTTTAGTGACTCACAGAATGCCTTTGTACTGCACCCACAGTATTGTGAATAGAAAGGGTAAAAAATACCACAAAATATAATCTTTGTGTGTGACTGCTGCAGTGTGTGAAGGCGCATGATAAAACATAACCAACAAAACAAAGCACAAGTACAGAAATAACAGTGTTTGCTGGCTGTATTGTGTTTCAAAAGAAGACGTCCAGTAAATATGTGTTAATTAAAGTAGACCAGAACACACTAAAATGAGTGCCCTTCAAACGATTAAGTCAGACGTACCTTTGGACGACCCTCGCATCCTTCTGTCCCTTGCAGCACCCGTTTTCTGCATAATCCACGTCCGGAAGTCCTGCCCTCCACCTCTTAGACGTTTGCCTGACTGGCGTCTCTTCACCTTAGACGCGCATTCCATTCTTCTTCTGTCCTCTGCGATCGCGGGATTTCACTTTCCTCTTCGTGATGTAATCTGGGTGGGCGTTGCCTCCTCGGTGCCGGCATCACTCCTTGCTCCATTTAGCTCCCTCGCGCCCTCCCTTTCTCCCCTCAGGTTAGGGAGCTCTCGCGTGCACACAGCATAAAGAAAAGTCTGCACATGTGCAGTAGCGCCACCTTTGGTACAGGGAAGAGCCGTTCGCTCCCGAGGTAAGTGGCGCTTCCTATACCTACTGCTCATGCACGAGATTTGTAAAAGGAAGAGGTCAAAGCATCACTTCCGAAGAGGAGAAAAACAAAGATGGCGGCGCAAGAAAGAAAAGGACGTGACGCCGCGCAGGAGCCTCGGAGGTAAGGTTTTTCTTCTTTATATTCACTAACGGGTCTTGGGGCATGTTGCCCAGTAGATTTTTTTAGAAAAAAAAATTAAAAAACGGATGTGTTTTGGTCCACTTTAAAGTTGAACTCCAGACCTACAAGAGAGTAGTTATTGAACAGAAGTATACCCAGTGTAAACTGCGGACGAGCAGGCTGATTCATCACTAACGCCAGGTAGCGACAGATGAGCATCTGTAGCAGGCATTTTCAGAGCGCCCGCTGTGCTCACTGTGCTCAGCCGTGGGTTGCTACTTCATAGCGACTCAATCACTGTCCAGTAATGTTGAATACATTGTGAGGAGTCGCTATTTGACCGCATGGTAGCAACTGCTCATAGCGACCGACTCACACCATATTCAGCAAAAAAACAGCCTCACAAATCTCTGGCTCTGAAAAATGCTTGTTTGAAGCCCAGAGTGCAGGAGGCGGTGTGTTTAAAGTCTGTTTTTCAGCATCTTTCCACTAGTAACAAAGAGAAAACATATGTAATTACATTGTAACAACATTGTAACATGAACACTTTAATGGCAGACCTATAATGTCATTTCTGAAGAAATATATTAAAAATAAAAAAATTTGAAAAAACTGCTATTTCAATGCCAGAAGAGGTCACAGAATTATTAGAGATTTAAAAAAACAAAACAAAAAAAACCCCAAAAACACAGTTTAAAGAGAAGGAAAGGATCGTCCATTGAAATGTATGGCAGAGCGTCAGGTAGCGAGAGGTCATACCTGGCGCTGTGCAAGGCTGAACGCCGGCGCTGTTCGCGGAGGCTGGGAAAATGATGAATCAGATGCTACATGGCGTTATCCCAGTCGCTAAACAGATTCTGCTTGATAAATGTGTAATGCGTGCCGTGTCCGGCGTTCACCAGTCACTACCTGTCGCTACCTCTCATTAACCAGCCACTACCTGACGCAATCCCTTCATGAATAAGGCCCATAATCTTTATGTTTTGTAAAGCCTGACCATATTGCAACCCACTGTACTGGCATTTGCTGTGGGTGCTTGTGCAGGACATTTATCTCTGACTCTCTTAGAATACTTCCAATACTTCACTTGCTCCCCCCATTCCCAGTGTCAGACTAGAGGATCCTCCAGTGAGCCACTGGCCTTAATTTACCTTGTCAATTACCATCAGGGCAATATAGGAGGTCCAAGTCTAGCTCAGTGTTTTTGGTTTGCACATTATATTGTACACTAACAGGACTACAATTGTCCTTGTGGGTGGGCCCAATAATGATTTCTTCTGTTGGGCCCAATGCTTTCCATTCTGGTTTGCAGGTCAGTGTAGTGCTTCTCCTTTTTAAAAAAACGTTGGCTGCCTCAGGGCAAAACCCAAAGTATGATGAGTAGGCTGAACTATGCAAAAATGAATGAGCTTTATTACAAAAAGTATAAAGCTATGTACAACGTATCATACAGTAGAACAGATAGGGTATCTCAGTATAATCAGAGATTTTGAGATGCTTTAAAATGGATCATTTTACACTATTCCCAAGAGTGATAAGGTAGGAGAAATTTAATGAGTGCATGGACATGGACTTTAATTGATATAGTACGCCAATTAAATAAAAAAGTGTACAAAGTAGTCATAAAACCTAAAATTGATACTCCACACCATTAACCCAAAAGTAAATATAAAAGATAAGACATTAAAAAAAATTATATATAAAAATAGTGAATATAGCTCATTCGTCAACATGCATTACTGACAACGATCAAGGACAGATTGCATGACATTCCTGGGGGATAACCAGGGCTAATTTGCCTGGGGCCATTGCTGTCTTGTAGGTGGGAATTCTTGAAGTCAATGTATACAACTGCTTTGTCAGAAATTCAATTAAAGTCCTCCACCGCCAAGATGGATGGTTCCGTCAAGAACAGACCCGGCTGAGATACTCCATCAGAATTAGCAGTAGCCAAGTACTGCTAACAACACCATTCCCCTGTGACAGTGACGAGTCAAGGGCCGGAGTGAGCTTGTGATCACACACGAATATTAAAGACTTTTGAGCATTATGTAAGGATTGGATTTTAAGACAGTGTAAAGTACTGCTTAGAATAAAAGAAGGTACTGTCGATTTTAGGAGGCTTTGAGAGTGTCATCAAAGGCAAAATTTATTTTTTTGTAGTTTTAATTTAGTTATTTCATTACTATTTTTTACATCTGTCACAAGAAAATGGCACGTATATACAATAAACCTCCGAACAGGGGTGTACATAGGTTTTACAGGGCCCCATAGCGTAAGCCAAAAATGGCTTAACACCTCCAGCAAAAACCCATGACACCTAGAGTCTAAAATACTCCAGGGCCAGGGGAAAGCCCTCTCTAGGGGCATCCCAATTTGAAAAGTCCCATAATCTTACCTTGTTATTTAGTCTCATAGTGCATGAGCAGGCCTCTGGTGACAATCCCTGCACCTCTCAATTCAATGTGCACACCCTCTCATTCTGTGCACAGCCGGGTGGTGTGACCAGAGAGAGGTGCCCAAGGTCAAGTCATTCGGCATTGTTTGTCATGCATTGATATGCACAGCTATCAATGCTGATTGCAGAAGAACCTGTTCATGCACCATGGGAGCAGGGATCGGAATAAAATGTTGGATGATCCTGGGGGTACACACACAGGTGTATTCCAGATCAGGTCTGATTAGAAGTCTTTGTAGTGTGGAGCCTAAGTTATCTATAGTGAGGCCCAGTGAGGTCAGTTTATTCCTAGGATGCTACTGCAGTATACAGTGTGGACGTGCTGTCTACAGGGAGCCCCAGGGGTCAGAGCTGTAAGTTCCACAGGATGTAACTAAGATGTCAGCACCTTGTTTCCACAAGTGTTTAATGCACAGTGCATTGTGGTAAACAAAGCACTGGCATCTTAGTTCCACCCTCCAGAACCTATAGCTCTGGCCCCTGATGGGTCTCAGTAGACAGTGTGCCAATAATGCATAATGGGATACCGCCAGTCCAGTGCTTTTCCCTAGTTGCTGCAAGGTCGGGGAGATCCTTTTCCCACAGGCCTGGTAGCAGCTGCCTCTCCTGCCTCTATGGTATGTAGGCCCCTGCCTCCTAATATATATAATTTACATTTGTACTTTCTACAAACCATTTTTTAAAAAGAGTGAAACTGTTCTATGCCCTTGAAAAAAAAATATTTTCAAACAAACCTGTGACAAATTGTAACTGAGTAGTATACAATATTTTACAACACACTTATATCCTGTATTCCCTCGTGAATAATCCCAAATATGACTTATTTGTTGGTTATTAGTTACTCTTTTTAAATCATCAAATGCACCAATGAATTACATTTTCCTTTAGAAAACATGTATTGCACATTTTATCATTGCAGCCAAACCATTACGACGAACAGTTGAAACCAATCAGCATACTATGTACATTTCAGAATTGCAAACATAATTTCTTAAAGTCCTTTGTTTGATACATTTTAGTTTCCCCTGGATGATGAGGGTGAAACCCTTTTAAGGGAATCCTTTCTCACCAGCCTTCATTTACTGCCGACGTGTTTCACTATAATATACAGCTTTCTCCAGGGAGATTGGGGACTCTTCAGTTATTCTACTAATGAAAATTTGTCTTTTGGAAGATTTTGATGATGCCTTTAAAGGCGTCTCAAAGCTCCAATTTTGACCTAGCATCCCCTGAATTGGCCCCTTCATTAAGGTCACCTTTTGACAGTTTACGACATTGCTGCTTTCCACTAATTCTGCCTGTTTTAGCCAGAAGATCAGCCTCATTGATTTATTGGAGCTGCAGTGAGTGGCAGGTGATATCATTGCTATGCCTAAGAAATGACAGCCTGCCATTGCGCGCCTAAGATCGCCTGCCATTTAAAATCACCACAGCAGAGATCTCACAGCCACTTTTTACTCTAAAGCACTTCACCCAGTCCCCACAAGGTAAAGCCACTGCACATGTGCAAGATCTAGCCAGGGACAGCAAAAAATCAGTTTTCCATATCAAGCGGAAATATACATTTCTAGTTCTACATGCTGAGATGAAAGTATTGGCAGGCACGTTGGCTAAATGTATTTAAAAAGGTGGGTGGGTTTTGGTTCCCTTTTTTAATCTCTTATGTTTGCCAGTATTGTTGGTCTACCACGTTGCCTCTCCTCTTTTCCATAGGTTTCCTGGGTAGGTGTCAGGTTTGTTGGTCCAATGTGGTTCACTGTATGCAGGCCACAAGGTCACCCTAACGCTTTCACTTTACCCAGCCAAAGAACAGAAATGATGTTAGTTATTCCAAACTGTATATAGTATGCTGAATGGATTGGCTGCAATGATAAAAATGTTTTCTAAAAAAATAAATTCATTGTTTTTCATGATTTAAAAGGAGTTTCTGTAGGTGGCAGGAGTAAAGAAAAAGCAGGAAGTAGGTGTTTAAATTGTAACAGAGACACAAAGCCTGTAAAGCCCAGACCACACTGTTATAAACATAGCTACATGTATTAAATGTGCATACCTCCCAACTGTCCCTCATTTGGAGGCACTGTCCCCTCATATACCCTACCCCTCATTGTTCAACACACAGATCTCCATCAATAAATGATTGATTGGCCCATTCAAAGAGTTTATATCGTTGTAACCGTTAAAATCTCCTATCCTCCCTTAATGAGGGAGTGTGGCTTCATTTAAAAATTGTCCCTCTTTCCCACCCTGAAAAGGTAGAAGGTATCTACAAAATGTGGATAGAAAGTGGGCAGAACAGTTGTAATCTGCACATTATTGCGTCTGTTGACTTAATAAACAGTCAAATCACTTTATTATGGGAAATCCAAACAGCATTTAGAGAGGCTTATTTTTTAGGTGTTTGGATGCCGTTGTTTCCAAACTCTTAAATTAAAATATCTACCTCATTAAAATGTATTTGTCTTTGGTCTATCGAACTAACCTATTGCATGTGTAGGGGATTTTAATCTTGAGAGAAAACCCTTTTTTTTAATATTCTCTTTATTATGTTAATTATGTAATTATGTAATTTGTTATGTAATTATGTAGAAAAGTTCTAAGCTCAGTACAAATCCAAAATCAGTTGATTAGCCCCCACAGCGTCAAAAAGCCACACAATGCAAGAGTTTAAGCCACCAGATGAAGATGTCAGCAGGTGACAGATGCAGGACTTGTACTGCAGCTTCAGTTATAGACATAATGCTAATCAATCCAAACAGGTCAAGTCGACCTGTTCTAGAGTTTGAATGATGATGAGGCAACCACCAACAGTTGTAGGTATATGGAAGTGAAACACTTTAAAAGGCATTTAAGGGTTTGCCAACTGTAAAAGATATCAGCTGGCTTCACATCACATGGTGAGTCTCCTGCTGGCAAGCAACATAGGGGGCCTGCTGAAAGACTACAAGCAGGGATTGTGATGTCAGCAAAGGATTGCAAGAAAGAGGAAACTTCAAACCCCAGGATTTTTGGCGACCCTATTAACGCATTTTATGGATGCTAAGAATAATATTTTATCTTTTAATGTGATCTATCGGTTGGACTTTAAGACAAATTAATGTTGTTTCTATGGATCTAAATAGGTTAACGTTGGGCAATTGACTGCCCCCAGGGGTGGACTGGTGATAGAGAGCACAGGGAAAATTTCTATTGAGCCACACTGCTTTGGGTTGACTGGTGTGGGTGTAGTCCCCAGCATGCAGCCCCCAACCCTGCCTCCTATATGAGGCCCCACAGTTTCCTCGAAGCCAAGAAACTTCAGCCTATGTTGGCTGGTTTGCATGGCTATTCTGGACCATAACCACAGCTGCCACAGTATCTGCCTCTACAGCACTAAAGCTTCATGACCATCAATACAAGTGGCTGCATTGACCCCTGTCCATGTTTTGTCCAACAAATTGACTTGTTGACCCAGGAAAGCACTCAAGGGCATGGTCCAGGAGTCTGGACACTCCCCCCTAACAAGGTGGAGTGCCGCTCCTCCACTCTTTTGTGAAAATGTTAAATGCAACATGGCCACTCAAAAATGTTAGCTTTGAGAATGCTTAGCAGCAATGAGCACCAAGTGTAAAAGGTGAGAACTTTACTCAAAAGTTAGCAGCAACTAGGTAGGATAGGTGGTAGGATAGGGGGCACAGCAATCACATCCTCATGTTCACCACTTCAGCAGCTATAGAATGCAGGAGCCATACTACCATCTGTACTACAACCCCTACTGGACTCCCTGCCCCCCCCCCCCGAATAAAATTCCTAGGTGGACCGGTTTGGTTGCACATTGGCTTGAGCTCTTCAGTTCATGTACTGGTCATGGGCTGGCTGGAATTAGCTAAATCTCAAAATTTTGTGTAACAGATGCACAACATTACTCAAAAGAATCTTTGCTTCCCAAAAATAGTGTATTATGCAAAGAAATGTATGCCAAAAATGTTCTTACAATTAATCAATACTAAGAGGTGAACATAAAATAGGAAACAGGGGTCGCACGGAATGATAAATTGATCAGCCCATGGGGTAGCAAACACCTATGCACTATATAGGAAAAGAAGAAAAAATTATTGTGTCTTTTTTGGCGATGAGCACTTCCTCAGCTTAAGGTGCACGGGATTCATTATGTGTTGAAAATAAATGGGTTTTGCCTGTTGGTCCTGTAATTGCTTATTAGGAGTCAACAGAAATAATGGCATTGATGGCCAAAATGGAGACTACTAAGGAATCTGTTCATTACTACTACTACTACTACAGTGTTCTGCTTTTTCCCCGTTGTAATTAAGATTTCATGTTATGTGTGGGTTACATGATCAGCTTATTAAAATGAGGCTATGTTAATGTGGACCCACAAAATTTGACATAAAACTTGGGAAGAAACTTTTGAGCAGTTAAACGTCATGCAGTCACAGCAGACCCTGACTGTGACATTAGAGTTCACATACACATACTTTGCAGTGCCTTAGGGCTACGTAGGTAACTCAGGCCTCCTGAGAATATGCAAGAAAAGCACCAAAAAGTGTGAAATATGAGTCGTTCCAAATGAGTTACACTCATTTCTGAGAAATTAGTGTAAGGGGATACCAAGGCTACTCTTGGCACGTGATATGAAAAGACAAAACCGCTCATGATGAAACAAGTAGGAATGTGATTCTGACACTGATTGCAGATGTTTGCTGGGTGATTATTCCTTTCTATAACATCCAAGGTAAAGAGAAACATATAAAGAACTTTTCAAGGTTCAGTGTAAAATGATCACATCTACAGCACATCTTACCTAACAGGCAGCTGATTTCTGCTCACTCTAAAGAGATGTGTTGTTGAATTATTACCTCCTGCCTTAAAGTTATGCCTGCAATTTTCCCTGTAGGCTGTTACTTAATGTTACATTTTAGCCTGTGAAGATAGATTTCTCTCTTCTTGTCTGTAAATTTCACAGCAGCATACAGCCAGCAAGACATTTAGGATGGCACACTGTCTATCTGAGATCATGTCATCAGTTACCAGGTAGATTTGCCCGGGTGCTGATAGCCTCTGTGGACTTACTCCTATTGGAGGAGATGGTGCTATTCGTTGCTTAGCAACCCGCAACTTGGGTGGTGTGCGGCAGGGCATCAGAAATGATTGAGAATTGGCACTAATGTTTCTTAGTCGATCTGAAGTCAGGTCAACTAGGGAATGAATGAATGGAGCGCAACAACTAATTGGCCAGTGACTTGTGATCCCAGGGGTTTTACATAGCCTGGTATCTTAAATGGGGATCCCCCCACTGGAGAGAAACAACAACCTGGAGAGTGAAAATCTTGGGTGCTGTTATGTTTTTATATGGGCAGCTGTTTTTTTTTAATTTCTAAAATAAAATATCTAGTTTATTAGAATTAATCTACATCACACAGAATTGCCCCATCAACAGTGCAGTTTCCCTTTTTTGAGTGCTGAGTAAGGGAACATTTTATGCAAGCTCTTACTGTCTCTTAAACTGAAAATAAAATAATCCCTGAGTTGTGGTATCAAAGCAAAATAATGTTACTTAGCCAACTGCAGAGATGAGTGCATAGTTTAGGCACAAATAAAATGTGGTCAGATTTTCTTGTGACAACTAAATACCATTTCCAAACATCAAAGCCTTTTCTTTTTAAGAGCTTAAAATCAGTTGCAAACTTTAAAGGAGCTTGAAAGGGAGATGATAGTGTGCCATACTGATTCTCAGGGCAACTGGAACACTTTCAAATCATTTCTCATCTAAAATAAAGCATACAATGGAATAGTCAAATCTGGAACGAATGTCAGAAGATTGCATCACTCTAAATATATACAATTTTCTAGTAAAAAGTTGTGACACAAGACCAGGCCCACAAGTTCTTCCTAAAAGATTCAATTTTGACCTGGAACATGTAGCTCTGAAAGGTCACCTGACAAGTGGCTGACTCACAAAGAAATGTATCTCACAAGGCTACAGGTTTGTGTACATTAAGTTGTTTTACATTGTGGCAAAGGCGATGTTTTAGTAAATTAGTATTCTAGTAAAGATTCTTCATCTGTATATAACCCTTCCTTAACTTTAGTTAGTATACAATAATTTCTCTCTTGGTTTCCGAAGTCTCCATGTATTACTCTATGTTAAAGCCAAGTCTCCCCAGTGGGGTCCCAAATACTCAAAAGAATTTTATAGTGGGTATAAAAAAATACCTACTTAAGTAAAAGCAAATTTTGGTTTGGGTTCAGTTTTAAGAATGATAGAGACAGAAACATTTTAGCATCACACAGAATTCTTGTGCCACTTCCTAAAAAAACAATAGCGCAAAAGTTTTTTTTTAAAACTTCTCAAATGTTATTAATTAACAAAATAAAAGTGAGAATTTTGCATTTCCTTATCTTTCCTTAACTCTCATGTTGCATCAATATTGTATTGCATCAATGAAAGTCTTAAACCACTTCATCTTTTTTTTATATATATTTTTAGTTATCTTGCATAGAAAAGTATTGTTTTCTAGTTTCCATTAATAGCTACTAAAAGTTCCTATGACCTATGTCCTAACTTTTGACAATTGAACACGCAGAGCAAGTCAAGTATGAATAAAGTCCATAAGGAAATGGAAAAAAATGCCTTCTTTGCTTTGTAAATGTATTTTTGGTTTTTCCTTTTTTTGTCACAAGCCAGGTTAGGGAAGGACCCAGGTTAGGCGGTATAAAGGGATTAAACAAAAAAAACCTTATTTAATTTTTTAAATGGCAGCTACATAGAATCTAGGTGACTGCTTATATGGCTGTTAACTGCCAGCCACGACAATTCTAAAGCTCACCTCCATCCAGGTTCCAGCACTAAGGGTCTCTTAATTCCTCAGTGGGCCTCCATTCATTGGGCCGTGGTCTTCAGCAGGACAGAGAATACTAATTCTCTCACCCGCGCTTGGCTTCTGAGAGCTCCCTGACATCCCCTGACGCCACCAGTTTATAAGGCCCCTTCCTGCAGCGGAAGTAAGCGGCGGAAGCTGTGAGTGAGGCAGAAGACACCAGTCCTGGCTTCTGTCACTCACTTACAGCTATGGCCAGGGGGGCATCTGTCAATGGGGGAACCAGAGGCAGAAATGAGGAAGATGGTTGGGGGGTGGAGTGTGCAGCAGGAAGAGCTGCTGTAAAACTTACCTGAGCCCTGTGATCCCCTTCCTGTCAGGAACGATGTTGCTTTGGCAGTGCTGGCACCAGGAGTGTGGGGAGCAGGGATCATGTGAGTTTTACAGCTAGTTGTTTGGCTGCTCAGCCCATCAACCAGCTTTTCCATGTTCAAGCCGGGCGCTGAACTCGAACATGGAATTCTGCCTGAAGTCCATGTTTGGGTTTGGGAACACGAACTCGCAAAGTTCGGTATGAACCCGAACTTTGTGGTTCGGGTTTGCCCATCACTATTGCTCATGCATTACACTTTTTCTGCATTACATATTTCTTTATTGTATGACTACATGTGAATGGGGGGATTTACCGGTATATACGTTTTTATTTATCTGCTCAGTGGCATAACTAAATGTGACCAGACCCTGGTTTAAATACTGAATGGGGCCCGTTCATGGCTCATACAGTAACCTTTGACCTTTTCCCTGTCATTTCAAATTGGGTACAACTAAACAACTAAAGACTAAAACAACGATGCTTTAGATATTGTATATTTGGTACCTATGGCCTATTTAAAAAGGACCTACTATACCATTAAGTGGGATGGTCTCCCATATATGTATTTTTAAATATTCCTTGTCTTTGTAGAGCCTTACGTTTTATGTACTAAAAAAGATGTATACTTTTAAAGGGCCAGACTGCTTGATTTGAAATCACCCCGATCCTGCCACCCATACCTAGGCAGGACAGGGAAGTTCAATAAAAAAAAAAAATCTTGTCCATAATCCAGAGAGCACCAGGCGGGCGTCATCTTTGCTCAGTTGCATGATGCCGCTGGAGTGGAAGCTCCCTGCGCCATATCTGCTCCCACCCACCCATTCTCTTCCGCTCCTGCGGCATCATCCTTCTGAGTAAAGATGGTGGAGCAACGCTGGATTACGGGCGAGGTAAGTGTTTTTTATTTAACCCCTGCTTTGCTTTAGCGCTAGGTAAGGATGGCAGGGGGGGGGGTGCTTTCAAATCAGGCAGTCTGGCTGGACTGGCCCTTTGGTTGGATATATTAGTGGGGCTTTGCTGTGCAATAGGTGTTTCTTCTCTAACGTGGTGAACCGTATGATGGCAAATAATGAGCTCTTGTCAGCTTTATTGCATATTACATGCCACGACCTGATCCCAAACCTTTTAACATCTAATGTCTAATGGATCATTTACACAAAGTGAGTATCAATCAAGAAATCACTAAAGCAGCCACAATTACATGATGATTGCTCCATAAAAATGGCCGCTGCAATGAAACGAGAATTGGTTAAATCGTTGGCTATCACATAGTTTTGGCTGACCAAAATATTCTCATTCATCACTTGATGGTTGGAATGTGGAAACAGAAGTCGCCCAGAAAAAGTGCTCTTTAGCTATGAGCACAAGTGATAGCATTAGTGATCGTTATAGGGACCGATTTACCAACAAATCTTCTGTTTCTGAACGTAGTCATTCAGTCACAGATTTGGATGGTTGGCCACTCACTGAGCAAACAGTCAATTTATCTGCTCGTGTAAACCCAGCATAAGCGTTACCTGCAGACTGAAACTGTAATCAGGTAGTTTGTCCTGTCAGAATCTGGAATGGCACCTGAAATGCTTTAAAGGCTGCACCCCCTCCAATCCTGATTATTATTAGCCTTTCTGGTCCATTTCCCTCAGCTGATTAGGAATGTCCCCAGCATTTCAGTTGCACAATTTATACATGCATTGATATTGTGGGATTTAGCTGTGCAGAGGCTTGTTATCTCCATGTTGCTGGCAGTGAAAACATTAGTTATCTTTCTTTTAATGCTACTGCAAATCGTGTGAACCTGTGTTTAACAAATACAATTCATAATTCCTTTCTTGCACAGAAGATCTTACAGTTGGTTGCAGAAAAACTATTACATATCAATAAGTAAACAATTACATGCAGCGTGTTGGCTTCTTACTTGTAAATTACTTCATACAATAAAAAGTTGTAACCATAGTTTTTGTATTGCTTGGGAGCAGATTCAACGCCAACCCTGGGCATACGAGAGCAGGTGGCTCCTTGTGTCTTCAGAGGCCCACTCAAGCTCAGACTTCGGGATTATTTTTCAGGTGTCGTTGTGCAGACCTGCTCATAGTTGGCCTCAGGACCAAAGGACAATCAGCAGCATTGAAGAAGGTGGCAGTCAAGAAGGTGGTGAAGGCTAGAGGTTGATCAGCAGCAGCAGTGGACCCTTCAGGGTAGTGGAGAGGCATCAAATACCAAAGGATGAAAAAAACAGTAAGGACTGGATGGTGAGTGGCAGCAGTGGAGAATGCGTCAAGGACTGCAGGATGATCAGCAGCAGCAGAGTAGGCAGCAGGGACTAGAGGATAATTGATGACATCAGAGAAGCCAACCAAGAATAGAGGGTAGTCTGTAGCAGAGGAGGACCAATCGACTTGACTTGAGACACAGCAAAGTGGTCCACTGAGATTCTCTTGTTTGAGGTGCCAGCATACCTGGGTAAGTGTTGGGTCTTTAGTGGCCCATTCAGGCTTGGATTGGGCTTCAGGATTATTTTTTAGGTGCCTTTTGTGCAGACCAGCTCATAGTTGGCCTCAGAACCAAAGGACAAACTGCAGCATTGAAGAAGGTGGCAGTCAAGAAGGTGGTGAAGGCCAAAGTTTGATCATCAGCAGCAGTGAACCCTTCAGGGTAGTACCGAGGCATCGAAGACCAAAGGATGATTGGCAGCATTGAAGAAACATGAGAAAAAGCAAATGTGGAACTCAAAAACAAGGGCACACCAGTAGATATATGAGAAATAGACAATATAATTTAATTTATTGCTGGCATATAAAGGTTAAAAATACACAAAAAGACAAGACAAGGTTAAAAGAAAGGGTCTCCTGGTGAACATATCCTACTAATTAAGCACCAGCACTGACACCAAAATGTGCTGAATTAATCCTATGGTTACCAATACAATCAGAAAATAAATCCTATACCCAATATAAATAAATTAATAAATAAATTAATGCATGAAAATAGGGGTCACCCCTATCAGAAGCCGTGTAGCAACGGCGGAGCGCGCGGGGCAGCTCGGGTCTCCTGGCGTCATGCTAGCAAGTTTGGGCGGTATTTACCTTTCATTGTCTGTTTGATTGATGTTTATATCCCTCTTTGGGGCACTTTGCAACTACTGAATTAATTCATTCTTACCTATGTGTTTGACTTAGCTTTGTTAATGTTTGATACACCATCATCTTTTCACTATGTATCATTGTTTGAGTTATACAGACATACACATGTGTAATTTCTGCACGGTTTTATTTTTGTTTATTAGCAGCCTGTCTTTGGTTTTTTTTCAGGCTTCTGGTTTTGGCACACTTGTGTACATATTTATTTATTCCCTTATCAGGGTAGTGGTATAACGTATGGTTTTTTTCTTTTTTTGTTTTGCACAAAAACATTTTTTTTTGCATTTACAGACACTGTTCCTGCAATCACCCCATGGTAGGCGATTTTCTACCAGATTTTTTATTAGGCTTTGTATATAAAAAATTTTTTTCCCTCATAGTATATGTTTTTCCTCATCACACTGTTATATAGTTATCATCTTGATTAGTATTCACGTTGCATAGTCCCTTATCTGTTACCGCCCTCACTTGATATTTTCATGCATTAATTTATTTATTAATTTATTTATATTGGGTATAGGATTTATTTTCTGATTGTATTGGTAACCATAGGATTAATCCAGCACATTTTGGTGTCAGTGCTGATGCTTAATTAGTAGGATATGTTCACAAGGAGACCCTTTCTTTTAACCTTGTCTTGTCTTTTTGTGTATTTTTAACCTTTATATGCCAGCAATAAATTAAATTATATTGTCTATTTCTCATATATCTACTGGTGTGCCCTTGTTTTTGAGTTCTTCATTTGCTTTTTCTCATGTTGTACATTTATGTGGTTGTGGAATTCAGGGAGCACCCAAGTAGCTTTGATTTAGTTGTGCGCAGATCACAGTAGTGCCCCTTACCAGTTGGTTTGATTAGCATTGAAGAAACAGTAAGGATTGGATGGTGAGTAGGGAGAACACGTCACGAGAAGGGGAGAACACGTCAAGGACTGCAGGTTGATTAGCAGCAGCAGAGCAGGTGGCAGGGACTAGAGGACAACTGGTGACATTAGAGAAGGCAACAGAGGGCAGTCTGCAGCAGAGAAAGACCAATCGACTTGATGTGAGACACAGCAAAGGGGTCCACTGAGATTCTCTTGTTCGTGGTGCCAGCATTGGGCATACCCGGGTAAGTGTTGGGTCTTCAGTGGCCCACTCAGGCTTGGATTGGGGCACAGGATAATTCTTTGGTTGGCCCCACCCCTGAAACAAGTGCATATTTTTACAACCATGCTCCAAATGGGGAGCGCACATGCGCAGTCACCCATCCTTCAGTGTTCCCAGCATGAGCAAGCCTGGTAAGCCAAAAAGGTTGTGCTTGCCAGACTCGCTCTCACTGGGATTGCTGAGGGACAAAGGTGGCCGTGTGATCACATTTGGAGTCTGATTGTGGCCAAGGGCAGCAGAGATGAGATGACGGACATAGCACCAAACGTTAGGTGTGCTTTGTGCAAGAACATATCCATTGAAGGGTTTTTATCTGCCTGAGGAGGGGGTGGGATGTTTCCACTATGGACCCATGAGGTATCTGACCCCGTTGGAGTATGTGGGCATGGCATCCTGGCTCTACATGTCTGGCAGGGCAGAGGGAGCAGGGCCATTGTTTCAACTTTATATTTTTGAATGTTTAATGGATTGATACGTTATTTTAGGGTGGTAGAAAGGCCAAGGCTGTTGGTTAAAATGTATAGATTTTACCCTACTCCTAAACCCGCCTTTAATATAGTGAAGAGCAATGCAAAAATAAACACAAAACGCCAACCAGTGTTTTATTATTTTTTATTTAGTGTTTGAGAGTAGCAATTTCTTAGTATCTGGTAAATCTCTGTTAATGTATAGCAGTGGCATGGCTTTTAAGTACATGTCTGACAATACGTAAATCACTGTATGCATTACTGGAGCTCTGCATCCCATTTAATGCATTACTGGAGCTCTGCATCTCATTAGCAAAACATTATCTTGCTGTCATCAAACCAGACGGCAGACAACCAGAGAATATGTTAATATTCTATTTTATCACACCAGGTAATTTATCAGCTTTACAGCATGCTGCATTTGGAATAGTCATTCTGGGCTTGCAGCACTATACTGTTGATATCTAAGTCATTAAATGAACATAAATAATAATATATATATATATATATATATAATCAAATTCACCACAATGGGAGCAGTGACAGCAGGGTCGGATTGGGAGGGGGTACAAGAAGCATGTGCCCCGGGGCCTCTACCACTTGCCCTACTCACCAACATTTGGACTATGGTCTGGTCCAGGAGGCTTATCAGTCTCCTTTTACTTTACTGGCTACTGGCTTGGCAGTGCTGCTATTTTTTATTTACTGATAATTGAGGATGAGAAAAGTATACCCACAATTATAATTACCAGTAAAAAAAACAAATACGGGCATTGCCAGGTAAGTGGGCAGTAAAGTAAAAAAAAATACCGGCCAGGTGGCAACCCTGGACGGGCCGCAGGGCCAGCACCAGAGCTAGCGGCAGCAGTGGGGGCGCGCCTCGGCAAGCCTTTTTTTGTTTTTGCCAACCTGCAGTCAAAGCCACCACAGGGCAGGACGTAGAGTCTAGAGCAGCAAAGCCGCCGTCAGCAACTTTACAGGGATGGGTGCGTGCAGAGCTGTCAATCAACGGTTGCTCACTGCACATAAGCCGCCAAGCAGAGCCGCTGGCAGCTCAATGCAGGTTTCCTGCTGGACCAGCTACACTACCCTCCACCCAGAATGGCAAAGCAGTTCCCGAGCAGCACGCACCCACATAAGGGTGGCACAAGGGGCTCGATCTGACATTCCAGTAATTAGGTGGGTGCCTATCAGTTACTTGGCTGGACTATTATTTTCAATGGAACAAAAATGCTGTATCTGGGGCCTCCACCAGATTTTGTGCCCAGGGACCACACTTAATCCAGCCCTGAGTGTCAGGTTCATTAATACTGAGTTTATTTTAACACCAACTGGCATTTCTGGGTAACTGCAAATGTTGCTCCACTTTTTACCTTGCACTGGTTTTAAAAAATCTGTTCAACTCTATTATTCATGTACTCCTAATATCCACCCAGTGCCCCTTGGGAGAAGCCAACTGCGCTGGTAAAGCTTAAAGGAAAAGTCCATTTTCTCACATGTTCCAAAAGACCTACGTTTCAGACCACTTTGGCCTGTCTATGGAGCGCTTACATTGAGAACAATGAGCACCTCCATACATCAAATTTCCCTGCGTACCTTAGTTTCCCATAGGAGTGTTCTTCTTATACTAAACTGACTATTTTTTCAGCGGACAAATTTGGGATGCTTAAATTGTGACAGCTTAACAAATCGCTAGGTTCATTTTCGATGGCAACAACATTGGTCACACATCATACAATGTTGTGGTTACTGAAAACTAATCTAGTGATTTGTTATGCTGAAAATTTAAGGGGCCAAAATTTGTCCCCCTGAAAGAAATGGTCAGCTTATCTTATACTGTATCGTTTGCCGACGCACGCCTTCCAAGTATTTAAGGGGGGTGCACGGTTAGCGGTGACACCGCAAATCCACAGGTAGCAAAGAAAACCATCACTCCATATATCTAAGAAGATGAGTAGAGCTGTATTCGTACAACTGTACAATGCCAATCAGGAACCAATAATCCAACGTTTCGGGGGTTACAGCGAGCCCCCTTCATCAGGGATAACAGACAACCTGGTTGGAGATGAGGTGAAGTTTATTCCATCAGCTTATAATGTAGGTCCACTTAAAAAAAAATGTATTGTCTAGGCAAAAAACAAAAGAGAATGGAGACAGGCACCAAATATTCTGTGCATTTTTATTCAGCTTTTTATCCATGCCACTCTGAGCTCAGAGCACCAAGTAAAGCTGAATGGAGCATGCGCCACTCATGCTACTCTGCATGCCCACACCAGCCATTCAGAAAAGGCTATCATGGGTACGCACAGGAGAGCGGTGGCTGCAGACCACACATGCATGGTTTGATCACAGGAAACGTGTGTTTTGTAGTGATCAGCTTGGGATTTACACCAGGACCAGGGCCGGATAATCGGTAGGGTGTAAGGGGCGTGTGTCCTTGAGCCTCCACCATTTGCCCTGAAAGAGGGCCTCCACCAACTTTGGGGCTATGGTTGGGGGTATTGGGAATTTGTGGTGCCACGGCTTGGTCCAGTCGGCCCTGATCCACATACCCCTCCATGTAGGGGTGTATACCTGAGATTTCCAACGACACCTCCAGTGAGTGGCTAGCCCCCCTAGGTCGGGGGATCTGAAACTCAGCTTTATAAATTCTATGGTACCTAATGCACAAGAAACCTAGAATACTGCTCTCTGACCTGACCACATCAAAGATCACGGGAAGACATGTTTTTGAATGCAGTCCAGCATTGCCGTCTAGCATATGTTGACGGAGCGCAGTGCACATTCCGTCCCTGAATATTTAGTCTCTCTGGGAAATTTTAATTTACTCTTGTATTTCTGTCTACAACTATATTCAGGTACCAATGCAACCAGGTTATACTAAAGAACCTCATACAAGTATGTATGTACGTTTTTATGTGCATTGCAAGCTAAAAGTTTTTAGATTTTTACGTTACCTAGGAACAAAAGCTTCCTTATTAATGAAGTTGTTAAGTTTTATGGCAGAACAGATGCAGTCTGACACTGGTTAATAAATAAATCAAAGTCCACCAGCAAAACAAATACATTTGTCTATGCCATTTTGCCCTCATTGCCCAGACACACTGAAGAATAGTCCTCAAATTTACACACGGTAGACTATGAAAGTCAATGGCAGTTTTCTCTCCTAAAAAGGAGTGAGAATACTCACCTGGGTCTGAATGAACCCCAATGTGTAGGGCTATACACAGCAATGCTCTAATCCTAACCAATCAGGAGGGGGTGTCAATTTGGGGTGAGGATCGGAGGGAGGTGCTGGAGGCTGATGGTGACTATCAAAAAGACAGCATGGGACACTGCATCGGGTAAGCAGCCAGGCAACTGATTTTAAAGTTTGACTGGTCAATCCGTATTGTGCTGCTTCTTCAAGAAAAAAATATGTTTCCTGGTTTTCTGTGAAATTTGTTTCAGCAAGGTGCACACACATAGGATATAAATATGCCTACTCTGCTACAGGAGATGCTGCGAAAGTGGGGGGGGGGGGGGGGGCAGATAAGCCTCATGACCTCTGACACCCCCTGATTTGAGGTCTATATGAAAGTCCACAAAAGTAGACATCCCATTTGAGAGAGGAACTATAGCAAGTCACCCTCATTTATGATGTATGGCACAAAATGGCAGTTGATCACATGATTGCTAGTGAGTAATCTGAATTTCCCAGTGTGCTTGTACATCCAACCTCTAGTCACGTGATTACCAGCCATCTTGTGCCATACGCCATAAATGAGGAAGTGGTGACTTGCCTAAAGTTCCTCTTTAAGGGGGTAGGTATTCACTAATACATTATATGACCGCCTTCTAGTTAGCAGTATTAACTGAAGCTTGGAAAGCTGTCCACCTAAACAAACAAAAACTGGCCCATACAGTGATTCTGAAAGTTGAAGCTGAACCATGACTCATGTCAATATCCCCCATTCTTCCCACTATTTCCTCAGTTGGGGGTCTAAAGATTACACCAATTTCTTTCCACGTTGTTTACAACCCCCCAAACCTCTACCCACAAGGATTCAACATAATCCTAAGCTATATTTTATTACTATTTAATTTTATTACTATGTAATAAACCCTGCCTTCAGTCGGCGCAGCTTACTTCAATCCACCCCTGGAGGAACACCGGGCCCATGCTGATGGGAAATGGGCTTTTCTGCACTCCCAGCTTTGTGGGGTGTGGGTAATGGGGCAAGGGGTATCGGCAAGCCACCCGCTAGCATGTATGCATGGACCCCTGTACCAGTTCAGAGAGAACGGGGGCGTCTATCTACCTGGCCAACATGGCTGGTACAACAGTTGTCCTCTGAGTGTAGAATTTGGTGGAACATTCAGAATTGTATGTTTTTATTGTTTTGCATAGATGCAGAATAAAGACAAAAGCCAACACGTTGCTTCCACGCTTACGCACATCCCTATCCTGGGAGCCCCCCCCCCTTATTTTATTTGATTTTATTATATATAGTCCTATATATATCTTCTTATTCTTTTATTTATATATTCATACATATTGACAGGGAAGTGTGTGAGGGACACATAGATTAGCTGGGCCCATTTCAGTGGGAATGTTGGATAAGTTGAGCGGTGGGTAATGGGCCTTCTATGACAAACAGCACTTGAAAAGAGCAGAGTAGAAGGAGGTGGACCACAATCCAGCAGAACTTCAGATGCTAGCAACAGCAGACAAGGCCACCGGACTGTGAGTGAGGGCCAAAAAGAGAGACCATGCATAGAGGAACATGACCAATGGTTGACTACTGGTGGAAATATTGATAAATAGAGGCCGATTCATTAATAGCGCCAGGTAGCGACAGATGAGCGACTGTAGCGGTATTTTCACAGCGCCCGCTAGTATTCGCTGTGCTTGGCCGTTGTTCGGTTGTTGACAGCGACTCAGTCGGTGTGCAGTAATGTTGAATACGGGGTTAGGAGTCGCTGTTTGACAGGTTCCGCGCTGTATGGGAGCGCATGATAGCGAATGGCCATAGCGAACGGCTCCCAGCATATTCATTAACAAATCACGCTCAAAAAATTCTCGCGCTGTGAAATGCTTGTTTAAACCCCAGAGCGCTGGCGGCGATGGGTTAAAATTAGTTTTTTAACCCCCAAACAACCATATTTTTGGAAAAAAAACAAACAAGTTTTTAAAAACATTTTGTAATATGAATACATTAATATCAGACCTGTAATATCAATTCTGCACAATTTTTTTTTTTTCCCTTTAAAAAAAAAACTAACATTGCAGAAGTGGTTACAATTTTTGACATTAAAAAAAAAAAAAAATAATAACAATTAATTATGAATAAATATTAAAGATATTTAAATATTATAATATTATAAATATTATAATATTTTAAATTAAAGATTGTTCCATTGAAATGCATTGGAGAGGGCCAGGTAGCGAGTGGTCATACCTGTCGCTGTTCAAGGTCGCTCGCTGGCGCTGTGGGGTGAGGCTGGAATAATGATGAATGCTTCGCTATCTGCCGCTCTCTCAGTCGCTAAGCAGGATTGGATTGATAAATGTGTGATTGTGGTGGGGAGCCGGCGTTCTCGTGGCGGTGACCGTCATTACCGGCCGCTCACCAGACGCTACCTGGCGCTATTCCTTGTTAAATAAGAGCCATAGTATTGATAAATAGTAACATACAATAGTAGTTAAAAAGACCACTAGGCCCCACCCCATAAAAAATTATATTTGACAGAGATGGATTAGAGATACAATAATGTATTTAAAAATAAAAAAGTTATGAAACAAATAAGAATACACATTACAAATAAAAATGTATAACAAATTATTTAAATAAAGTAGCAAAACTGGTGAAATGAAAGGCAACTTGGCATAAATTACACATATTTTACAATAAAAAGTAAAAACAACATACTGAATAATACAGTCTAAAAAGGACTTGCGCACACATAGGAATTTTTCCACTGCATTCCACTGTAACAGCGCAGGCGTTTTAGCATTCTCTGGTGGTCTGCATTGGTGCTAAGGCAGTGGCCAGCCTATATCAGCGCCTGTTGTCCAAGCTGCCGATTAGCCCAATGTCTGGTGAGCACCACAGTGCTGCCAGTTTTCTGGTGCTCCCCAGCATATTTATATATATTTTAGGCCTTCAAATCTTTGGCACTGTATTTTACCGGCGCTTTACAGTTCTTTTACCATCTTTACAGTTCTCATCACTGCTGGGGACAAAGGGAACACATTTTACATTGCGTTTTGGAGCGTTTTACTTGTTGGGGTCCAAATTACACATTGTTAAGCTAAAGAAGCCATTAAAATTATTATTATTTTTTTTTTTAATCATTTTGGACTATCTAGGTTCTGCATTTCAATTATTGACAAGTCCCAATGCAAGTACATCAATTTTTTTGGGTGGAAAATTAGTTATAGCAATAAACGTTATAATCCAGTTTGGGCCAATGTGTTCTATGGGAATTTCAGATACAGCCCCAGGTTTTATCTGGCGCTGCTGGAACCAGAGCTACCTGCGCAGCATCCTTTTTAGCGCCCCCTTTTAACAAGACGCCGCACCGGCATTAGCATTTTTCAAGCTGTTACATCGGGCAAAAAAAGTGACGCTGAGTGGTGCTGTGTGGCGCTAACGCTTCTTAAATAAGGCTCTTAATCCATGTGCGAATATATGATAAGACATTTTTTTCCGCACCATGCTGAATTGGCATTAAAATCTAAAGCAAGGTTTCACTAGGACAAAATATTAGGGTTTTTTTGTTTCAGCTGGGATGCAGACAGAGAAAGAAACTCAACAAATGGTTAAACTGTATTTCAGTAGCAAAGGAATTCTATTGGCATTCCACTGAAAACAATTCTGAAAAACAGCAAATGCTTCTGCACAACACATACTGTAACAATACTGATATCACACACAATCTCCTTTAATCCAGATGTTGGGGTTGTTTGTCACCCCCCTGCAGTGATGCAGGTGGAATGTGGATTTTACAGGATGAAGTCTTGATGCAAAATAGGAATTCCACTGCTGAACTCCCATAGGTAAAGAAATATTCAGATAATGTATTTGTGGTGTGGGAGATGTTTTTGTGAAGCAGGATGTCCCACAATAGATTAATTTAATAACAAGCTGCAGACTTCTGTGTCCAAAGCTCTGCCTGGATTTCTACTTATTTTTATTTTAAGGATAGCACCAATGCATTCTGCTGTATTTAATTATTTCACTTCTTGTGCCATTGAGGTGTGCCCAGCTTGGTGTTCCATGCACAGTCAACTGGAATTATTCGTCCGGGCTGTTTTGCTGATGTATTATAGCTAGAGCTGAGAGTTGGAATGGGAATTTACACTGAATTTCAGGGAAAATTAGATTCGCAACAAATACAAATTTTTGGGAGTTCGTGCCGACCGAATTTTCCCTGAAATTCACTTACCTGCACCTTGGCCCCATCCCCACCATTGCTTAGGTCCAAAGTACAGCTGGCTTATAGCACAGCACCTGGACCAGAACGTCGGGGGAGACAGCGTGCAGGTAAGATTTTATTTACATGATTTAAACCATTTTAGACTTTTTATATCCACAGTATATAGTCAATAAACGGTCCATATTGCAGGTATAGCTTTCTTTTTTTAGAACATAGAACATAGAAGGTTGACGGCAGAAGGACACCACACGGTCCATCTAGTCTGCCCTTATGAGTATACTGTATGTACTCTTTATCTTAGGATAGATGTGTGCTTATCCCAGGCATGTTTAAATTCAGTGACTGTTGATTTTTCAACTACCTCTGCTGGAAGTTTGTTCCAAGCATCTACTACTCTTTCTGTAAAATAATATTTTCTAACATTGCTCCTGATCTTCCCCCTGACTAGCTTCAGGTTGTGTCCCCTTGTTCTATCATTAAGTTTCTTCTTAAAAACACTTCCCTCCTGAACCTTATTCAATCCTTTCACATATTTAAAGGTCTCAATCATGTCCCCCCTCTCCCTTCTTTCCTCCAGACTGTACAAATTACGTTCTTTAAGTCTCTCCTGATAAGTTTTAAGTTTAAGTCCTTCCACCATTTTTGTTGCCACGCCTTTGGACACGTTCTATTTGAATAATGTCTTTTTGCAGGTAAGGTCTCCAGAACTGCACACAGTATTCTAGCTGTGGCCTCACCAGGGCTCTATACAGCGGCATCACAACCTCCCTCTTCCTACTGGTGATGCCTCGAGCTATGCTTTTCCCACTGCCTGGCTACACTGTCCACTCATCTTGCAGCTATCAGTAATCAGTACCCCTAAATCTCTCTCCTCCGAGGTCCTGGCTAACACAGTGCTGCCCATACGGTACTCAGAGCAGGGATTCCTTTTACCCAAGTGCATGATTTTACATTTAGAGACATTAAACTCTAGTTTCCACAGTTTTGACCATCTATCCAGTAAAGCTAAATCATTTTCCATGTTGCCTTCTCCTATGTCACTTACAAATATATTAAAAAGAAAGGGGCCCAGGACAGAGCCTTGCGGCACACCACTTGTAACTCGCCTTTGTTCAGATTGCACACAATTTACAACAACGCTCTGATACCGATCCCTCAGCCAACTGGAAATCCACTGAACTATCCAGGGATTGAGTCCTACCTTCAATAACTTATCTATGAGCTCCTTATGTGGTACAGTGTCAAAGGCTTTGCTAAAATCCAGATAGGCGATATCCATAGCACCACCTTCATCTAACACTTTAGTGACATTGTCAAAGAAATCAATAAGATAAGCAATAAGTTTCCATTTTTTTCGGGTCTCCATGTTATATTAGTTGGGGCTGTTCCTGTGGGTTTTACAATCATATTATTATACATTTACCCTTCCTCTGTGTATAGTTATTTAAATCCTGATAGCGCCATTGGTATGACCACTGTATCACTCTGTCTAATTCAAGTCTTGTGTGTCAGTTAGAACCAAGTAAATGCCTGTTACAGATAGATTTATGACTTTTGCCTTTTTTATAGCGCAGTGCAGTGCTGATGTACCAGCTATGCCAATCTTAAGTGTCGCTGAGCACAATCATAGAAAATGACTAAAAGTATTTTATAACAAAGTTCAGAAGAAACACAAAAAACAGAAACAGTTTGTCAAAGTGTCACAAATGCAATGTCCCCAATTGCTATTTTTTTTACAAATTGTGAAAAATTACTTTTTCCTCCTGGAAATGGAATTAAAAGCACTACAAAGTTTTCCACATTTTGATCACAGCAGTGTTTTCTGAGATTATACTGATATTACCCGATACTACAGCAACAAGCCCCTATAATAACAGGCTGATTCATCATTAGCGGCAGGTAGCAACAGATGAGCGTCTGTAGCAGGCATTTTCAGAGCGCCCGCTAGTAGTCGCAGTGCTCGGCTGTGGGTCGCTACTTCATAGCGACTCAGTCGCCGTTCAGTAATGTTGAATACATTGTGAGGAGTCGCTATTTGACCAGTACAGCGCTGTATGGGAGCGCATGTTAGCGACTGCTCATAGCGACCGACTCACACCATATTCAGCAAAAAAACAGCCTCACACCGCAGGAGGCGGTGTGTCTAAAGTCTGTTTTCAAGCATCTATCAACTAGTAACAAAGCGAAAACATATGGAATTATATTGTAACAACATTGTAACATTAACACTTTAATGCCAGACCTGTAATGTCATTTCTAAGGAAATATATAAAAAAATGAAAAAATTATGAGAAAACTGCTATTTCAATGCCAGAAGAGGTCACAGATTTATTTGTGATTTTTTGGGAAAAAAAAAAAACGTTTAAAGAGAAGAAAAGGATCGGCCATTGAAATGTATGGGAGAGCGACAGGTAGCGAGAGGTCATACCTGGCGCTGTGCAAGGCTGAACGCTGGCACTGTTCGCTGAGGCTGTGAAAATGATGAATCAGATGCTACATGGCGCTATCCCAGTCGCTAAACAGATTCTGCTTGATAAATGTGTAATTGCGTGCCGTGTCCTGCGTTCACCAGTCACTACCTGTCGCTACCTGTCATTAACCAGCCACTACCTGACGCTATCCCTTCTTAAATAAGGGCCTAAGATCCACTATTCAGCGTCAAGAACTGTTCACAGAGTAGTGCACATTGGCGTTGCTAAATCCAGCATAAGGGCCAATATGTACACAAGCAGGCACTAACACAGGTTGGCCTATAATGATAAACAGAGTCCGCCAATGAAAGCTATATATATATATATATGTATATATATATATATATATATATATATATATATATATATATATAGATAGATCCATAAGATAAAGCCAGATAATCAAGTTAGTTGAGAAGGTTTTCAATCTAAACAACATAGATGTAAACCTTGGAGACCAGTTTAAATGGTAATGAGTGTGGCAGGAGTGTGGTTTAGGGTTTTGGAATATTTACAGGCTTTTAGGAAACAAGTATTTTTTTAATTACTTTCATTTCAAATTATATAATATAATATATTATATTTTACATGGTGCAGGGAGAATATATAAAATAAATAAATACATAAACATAAGTAAAATCCAGAGGGGAAAAATGGTTGATGTGAAGTTTATTGCACAGTAAGAGACCCAGGAGCCGCAGATTTTCATGTGATATGTAGAGATGGGCTTTGGATCTGGGCCAAATCTAAATTCAAAGTTTGCTAATTCGGTCTGGTTTGCCCCATCCCAGGAACCAGCAATATCCAGGTCAAATTATTCGTCATGTCACCCGCCAGTGCCAGCAGAAGATATGCCACAACATGCGTGGAGTTCCTTGAATCTCTTACAAGTTCACAGACTGTTAAAAAATAACCCATCTCTTTTATGTAATGTGATTTTACTGATAAATAAAAATTATATGCTTTTTTTTCTACGTTTTTGAGTTCATTAGCCCATGGCTCTTTTTTGAACCTATGGGTATATTTTGAGGGTTTCTTACACTGTGGTATTGAAGCCTCCCTGACCTAGTGACCCAACCAATGAAGAAGGAGGTTCCTGAGTGTCCCATCACTATATATGGCAGCCCCAAGAAGGAGCCTCTGACCCAGAGGCCTTGAAGAGAGGATACATTATTGCATGCATTATTTCTTTATTTTACAGTCTGTGAACTGGTAAGAGTCCAAGCAACCCCTATACCACAAAGAAATAGGACTGCCACTCCAGTCCCAAAATATCCCCCACACAAAAACCCAGCCGCACAGCAAAATAAAATTATTATCACCCTTTATTGGATATGGGCATACAAATCAACTCAGCACACAAAAGGACATACATCTAAGAAACAAGTAAAAATACATGCTAGGCAGCCGAATCCATAATCTATAGCTCAATGAAACGATTGCACTGTTCCCAATCCCCCCAACCCCTATACCAGTTCACATATTGGGCTGGACGGAGCTACTGTAGACGGAATTTGGGAGAACCGAATGCCGGATACTAGGAACTATTTGGCCAGAGGGCTTTCAAACAGTATTGTCCCCACTCAGGTGCAAACTAACTTTCACCCCTCTTATCTATCCTATCCTATGGGAACAGAGTAATTTCAAAGTGTTTCATATACGTATTTTAAGAAAAGTCAAATTTTTCAATTTCTGGATGTGGTTGAGCAGGGGAGGGCATGTCATCACACAATTGATGACATGCCCAACTGATTACTGCTGATTGTGGCTTGCCAGGCTCGTCCATGCAGACAGCCCTAAGGTAGACCTAAGGTAGCAGTTGTTAGACCACTCTTTTGCAGGCTGTTAGACCACTTTCTTGTGTGGTACTGGAGAAAATGGAGGTGAGGCTCATGGGACAGGCACCATGTAAGCAGCTTACAGCCTTTTTATTGCCATTGGGTTTACAGTCCCCTTAAATCCCTGGTGCACTGAGCTACTAAGGAGAAAAAACAACAATGGGAAGCATTTGATGTTCCAGATAAATTGATATCTAGAACTGAAACTGGAGATAAATTGACCTGTATTATGAAGAGATAAGCTGGTTTACACAGTAATAAATTCTCCTAAATGTTATCCATGTGTCCTTCCCTTTAAACTGAGCTTCATTATCCTGTGTAAGAAGCCTGGGCTGGCATAGAGGAGTTTTCCCTTTAATGTATTCCTAGTAATTAAAACACACGCAGCTCTCAGCTTTGTACTGCCCCATAGTCACAAATATGATTCTGCCGCTGTCCACTGGGAATCTTTGTTTACCGCATGAGTAAAGGGAAAAAAAGGGCTATAAATAGTGTTTTGTGATCAGAAGCACCGAGTGGTTTTGAAGTACTTTAGGACTGGGGTTGCCATGGAGAAATAGAGAAAGCGACAAAAGACGGCAGGCATCCCAAAAACAACATGCTTGGTGCAACTGTTACATGCGGCTACATTTATGATTTGTCTTAAAGTGACCCTTCTCTATTGCAGTAGCTACTTAAGTGGCAGCACACCTTAAGATCCCCTTTATTATTTTGTGGAAAATCTTGGAAGGGTAATCGCACTTAAAGGGTGATTGAACTTCAACCAGCAGCAATCCTTACCCAACGCATGTGTGTCCGTCTGGAATCCAACCTTGTGACTATCTACATCACAGGAGAGGGGTACCCCAAAATATCCTTTTCCATGCCTATACCATCAGTTGATGTGACCGGTGTGTGACATGCTGAAACCCTGTTGCCCTATCACTCGCACCGTCTTTTGGGCTCCGAAGATGTGAAAGAGCCTGGAGCCCATTGCAGACCCAGGTCTATAACAAAAGCCATGGGGGCTGGCAAACCATCAGGACCAGGGGCCATCCATTGGTTTTGGAAGGGGGCAAACTTACATTGTTTTATTTTTGTAACCAAAAAAACACCATATACATGTCTTTTTATTGAAAAAAAGCATGTCAGCACCTCTGTGCACTTTTATCAGTTACCAGCTACATATGAAGACTGCAGCCATGCAGCTTACAGCTTCTCATAGTTGGGAAGTGGGATAGCAATCAGTAGCGGGGAGCGGATGGCAGGTAAGCCACTGTGAAAACCACTGTGGGAAAGTCCACAAAAGTAATGATGATGCCTGAAGCTTTAAGAACCAATCATTGATGAGGAACCCACTTAGGCTAGATTAGGTCAGGTATAGGAGAAAGCTTGTTGTATGTAAGTGAAGTGTGTCAGTACCTAGCAGGCCCTCCACTAGACATCAAGCCAAATCTCGTTACGTTTTAAAAAAATCCAAAGAACATTCATGGCTAAACAGAGAGCAAAGCATACCATAAAGAATACGAAAATGCATATTTAAAAACTCAGCCCTGGGGTCAATTTTTAAAGTTTGAAATTTTAGCAGGTCCCCCGGTTGTAATGGGGGACCCTTATCTGACCTTGGTGTCAACCCCTGATCTCCCCACATAACTTCATCCAGAGTTGAGACCCCACTCAACCTTGGGAGGCACTAAGTACTATTCCATCACACTGTCTCCTTCCATGACTTAGTGTGTGTTAATAGAATGATGCCTAGAGCTGCAAGGGTCAACTGACAACTGAGATAATTGAGAAATCTGGGGTTGGGCTATGTACCTTACATACATACATACATACAAAATACTGTATCTTGGGTAGTCAGAAGGAAAGACTTTCCAAAAGACAAGCCAAGGTCAGCAAACCAAGGCATAGGTCAGGATCTATGGATGGATTTTGACTCTATACATACTTTACCCAAATGCCAAATACTGTACCCACTAGATAAGCATGAGGGTGCTGGTAAATATATTTTTACCTTGTTAAAGTGTATTTTACTTAGTATTTGTTTGACTTAAATCGGACCTAAAGCCAAAACAGCTCCCAAGTATATCATCCCTGACATCCCAGTTTGCCTGCCCATCATTAAAGGGACAGTTCCGGCAATGGCAATAATATGGAAGCAAGGCGCACACCTGATGCCTGTCTCATGTGTCCCTACTTAATTTTCTGCATTACACTATAGATGCTGTAGGACGGCTTTATAATATGCCCCTCCTTTCTTCCAATCCAATTCTCCAAGACCACCTACAAATTAGGACGCACAGCCACAACCTCGTCCCTAAGTGCTCACAGCATGAGTAAACCTGGCAAACCGCAGTCCCAAATCAGGATGCCCCAGGGGGATAGACCAAAACCTGGCTCTTGGTCCACTTTAGCCAGAAATGCTGATTTGGCTTTTGGGCCAAATCTGATCAGCAATATTTCAGTATTAAGAAAAGCAGTACAAAGCTTCAAAGTTATCATCAAGTTAATTGACCTTAAAGTGGACCAATACCAATTTCAAAGCAATGGGAGTTGTTTGCACCTACACTGGGTCCTGAGGGGCATCGGAAATCAGGATGTCCGTCCATGTTGCGATCAACACCCATTCATTATAAAAAAAGGTGTATTTCTTTTAGTTGGTGTAACAAGGTAATAAAATGACCACTTACCCATAGCTGCTTCCATGGACACTCGCATACAGCAGCGTCAGAGCTTTCCGAAGCCGTAGTAAGATGCAGGTGTGACCAAACCAGAGAATAAAACCTGGAAGGATTTAAATACATAAAATAGTGTTAAAATGACATAAAATGACACCTGATTTATCATGAATGTATTATTACAGTAGGGTTCTGAATTACAAGATGTTGTAGTGTAGTACACTGTAGTAAAGTGAAACCCTGGCAAATAAATTGCCTTGGCACTTTACTTTGTCTCCATATTGCTGATACCACTTAATCATTTCTAAGGTTGTCTTGAAGATTCCAGCTGTAGGAGTCCCAAATATTTGCCGATTCTGATACATTGGACTTTATTCAGTAAACATTTCCTGAATATAAGGAATTTCAAGGAATATTCAAGTATTTTTTTAGATTAAGACATAAAGCAATGTCTATTAAGCACAATTAAGCAAAAAATGGTGTTTAATAAAAGGGAAAAAATACAGGAATCTATCATTGCTTGAAAGTGCTGTAAGTTGGTAAATACAACTTCCACTCTTTGGCAGGCAAAAAGGTTTACTTAAAAATTCAATATATTGTCACAATTCTGTAGTGACAGATTTAGGTGCACTTGAATTAAATCCATTCATTATTCATAAAAAAACATGTATATGGCTCTTTCATGAGATATTTTAGCAAAGTTTATTGAATCAGGCCATTGCATGCAAGAGTAACACTTACACTAACTACTGAATATATGACTTTGAAGGGACAGTTCAGGCTCCTAAAAAAACAAGGGACACTATGGGGTCGATTCAGAGCCTGGTGAGAAAACTCCCAGTAGACAATGAAAGTGAATGGCAGTTTTTTCCCCTAAAAAAGTGAGTTTTCTCACAAGGCTCTGAATCAACCCCTATGCCCTGCGGGGTCTGATTGCCCCCGTCCTTGCTGATTATAAATCAGTGGGGGCCACTTGTGAAGGTTCATGTGATGAGAAGACAGCATGGGAGGGCTGCAGCTCACAGGACATTGTGGGATTGAAGCATGCGAGGTGGAGGTAAGTGTCCTTTGTTTGTACAGGAGACATGTGTTCAATAGATCTTGATATTCATACTTTAGACATATAATGTATATCTAAATAATTTCATCAATCATGTATGTGTGTTAATAAATTAATCCATAACCAACTTATACTTCAAAAGATGTCTGCAAACTTTCCTTCTCCTAGTTTGAACTGGCATTCCTATCGACCAAATCAAAAATCCCCTCCTTATTCTCCTCAACCTATCTTCTTCTTTCCCTACTGTCCAGCATTCCTCACTACTGAAAATAATCTCCCACACTTTCATGGCACTTTCTGTATCCCACCCCAATACATTTTTCTCTTTTCTGGTTGGTGTACAACTAAGGTTCTGTCCTTAGATCCCTCTTCTTTTCAGTTTTAACCTATGGTCACGACCAACTTATAAACTTATTTGGATTCCAGCACCACTTTTATGCAGATAACACTCAATTATACCTCTCAGGCCTTAATCTCTCCCCTCTTCTATCTCATGTTCCAGAATTACAAGTATCTTTCTCCCTCAAACTAAGCATGGACAAAACATCTGTCCACAAATACCTGTCAAGATAATCACAAGTTATACTAGACTCCTCACTCTCGAGTCACTTGCTATCTACGGTTATCTTCAACTCCAGAACATCTCCTGCATCTGCCCCTTTCTTACTCATCAGTTACACACCCTTACCTCACTTTGGTAGGGTGGTAAACATTTAGTCCAGTATATATCAACTGTAAATATAATACAGTGCACTGTAATAATATAATAGTGCACCTCCTAATTATACAGTATACATTTTTGTTAGGTCTGCCATCTGTAAACAACCAGCAATAATAGTTTAGGATGGTAAATTATGGGAGTTGCTTCAAAAAGGAACAGCTACTGGTCCAGAGTATATTTTTTTATCTAGGACCAGTAGTTTGCCTTTTCATGGGGCATGCCAATTTGTAATTTGTAATGGCCAGCTGTTTGAAACCCTCAGGAAGATGAGGTTGTACCAAAATAGCTCATGCCTTGCAAGGGCGTACTTAGCCCTGTCGGGGCTCAGCACGGCCAACCCCCCTCGAGATGGACACATGTCCCAAACGAGGCGAGCAGCAGCGCACGCATGATGGGCTGCGAGAGGTGTTCGGCGGTTGCACAGCGGGCCGTGGGGGTCATGTGTTACACACACAGTGGGCCGCGGGAGGTGTGCAGCAAGTGCATGGAGCGGATGGAGGCACATTATTGGAGGCCAGGGAGGCGCGAGCTGTGCAGGAGAATGGATGAGGCGCATGGCTGTGTAGGTAAGTATGACGTTGACGTTGGCGTACTTTTCAAAGAGGTGGTGCAGGTAGATTCCCTGGGGTCCCCTTGTTGCTTGAGCCCTGGTGCATGTGTCTGCTCTGCCTCTATGGTATGGTAAGCCCCTGATTACATGCATTAACACTTGTAGAGAATACTCCTCTAGTGAGATTACAGGAAACAAGGAGGCAGCAACCAAAGTACATCAGGAAACCTTTGATATTTGTCTCTCAGTGTTTCCAATGCTGGGAGCCGTGAGCGACAGGGGCCACCATGGGACCACATTGGACTGTGGCCATAGAAAAATGGAATGAAAAGAAGGAGCAAAATCTGGAGACCTGCTGCAGTATCTACTGCATGCTGCGGGAAATAGAGGAAAGACACATGGGGCAGGTTCCAGGGGAGCTCTTTGCGACCTTTTTTTTTTACATTTGCCTGACCTTTCCCTTTAAACCGGACCAACAGCCTGGCACAATTGGAAAAGAAAGGTAGCAGCCATTTTGGAGCTTCCTCTCCCAACTGACATAACTGACAGCACTTCCTGTTTGCATGAGCTGCCATCTTGTTTTAAAATTTACCTCAGCAAGAGTTAGAAAAGGGTAAATTAATGTTTATGTGCAGCAATCCAAATTGCCCTGGGGAGGGATGTGTATGAGCACTGTTTGTTGTGTTGGTCTGGTTTTAGTCATTTTTGACTGTTGGTCCGGTTTAAGCATTACTGTACATGGCTTTATGCTGAATGTTAATTAATCTGCATGCCTCACATGATTTCTCGATATATGCTATATCATTATATTAATTTAAAGTAGGTAGATCTGTTCAACATGATTAATAGCCAACATGTCGTGGACTTCATAAAATAATAGTAAATGTAGCATTCCCCCATAACTTGATTTTTTCTCTTTACAGAACAAAGCACTACACAGTATGAGCCATAGTAATGACTGTGTTCACCAATAAGAAAAGGCACATAAGAACTTTCATTACACTGTTAATAAGTCCCTGATCAGCAGTCTTAGTTATTTTGTGAAACACGCTCATATAATCACATTAGTGTGGAGTGCTCATTTTTTATGGTATTCAAGCTGTTCTAATCAATCTAATTACATATGACACTGATTTCCTAGGGACACTTTCCACATATTACAAGAGGTTCTGTGCCTCACAGCTAGTTGTGACGCAGCCACATTTTAGGGTTACCTGCTGGCTGATGAAAGCTGTCCAAAAGTATCAAAGAAATATGATATCTGCAATGGAGCAAACTGAATTTTATTCGGGGGGAGGGGGTCCAGTAGGGGGCATTGCAGAAATGGGGCATGGCTTCTGCATTGACAGCTGTCGAAGGTATGAATATGAGGATGTGACTACTGCAGGAACATTGATGGGTATTTCCTGTCCTGCCCTGACCAGGGGCGTAGCTAAGGCGGGCAGGGGGGACACGTGCCCCGGGTGTAGCAGGCCAGGGGGCGCCAAAGGGGGGCCTGAGCACAGGTGGGGGGCTCCATTTCAAATCTTTGCAGAGGGTGCCAGAAAGCCAAGCTATGCCTCTGGCCCTGACTCCCCCTCCCACCTTTTGTGGGGGAGTGATTCCACATTCTATGCTGCCACCAAGACTATGACCGACAGCTTAGTTGGCCAATCAGTGCAGCTGCTGTGATGTGACTGACATAGCAGTTAGTCTCCCCATAGCTAGGAAACAGGTGGCAGAACCAGTCAGGTAAGCATTGTTTTTCATATATGTGGAGCATAATTTATCGAGCATTTGCACATGTAAATAGTAACTCAGCGCCATTTAGCCTTAGTACCATTCAATGGCTGGTGTAACAAACAAAATGCAGTCAGCGACAATGAGCCTGCCTGGCTGCTTCTAATTTATCACCGCCGACATATAGTACGCATTGACTGCGCCAGGTTATAGTGGCGCTGTAAGTTTAGATCCCATAGACCACAATGGACAAACCTGTACAGAAGTGTTTCTTGCTTATAATTATCATTAAACAAAATGACTTGTACAAAACCTGTATTGGTGACTTGTCAAACTTCCAGTTTACATGCACAAGGGGCTGGCAAATCACCTGCAACAAGTGAGTGACTTGCCAATAAACCTGGCCACATTACCTGCTACCCAAAGGCCGAGGGGGTGAGGAGGAGCCCACGGCCCATGGGTTATGCAGGCTGGTAGCTCTTGGCTACCAGACCCACATAACTGGTGCCCGGGCTGGTTTTACTGGATGGGGGGACCCTATGCCATTTATTTTTACATTTTTAAGGATTTAACCCTTACAAATTAAAAAAGTGTGGGGTCCCCCCGTCCTGGGGAGGAGACCCCTTTTTTAAATGTTTTTTTTAATGTTTAACCTTCAAAATAAAGGAAAACAAAGACATAAGGTCATCCCATGCTTTTTTAAAATGTTTTAAAACCCTTGAAATTGAAAAAAAAATGTGTGGGGTCCCCCTTATCCAGTAAAAAGCCCGGGCACTAGCTATATGGGTCTGGTAGCCCAGAGCTACCAGCCTGCATAGCCCATGGGCAGGGCCACATCAGGTTGGAGGGGAGGACCCGATGTCCAGAATGGGCCCGGCCTTCAGCGATGCACACGATGCTTTGCGGAGCAACTGCGCTGTGTCAAACAAGCCCCCCCCCTTCCCTTTCCCATGTTGCCGCCTTCTTCTCGAATCTGAAGGGAGAGGTGGGCTCCATGCAGCCGCTGGCCCTGCCCACCGTCCGCCTCTCCCTTCAGGTGCAATGAGGAAGCAGCATGGGGAGCAGCTGTGTGGACTCGGCAGGGAAAGGCAAGGTTTTTTTTTTTATTTTTTTCTGTGCTCACTTGACATCATTTGGAGAAAGTAAGCCCAAGTTGTTTCTGCTGTTTCAGTCTTGAAGCAGAACAAAACCTGGGAATTTGACTTTCCCAGGTTTCGTTCCCCCAATTCAGGATGCCCCACCGGTCCAACGGCACTTGTGCAGGCTCTTAATATGCTGATTGGTGATTAGAAGAGAAAGTGCTGATTAGAAGAGAGCCCATGTATACGCCGTAGGACCGGCGTAAAAGTGAGTTGAGTGGGCGATCTGGGGGTTTCACACATCGGGCTTCCCGAAATTTAGGATGCCCAAGGTAAGAGGACTAATCAACAATAGTCAAAATCCTGGTAATTTGTCCACTTGAAGAACGCAGGCTGAATGATGGCTGCATGAAAGATGCAGCACCTGACAGCCAGCATATGATGGGCAGAAAGAATATTTAAACTGCTGGCACATTAAAGTAAAATAGAAGGACCAGTTGATGCGAGGATGCCTTGATTACAAAGAAAAGAAAGAAATTGGTTATATTGGTATTATCGTTTAGTGGTGCTTCTGTGCTAGGGCTGGGTGGGTGTGTGGGACCCCCCATCTTGCATGTATATGCCTTGATTACATTTAGAAGGATGTCACTGACTAACACAAAAGCACCAGGGCGTTGTTTCCTCTAAGGCAGGGGGTCCCTAAACTTTTTTACATTAGGAGCAACATTCAACAATGAGAGGTGGTCCTGAGAAACTTTTGACATGACTATACTGGTGATACTGAGCGACTCCCCCATACTCCATAAAATAAATGCCCCTACGCATCTCTAAGAAGGTTAAATGGCAGGTTTGTTGGCTTACCTGTTGGCTTACAGTATATGCAGCTCAGTGGGAGTTTGGGAATTGTGACACTAGAAGCTGCAAATTCGGGTAAGCTGGCATGCTTCTCCACCTGTCCAACCTATCGATGCCAGGCAGACCGCAAGCCACACAGCAAGGGTCCACAAGCCACAGGTTGGGGACCAGTGCTGTAAGGCATCACAAAGTTATGTGAGCCTGTTAAGATTTATAGGCCATACTAAGATGGAATAGCCAGACCCATGCATGCGGTAGCAACGTTCCTGCGATGTGCATGGTGTGCTCTGCGGAGAACTACTAGCAGCCAGCCCCGGCAACAGCGGGCGGCAGCTGAATGGAGCTCAACATCTCTGCGGCGGCCTCACCCACTGCCCACCTCTCCCTAAATGTTGACCAAAAGCTGTCTGATTATATCTTGTTGGGGCATCCTGATTTGGGATGCCCCACTGTCTGAATCTCCCCAGTTTCCCCGTATGCCAACAAGCCCACAGCACATACACGGGGGCATCACTCGTTCCTTTTCTGGCTGTGGCTATGCATGGCCGCCTTATGCCCGCTCCCACCTCATCCTATCTGAATCTCTGGGACGGGAGCGCGTGCACATTGCAGGGGATGCGGAATTGTGTGCTCCTCATTCAAAAAAAAAATGGAGTTGCTTTCCAAATGACATAGTCACGGCAGACGGCTCTCATTGGACGAGAGTCACGCATGCGCCATTGGATCTAGGGTGTCATCTGGCTGCTGGCCTGGAGGTGCTGGTATTTGTTTTTTTACTGGTAATTATAATTGCGGATATAATCCCATTCCTCAATTACCAGTAAAAAAATACTGCCACCCCAAGGTCAGTGGCCAGTAAATTAGAAAAAAAAAAAACACCGGTCAGGTGGCAACGGTGGAAAGGTAAGTTTTTGTGGGTGCCCAGGGAGGTTTTCCCCGGGCAAAGCCAGCGGCTGGTCCTGGAATCCGGCTACTGCTTGGTTTTGTTCCGCTTTAAAATGTTTTGGGCAAAGTTTTTTTTAACAAGCCAAAAAAAAATTGTATTTCTAAATTTGTGTAGGAACAAACGAGAGTTGGGGGCTGCCAGACATTTTGCCTGCATGGGGCCCGAAATTCATAGTGGCGACCCTGATTGAAATAGTATACTGGCAGGAATACATCAAGACAACTAGACTTTCCCATCCTGAAACCAACTTTTCAGGATGGGAAAAAGGGACGTTTGTTAAATTAAGCAATGTCTCCCTGAAGTCTATGAGACGCCAGGGCAGACATACTTGCTCACCCCGCTGTGTGAAACCCTCCAGGTGGCCAGAAAACTCACCTTCTTCTCCGTCCAACGGTGCATGCGTGAGCAGCGGCCACATCCCCGCTATATCTTTAGGAGGGTGATAGGTTGTAACAGTTACAACAATATAAACACTTTGAATAGGCAAATGAATCATTTATTGATGCGGATCTGCATGTTACACCTCAAAGAGGGACAAATGAGAACAACAAGCTCGGGGACATAAACTTAAAAAAGGGACAGTCCCTCCAAATCAGGTACAGGTATGACAGATGACTAGAGAAACACCTTCAAGGAAATACAACAAAAAGTCCAGTTGCCTTGATTTATTTTTCAAGATATGTACTCTCAGTACTTATTATTTACTGAAAGGTCAGTGATCATTGTATGAGAAACTATTTTTCATCACACTGTGGCAGTGTAAAAGGCCATTTATTATACACACACAGCTTCCCTATCAGCATGCTTATTGTTTTTCCTATGGTCTATGCTAAGTTCCCACATTCTGTATAATAAGGTTTGATATATATTATTTATAGCTCTCTTAGGAAGCAAGCGTCTATTTTAAATCTAAAGGTCATAGAAATGTTCTTTTGTCTCTCTTGCTCCTTGCTATATCTTAATTGAGGCATGTTCCTGTATTCTAACAAAAATGATCTTTTTACTTTCTAGCACTGTAATGTCATTGATTTTTAAATGTTAGCAAATGAATTACGGGATATTCTCTATGATTGTCTAGCCAGAGCTAATATATCATTAGTATCATAGAGTAGCTGAATTGAAGGTCTGCAGGTCTACATGACCTGTCAATAAAACTGGCACTGTATTACAAGTGGCGTAACTAAATGCGGCCGGGCTCTGGTGCGAACATTGAATGGAGCTCAGTCACGGCTCATACAATAACTTTTTTTCCTGTCATTGTAACGGGAAGTTGCATACAAGTAGACAATTGAAGACTTAAAATGGACCAAAATCCACCCTGGAGTCTATGAGACTCCAGGGCAGGCATACTCGCTCCCTCTGGGACACCCCAATCGGGGATGCCCCGCTGTGTTAAACCCTCCAGGTCACCAGAAAACTCACCTTCCTCTCCGGTTCAACAGAGCATGCGTGAGCAGCGGGCGCATCTCCGTTTTACCTTTAACAGGGCATGTGCCCACCCCAGGCATTTGTAAATGTCCGGTGTAGGCACGCTCCCAGTTAAAGGGTAGCCAGCGCACTTGCTCGCATTAGACGTATCCCTGGGCGAAGCGGCTCGAGTGGATCCGAGCGTGCTGATTGGATGAGCGGACTCGCATGCGCCGTAGGATTGGGAAGACGTCCTGGGAGGTTTCACACAGTGGGGCAAGGACCAAGTCAAAATCTAGGGTTTTTGTCCACCTAAAACAATTTATGTTTTTTTCTGTACATGATGCCATAAGAGCACACAACTAATAGAGGAAGAGCAACAATGATGGAGCTCCCTGACCTTATGGGCCCCGATGTGGTCACAACCTTGGCCCCTGAAATGGTTTCCGTACTACAGCAAACTTGTCCATATTATAGGACCACCCCAAAAATGTTTTGTCCCACCTTTGTTTCTTACCTGATGGTTGATGGCGTAAAGCAGCAGTTCTTTTTTTCAGGCTTGTTTTCAGGTTCTTGTTTCAGGCTGCTGTAAAGCAGCAGTTCAGGTTTTCAGGTCCAATACAGGCTTCTGTGCCTGTATTTGGCTGCATACTTCTGTCTCTTTCCTGTTCATGAGCAGAGTCTGTCCACCAAGGTAACAATTGGCAGACTGACATTATCTGAACCCTCTCCCCAACTCCCTTCTGCTCATTTGCATATCCTCCTGCCAGTCTCTGAGCTGTGTCAAAGACACACCCAGCACTGTCTATGGCTGCTTGTTTCTGTCTGACTAATAAGATAGTGTTCCCCAACCCTCTCCTGGATAGCCACCAACAGGACACGTTTTTCATATAGAGCTGCCTGTGTGGAGACCCACAACACATGAGCTGTTGGTGGCTCTCCAGGAAAGGGTTGAGGAACACTGTCTTAAACAGTGGAGTAACTAAATCTTTCTTACACTGCATGCCGCTGAGGCCCAAAAAGTGGTAATGTATGACACTGATGCTTCCTAAATAAAGTTCTTATATTTATTAGGAGAAAGACTGTGGTGATCCAATGCTGGAGATTATAGGAATGAAGGGCTGGGCTGTTTCTGAGAAAGCCACAGCTACATTTCACCATTAGCAGATACACAATTTCATTTTGTTATACTCTACCTGCTGTATCTGTCAGGGGGCACAGCAAGCTTTATGTCTAATTGCAAACACCCTGTGGGACTAAAGGCAGTGACGCTGATTGCAAAAACGTGTGTGTGTGTGTGTGTGTGTGTGTGTGTGTGTGTGTGTGTGTGTGTCTGTCTGTGTGTCTGTTTGTGTGTGTGTGTCTGTTTGTGTGTGTGTGTGTGTCTGTCTGTCTGTGTGTGTGTCTGTCTGTGTGTGTGTGTCTGTGTGTGTGTGTGTGTGTGTGTGTGTGTGTGTGTGTGTCTGTCTGTCTGTCTGTGTGTGTCTGTCTGTGTGTGTGTGTCTGTTTGTGTGTGTGTGTGTGTGTGTGTGTGTGTGTGTGTGTCTGTCTGTGTGTGTGTGTGTGTGTGTGTCTGTTTGTCTCTCTGTGTGTGTGTCTGTCTGTCTGTGTGTGTGTGTGTGTGTGTCTGTTTGTCTGTGTGTGTGTGTGTGTCTGTGTGTCTGTGTGTGTGTGTGTGTGTGTGTGTGTGTGTGTGTGTGCCTGTGTGTCTGTGTCTGTGTGTCTGTCTGTCTGTCTGTGTGTCTGTCAAATAAAGTTTATTAACTTTATAGACGATGCTGCTTGCCATTAAAACTCACAATGAATTGTTACAATTTCTATTTTTCAAATGAGAAGCTGCCCTACCTGTTATGTTTGGGATCATGTTTTATCCCAGCTCTCATATCTGTTTGTAGTGGATAAAGTGGTGTTGGAGGAAGTCGGGAAAACCTGCTGACCCACTTTCATCTAGTGAACCTGCTTGGAGCCATAGCTTAAAGGCTCATGTATTTGCAAGGCTAAAAGAAACGTGCTTTGCAAAGCAGCATTCCGATAAGGAGGATTTTTAAATAAAGAATACATTTAGCACAATACTTAGGCATGGGACGGCAATGCCACGATTTACAGAAGCATATACAACACTAATACCGAAGCCCCAAAAGGACCGCCAAATGCACACCTCTTACAGACCAATCTCATTACTAAATAACGATTACAAAATCCTGGCTAAGATCATGGCGGAAAGATTACAATCAATCCTGCCATCCCTGCTTAGTGAACAACAACTAGGATTCATTCGTAATAAACATATAACGCTAGGGATCAGAACGGCAATAGCAGCAACTATAGCTGGCCGAAACTCTAAAGGAATCCTCTTGAGTTTGGACGCCGAAAAGGCGTTCGACAAGGTGGAATGGTCGTGGCTGAACAATATCCTTACAGATAGAGCCTTTGGGCAATGCTTTACCCAATACATTCAGTTTATATATAGAGATCCACAGACCACCCTATTAATCAATGGAACAACATCATCCAAAATACAACTAACGAGAGGGACTAGACAGGGATGCCCCGTCACCCTTACTATTTTTTTTTTTTTAACAATCAATCTTTATTGAGACCGGTCAGGTTGGAAGGGCGTACAGAGTTCAACATTTATACAATCTCTTGTTTCGGGTTCAAACAGCTAAACTTACAGCACATTAACATCGAAGGCAATACGTCTATTATTCCCATAATCCGCGATATTTGAATGCCTGCATAGCAATTTCTTAACTTAGCCCGCTTGTCCTAAGCCTTTTGCCCACATGCCTGCACTCCTTCCTCTCCGACCGTCCGCTTTTTTTTTTTTTTTTTTTAATAACATGAAGAAAAACTGGGGGGGGAGGAGGGGGGGAGGGGAAAAACAAGAGGGAGAGAGTGAGGGGGATAGGGGTAGGGATAGGGATAGGCCCCTCCGCGCTAGCTCACCACCTCAGGGTGTTCCAATCACCTCCCTGCCTTCCGCCGATTCCACAAACATGTTCCATGGAGTCCAGCGGAGCCTATGTCCCTCCTCCGTTTGTTTGAGGGTAGCTGTAAGATCCTCCATGCGCCTAATATCCTCTACTTTCCTTGCCCACAAGCTTATTGATGGTGACGCTTGGTTTCTCCAGTATGCAGGAACACAGGCACGGGCCGCATTTATCAAGTGGATGGTCAGGGACTTCCTGTATTTCCCCACTGAAAGCGGCGTGCAATGTAGTAGCAGGGCTTCCGGAGAAAAGGGGACGGCCTCCCCCGTTATCTTATGGATCCATTCCACAACCCCCTTCCAGAAGCTATCTAGCTTCTCGCATTCCCAGAAAATGTGTAACAGCGAACCTGTAGCTTTCTCGCATCTCCAGCAGAGGGGGGAGACCGTCGGATAGAACCGATGTAGTGCCTGGGACGTTCTGTACCACCGGCTGAGGATTTTGTAGCCTGCCTCCTGGTATGAATTACTTATTGAAGCCCGCTGGGACAGTTCCAGAATCTTTTTGATTTGAGACGGGGAGAATGTCAATCCCAGGTCTTTCTCCCAAGATTCAACAAAGTTCGGGACAAAGGCCTCCCCCGGGTCAGTCAAAAGCTTGTACGTTAGGGACAAATAACCCCTCATCGGTTCCGTGTCCACACAGAGTTTCTCAAAAGGTGTGAGTTCCCTGCAGTACCCCTCTGGGGGGTCCAGTTTATGCAGGAATTGAGAGACTTGCATTGCTCTCCAGAAGGAAAGTCCAGGTCGGTTTCCTAATAGCCTGAGCTCCTGTATTGATTTCCATACCGAACCGTGTAGGAAGTCCCGAGCTCTACCTTTCCCCACCCCCCTCCACTCCCCAAATCCCGCGTCCATCTGGTAGGGCAGAAAATCTAGGGACCCCAGGACCGGTCTGAGCGGGGAGGGGGAGGGCGCAATATTCTTCTCAGGCGCGTATCTGGTCCAAATCCTTAGCGTCGGTCCAATTGTCGGATGTGTTTTAAGTCCGCTGGGGACCTCCCCCGAGGACCACGGGAGGCCCGCTAGGGGGACCGGGGACCACTGCTGCTCCAACTGAATCCATCTCTTATGGCTGCTATGAAGGTTCCAATCTATTACCCTGTTGAGGTGGGCTGCTGCGTAGTACTTTTTAATGTCAGGGAGTCCAACACCTCCTCTATTCTTAGGGAGTGAGAGCATTGCCTGCGAGATCCTAGGGCTCTTTCCCCCCCATACAAATTTTATGAATTCAGCTCGGACAGAGTTCAGGAAGGATGTCGGTATCTGTATTGGCAGAACCTGGATCGGGTATAGAAGTCTTGGTAGCACGTTCATTTTGAGAACATTGCATCTGCCGAACCAGGATAGTGTTTTGTCTTTCCAGGCGTCCAGATCCTTCTTTATTACATTAAGCAGTGGGGGGAAGTTTACTGCGAACAGGTCCTTCAGACGTGGCGTTATTTTGACTCCCAGATACTTAATTGAATCTGGGGACCAACGGAAAGGGAAGTTGTGCTTAAGATCCTCTAGACTCCTCCTTGAAAGGGTGATATTTAATGCCTCCGACTTCTGTATATTGATCTTGTAGTTTGAGAGGAGGGTATATTCCCTCAATTCTCGTAATAGGTTAGGGATAGTTATCCTCGGTTGGGTGATGCAGAAGATTAGATCGTCCGCAAAGGCCGCTACTTTGTGCTCTGCTCGCCCCTTCCCTAACCCTCCTATATCTGGGTTCGCCCTCACTCGCCTGAGAAATGGCTCTAATGCCAAAATAAACATGATCGGAGAGAGTGGGCAGCCCTGTCTGGTCCCATTCGCTATTGAGAAGGGGTCAGACAGTACCCCGTTCACCTTAATGCAAGCTGAGGGGGAGGAATACAAAGATGAGATCCAGGCTCGCATATTCTCCTGCAGACCTATATGTTCTATCACTGCTTGAATGAAGTCCCAGCCCACCCTGTCGAACGCTTTCTCCGCGTCCGTTGACAGCAGCAGTGCCGGGACCCCGTCCATGTGGATCCGATGTACCAAGTTGAGTATTCTGGTAACGTTATCTCTGGCCTCTCTTCCAGGGGTAAATCCCACCTGGTCATTGTGTATCAACCTGCATAGGTTGGAAGCAAGTCTAGAGGCCAGGATCTTCGCAAAAAGCTTCAGGTCCACATTTAATAGCGATATCGGCCGGTAGTTGGCACACTGGAGTGGATCTTTATCTTTTTTATGGATCACCGTAACCTGCGCCCGTAACATATCCGGTGGGATGGGTTGTCCCCTCGGGAGGGAATTGAAGGCCGCCACTGCATGTGGGGTCAGAATGTCACCCATCCACCTGTAGTAGGACAGCGTGAACCCATCTGGGCCCGGGGACTTACCCGACGCGGAGGATTTCACTGCCTGGGTCCATTCTTCTTCCGAGAGTGGGGTTTCCAGGGCCTCAAGAACCTCCGGGTCCAGTACGGGAATGGTCGAAGAGGCAACATACTCCCTTGCCCTCGCAAGGCAATCAGTCCCGTTATTTCCCCTTACCGGAAGGTTATAGAGTTTATAAAAGAAGTCCCTGAATGCTTTCGCGACATCTGTGGGAGTAGAGACCTGCTGGCCAGCTTGATTTAGTATCTGTGGTATGTAATTTCTGGCCCTCTGTTCCCGCAGTAACCTAGCGAGGGTGCGACTGCACTTGTTACCATATTCATAGAAAGAGCGCCTAGTTTTCAAGAGAGTGGTTTTGGCGCTGAACATCAAGATGTCCCTGAGTTTCTCTCTGGCTGCGGCTAGTTCTAGTTTTACCTTTGCCGCCTGCTGTTTTTTATGTTCCGCTTCCAGGCGGCTTACGTTCTCTAGAAGGTCCCTAACGGTCCCCTCCCTCTCTCGCTTTCTTCTGGAGGCCAGTTTTAGGATGATCCCTCTAATATAACACTTATGGGCAGCCCATACACTCAAAGGTGGTGTCTCCGGCCTGGTATTGAGGTTGAAATAGCTCCTTAACTCACTCCTTATCTCCTCTTTTAGGACTGGGTCCTGTAAGAGTGATTCATTTAGGATCCAAGAGCTGGGCCTAGAGAGCACCTCCGGCAGATCCAGGGACAGTGTGATCAGGGCGTGGTCCGAGATCGTGATAGAATCAATCTCGGCCTTTCCCACTAACTGCAGGTGTTTATGTTCTACGAAGAGGTAGTCTATTCTCGAGTATGAGTCGTGAGGGTGGGAATAGAAAGTATAGTCCCTCCCTCTCGGGTTTTGCACTCTCCATGGGTCTATGAGCTGGGACAAGTGTAACGCCTTCTTTAGTTTTTTTAAGGTGCCGTATGCCAGGTGGGAGGCCCCTCTGGACACATCTAATAGAGGGTCCAGAGCGACATTGAGATCTCCCCCGAAGATTACCAGGCCCTCCGAGAAAGTCTGAAGGGTGGTCAGGACCTTCTCCAGAAAGCGAACCTGATCAGAATTCGGTGCGTACACGTTAGCCAGCGTGCAGACATGGTTACCGATCTTCCCTTTTAGAAATAAGAACCTCCCCTCCGTGTCTGACAGGCTGTCCACCAGGGTCCAGGGCAGCGTCGCCGCTACCAGGATGCTCACCCCTCTCGACTTGGCATCTGGTGAGTAAGAGTGCCACCCCATGGGGAACCGACGGTCCGAGAATTTTGGGGCTCTTTCTTTTTGGAAATGCGTTTCCTGAACAAATACCACTTGCGCTCTGCGCCTCCAAAACAAATTCAAGCACATTCTCCTCTTTTCAGGGGTATTGAGGCCCTTGCAATTTAGGGAGGCGATTTTAAGTCCCGTCGGGGATCTGGCGTCAGTCCCCAAGGGGGGCGGAGGGGCCATGGGGGCCAGGGGAGCAGCCTTCAACAGAAGGGCTGGGGTTGGACGGGAAGGGAGGACTGCTTAAGGAACTAGGAGGGGAGGGCAAAAATAGATTGAAGGGTTGTAACAAGGGTAAGGGTTGCTAATAAAAGAGCAACAATTACGAATCGATTCTGTCCGCTTTGGCTGCTTCTCTGAGCGTCCTCGCGGACTGGCCTATGTGGGGGAAAAAAGAAAACTGTGGCGCGGCACGGCCGTAGAGGACCCAGTCCCCCCAGCCCGGAACAGACCCCCTCTTCTGGGGGAGTAACACATTACAAATTACAACAACAACAATGAGGAGCACGTATGCACGTTACCTGTTGACTATATACAAAACACGACATAGCCCATCTCTCTCCATCCCTGCATATTCCCCCCCCGGTCCCCCCCCCCCAGACCAGCACCCATGCAGGCCCAAACACGACTCCCCCCCACGTCTCCAGCCCACCCAGCGCCTGGAGCCCCCAGGCGCGTGACACCCTATGCCACCTCCGCATCCCACCGAGCTCCCGGCCCGATGGGCGCAGCCGCCTCGGGAGACCCCCGCCCGACCGCGGAAGGGCCGAGCCCCCCCACCCAACCGGGCCCCCACCAGAGGTGCCCGGGGGGCAGGGGGGGGGGCATCCCCCCGCGGGCCGGCCAGCCGCACCCCCGCATCCCATCATGGCTACCTCCGAGGCCTCCGGCCTCCCACGTCGTGACTCCCCCGCCAGCCCCCGTCCCGACCCCCCCCGCCCCGCCCAGGGGTCCCCAGCATCTCCGGGCCTTGCCCAACCCCCCGGCCCAACAACAGGCATCAGACCCCTCGAACCACGGGCATCCCCCACGTCCCCGCCCCGCCCCCGGGAGCCAGGCACCGGGGGCCCCCCCGCATCGCCCCGCCCGCGCCCGGCCGAGCCGCAGTGGGGGGGCGGGCGGCCCGCAGCCACCCAGCACGGGTCCCGCGCCGCCCATCGCCCGTCCACCACGGCCCGGCCCGACCCGGGGGGAAGGCCGCACAGTGTAACACATGAGTCCCCCGGCGAGCGCTGCGACATCCCAGACAGCTCAGAAACCGCCCACGCAACTCACTTCTCCCGTGGTCCCCCCCCCCGGGGCCGCACGCGTCCACATCAGAACGAGGAGGCGCTTCCCCGGACACCTAGTGCGCAAGCCCCGAGGGGGGGGACCCGGGCAGCGGCGCCCCCCAAAGCCCCCCACACCACGCGACCCCGGTCTCCGTCCGGGCCGCCGCAGTCCACTGCAGGCCCTCCTCCACCAGGCGCGCCGGCGGTCCATGCCCACTCCCGCAGAGGGGGGAGCCCATCGCCGAGCAGCAGGGCACCCGACGTGTCAAAGTCCGTCCTCACAAGGGGGGGGGGGCGATGAGGGGCCCACGTCACCACCTCCTCCATCCGCGTCCCTTTCTCCGGGAGGCGGGGACGCGCCACAGTCTGTTCTTACATGGGGGGGGGAAGGGGGGCGAGGAAGGGCCAGTGTCACTTATTCTTCCACGATGGGCAGAAGTCCCGACCGGGCGCCCCGCCCGCCAGAGTCCGCCCCCACACGGGGGGGGGGCGGAGAGGGACCCACGCCACTCATGGGCGTCGGACGTGGCAAAGTCTACTTCCATAGGGGGGGGGGGAGGGGGGGGGGAGAGGGGCCAATGTTACTTATTCTGCCGCGGGGGGTGGAGGTCCCCTCCTTTGCGGTAATTCGCGGCCGCCTGGTCCACGCATTCGGCAGACTCTCTGAGGTAGTGGCTGGTACGGCGGGAAGTCCAGCCAATTAGGGACATCCACTGGGGGGGCCTCCAAAAACGCAAAGAGGTGGTCCAGATCCCCCGGAGCTCGGAGGGTAAAGGATCTACTATTTTTCCGGACGATAAGATGGAAGGGGTATCCCCATTTGTAGGTCGCTCCACCGTCCTTTATTTTCTGTAGAAGGGGTTTCAGCTGCCGTCGCATCCACAGAGTCGAGCGTGCCAGATCTGGTAGGATGGTGATCAATTGGGCCTCGTGTCGGATTTGTCCTGCGTCCCAGGCTCTTCTTAGGATTTCCTCTTTGACTCTGTAGTTGTGTACTCTACATAGTACGTCTCGTGGAGCTGTGGGGTCTCCCGGCGGGCGTCCAGCCACCCTGTGGATTCTGTCCAGTTTGATAGTGGCGCCAGGGGGGTTCCCCAACAGTTTGTTGAAGATGGAGTTGGCCACAGAGTCGAGATCTGCATTTTGCTGTGTCTCCGGCAGCCCCCGGAGTCGCAAGTTGTTGCGGCGGCTTCTGTTTTCCAGATCGTCGTTGTGTAATTTGAGGTTGCAGATCTGCGTTGCCTGGGAGGCATTGGTTTGTTCCAGGCGGGTGAGACGCTCCTCTATAGATTCTTTTGCATTCTCTAGAGCCGTCACCCTGTCCTCCACTGCTGCCACATTATGTTGCACAGTCTCCAGTTCTTTCCGGAAGGATTTTTCAATCCTGGAAACCATAGCCTCTAGATCTATTTTCGTGGGTATCGCTTTTAGGTCAGCTTTAGTGGGGAGGGAGAGAAGAAGGGACCTCAAGTCCCGGTCCAGCTCCTGTTGATGATAGAGTTCGCCGGCACTGTGCGTCGGTTCCCCTCTCGCATATGGTGTAGCCGAGGGTCCGTCAGGGGGCAGGGGCGGCGGTGTGTCTGACATCCCATGCTGCGTTGTCTTGCGGATAGGCCTCTCTGCGCATCCAGCTTCAGGACGGGGGGGTGTGCATATAAAGAGTGCCCCTGGTTCTCCCTGGGACTGAGCGCACCAGGTGGTCGCACGCGGTCCTGTCTGGACATGCAGGGTTTGGGATGCCCCTTCTTTGGGGCTCAGTGCTGCTTCCTCCCCTGAAGAATCCGAGCTCTCCAACAGTGGCATGCTCGGGGAGGTCTGCATCCATGCCTCCTCCAGGTTGTATGTGTCTTTAAGGGGGGCGCACTGTGGGTCTGTATGGGGAGTGACCTTATTGCTCTGTCCTTCTTCCTGGTGGCCGAGGGCCTGTGGCCATGGGGATCCCTCACCCAAGCCCCCCCCCGCGGTCGTCGAGTATGGCGAGGAGGACAGGGAGGGCCTATTGGTATCAGTCTCTAAGCTGGGAGAGGGGCTCTCAGGCAGCATGGCTCTCTCAGGGTGCGCTTCAGTTGTTGCCTGCCTGGCCAGGCAGCCAGGCGGGGAGAGCGGTCTCTCCTTCCCCCGCCGTCCCTCGTGCTGACATCTCCTCAGCGGGTCCCATCCAGCCCCGCCCGCCGCCTCCTCACCTCCGCTCGCGTCCTCCTCACCTCCCGTCTTCAGCCGCCTGTCAGTTGCGGCGCCGCGGAGGTCCCGATCAGACCGCTCCTCTTCTCCCCCTCCGCGATCAGCACGCTCCTCTGTCTGGCGGCCCCCGGCTTCCGCCCCCTCGCCTCCACTCTTCTCTAGTGCCGCACCGGACGCCATCTTGTCTCGGCGCGTGGCTTCATCCTCTCCTCCCGCCGGCTGTAGATAGCGGGTGATGCCGCTTCTCCCGCCATCACCAAGGCCTCCTCTCTGGCCCCTGCGTCGTCCCATCTTTCTGGGGTCGGTTTTGCACTTCAGCTCCTCACGGTAAGTCTGCCCGGGCTAGGTACGGACGGGAGCCTCAGCCTGATGCGTCCTCACAGCACCATGCCGCGGCCACGCCCCCCCACCCTTACTATTTAACCTCGCACTTGATCCTTTATTGAGGATCCTGGAGGCTGAACCGGGATTTCGAGGGATTGGGATAAGGCCTTCAACAGTGAAATTAACGGCCTTCGCGGATGATCTTATATTGTTTATTTCTAACCCCAAATCAACTCTACTAAAACTCTTACATTGGATAGAAATGGTGGGTCAGGTATCGGGATACATTATTAACCTGGATAAATCCTCGGCTTTGTACTTAAGTACAAAAACTAAGCCACTTTGGGGAGACAGGTACTCCTTCTCATGGAACAAACACCACATAAAGTACCTGGGTGCCCTTATCCCTAAAAATCCAAATGAACTATATAATCATAACATTAAACCAGTCTTTAAGAAACTAGAAAGGGATCTCCGCGACTGGGCCAAATTGAACCTGTCTTTCCTGGGCAGAATACACCTCATTAAAATGATTGCATTCCCCAGGCACTTTTTCTATATTCAGACCCTGCAGATGCTTTTGGGGCCCTCTGAGGTGAAAGAGATATATAGACTTTTCAGGGAATTCATATGGGCCAAAAAAAAGAGCTGTAATAGGTAGAATAAAATTGCACCAAGATACAAAGAACGCTGGGGTTAACCTCCCAGATATTGAGAAATACAATCAAGCTGCCCTCCTATGTATCTTGAAAGACTGGCTGCATAATCGCAAAACCCACACAAATGCGGAGCTAGACCAGGGGCTGCTAGGTTCCACTAGCTTGATATACATGTTACATCAACACAGAGAATTTCTGCCACCGGAAGTAATTCAGAACCAACTACTCTTTACTGTTTGGAAACTATGGCATATTATCCGTAGGGAAAGGAAACTTAACTTGCACTCCTCTCTGCTTCTACCATTGGCGGGTAACCTGGATTTAAGGACAAGCAATACAGCCGCAGCCTACAGGATTTGGCACGGTTTGGGTATTGCCTCGATCTTAGCTCTGGTCAATAGGAATCATAGAAAAACCCTGTCTCACGGAGTGGCTGTGCGGTTATACCCCGCGTTGGTAGCACAACCATTTGCATTTTTGCAAGCTATGTCAACAAAACAATCAAGAGATTCTCGGGGAAAGGTTGGTATAAAGACCTAGATGCCCTTTTGGAAAGTCCCCCACCAGACAAGAAAGCTATATCTGCTTACTACGACTTCTTGATAAGCAGACTGGTGCTAGAGAATCAAAATACAGGCATAACTAAATGGCTTCAGTATTTCCCAAACTTGCCCTTTACTCAAATCCTAAAGTCCTACAATTACTCCTGATCGACCCTCTCGGCGGCCTCTTACAGAGAGATGCTATTAAGACAATATCACTATAACTATGTCTCCCCACTTAAATCCTTCCAGATGGGTCTATCAGACTCTCCCTGGTGCCTGAAGTGTGCTGCGGAGTCGGCGGACCTTTATCACGGGCTATGGGACTGCCCTGTAATTTAGAGATTCCGGAGAAGAGTTGCCCACTACACAAACCAAAATTTGGTAACTTTTGCCCCCCCCCCCCTCACCGGAATGGGCAATCTTTAGTCAATATATGGTAGAAGGTTTGAAAATGCAAAAAGAAAGATAGGATGTGCTCATCCAGTCAATATATAGCAGTCAAGAGGTGCTAGAGGGGTGTGACCACACACTAAGCAAAAAAGAAAGTTAACCCTCTGCACACTCATACTATTGGAAAACCTAGCTAACACTTGTTAAGAACATGGACTGTTAGTTAACATAGATTGCAATGAATGTAAAAGCGAGGTAGCCACATTAAGGCCGTCCAATTAGTACTCCGTCCCTAACATTACTAAATTTATAAGTTTGTGCAGACATTGCTACTTCTTTACTTGTGTGTGCACAAGCAATGCAATACATGAATCAGCCTGTCTAAAGACATTGTAATAACTTAACTTGCTTGCACACACACAATGAAAAATGCTTTACTTGCCTGCACAGTGTTACAGTTCAAAAAGGGGGTATTTCAGGTAGACTCCCTGTTACATTGGGAGAGCTACAAGCATTTTTCATTGTGTGTGTGCAAGCAAGTTAAGTTATTGCAATGTCTTTATACAGGCTGATTCATGTATTGCATTGCTTGTGCACACACAAGTAAAGGAGTAGCAATGTCTGCACAAACTTTTAAACTTAGTAATGTTAGGGATGGGGTACAAATTGGACGGCTACCTCGCTTTTACATTCATTGCAATCTATGTTAACTAACAGTCCATGTTCTTAACAAGTGTTTTTCAATAGTATGAGTGTGCAGATGGTTTGAAAATACCTAGGGGTACTAAGAGACTATTGCTAATCATCTCAGCGATAGCAAGGAAAACTATACTACAGGCCTGGATATCCCCGGATCCGCCTCAATTCATGGTATTTTTAGAAAAATTACAGCTGTTTTTTACCGTTTTTACTGTTTGACTGGGCAGATACGGCATCACAAAAATAATTGAAAGTAGAAACTTTCTTTAACACTTGGGAAAGTTTCATTAACACTTTGACCCCAGATTAGAATCAAGATCCGGGATACATTTAGAGAAACGGAGTGGTACTTGACGTGATTGCTGACAGGAGACCCTCCGATAGAAGAGTTACCAAGTCCGGGGTGCCTTCCCAGTCCCTCATCAGGATAATTATTCCATGATCGAAGGGTAGGGAAAGCAGGGTTGAGTGGAGCAATTTACTTAGAGGGAGTTGACAAACCACTGTTGGTTGTAAATGAGACACTATGTTATTTTTTCACATCTGCGTGTGAATTACATGATTAACAATGCTGTCAGAAGATCTTGCATATTGTATATGACTTTCATATTTGTATGCCTTTCCTCAATAAAAAAAGTGTTTAACCCTTTCGCTGCCAGCCTACCTGCAGCATTTGCCACTCCCTGTTGCCAGACGATGTTTCACCATTTTGCGCTACACATATTCAACTGTCATTTTTGAAGGGATTTCCAGGGATTTCCCAGGAAAATTATATATTGTTTTTTTCAACAGAGTCTGGGCTTTAACATGAAATGTCTTGTTTGTATTTTTTAGGTGTATTCTCAATTTTTTTGGGTGAAATGTGTGAAAAAAAACAAAAAAAAAACATTTTTTTACAATTTGTAGTTTTTTTGTAATAAAAAATGTAAGTTTGTCAATAAAATCTTATTGCGTGAGAAACCCCAATTTCTCCCGGTTACAGCGATACCACATATGTATAGGTAGACACCCTTTCCTGCCCAGAAGCCTTTTATAGCTGCTGGATGACAAATGGTTAATTAAAAAAAAAAATGACATAGGGTCCCCCTTCCCGGGGAGGGGGACCCCATTTTTTTTTGGATTTTGAAGGGTTAAAAACCCTTCAAAATCCAAAAAAAAAAATGACGTGGGGTCCCCCTTACCCAAAGTAACCAGCCCGGGACCAGCTATGGGGGCTTGTAGGCACAGAGTGGGGGGGCCAGCTTTGGTGGCCCCCCCACCCTGCAGCCTACGAGCCCACATAGCCTATGTGGGCCCGGGCTCTTCTGCCCCCCCCTGGCCTTTGGGGAGGCAGGTAATGGGGGTGCGGGGGTTAATGGCAAGCCACCCGCTAGGGCAGGTGACTTGCCACCCCCCCAGCCTTGTGAACTGGTATAAGGGGTCTCATGGACCCCTTACCAGCTCACAAAGGGTTAATGTGAAAAAAAAACACCACACAATAAAAAAAAAGTATTTTATTAGAAAAAAAAAAATTTTTTTTTACTGTACTTACCTTCGATTGCAAGCTCTTGTCCCTCGCCGCTCAGCTGACAGATGCCGGTGATCGGCATCCAGAGAAGGAGAAGGCAGGAGATCAGAGGATCTCCTGTCACCTCCTTCCCCTGTGCCGATCACCGGCATCTGAGAAGCTGAGAAGGCTGAAGCCTGAGATCGGGGCCGGGATGACTTCATAAGCCCCGCCCCCAAGGGGGCGGGGCTTAGAGGCATGATGGCGGCCGCCATCGTGCAGAAGAGAGGAGAGAGCCTCCCAGGCTCTCTCCTGAAGATCGGTAAGTCCTGGGGGGGGATCGGAGGCCCCCCAGGTGAAGAGGAGGGACAGCGGGAGCCAGCGCACACACAGGTAAGTGAATGTCATTTTTATTTTTTTTTTTTTTTACAGTTAGAAGCTGCTGCTGCAGAAGCGGGGGGGGGGGGGGCCTATTCCGGGGGCTCTCCTGGAGCCATCCGACCCCCCACGGGGGATCGGATGGCACCAAATTAAAGAGGAGACCCGGCCGGATCCAACAAGGGGTCAGGTGAGTATTTGTTGTTTTTACTTTTTAAACTACAAGCGAGGAAAGTCAAGCACGTAACACCTACGTGCTTGGCACTTAAGGCCCAGCCAAGCCAGCACGTAGGTGTTACGTGCTTGGCAACAAAAGGGTTAAATAAAGAATACATTTTAATCAAGTGCAAAGTTTAACCAACAGTGAAGAAAAGAAACAGTAGAAAGTATTCTCTTTTAATCATATCTGTATTTAGTAAAAGTTGACTGGTTTTTCAGCGAGCTGCCTGCTGCACATTGGTAGTGATGTATGATCCCCAGATGCAACCATATCGGGACTAATTCTGCTGTGCTTGATGTAAGCATTTTTCACCATAAGTGACTCACCTGTTCCTCGCTCCAGCGGTGTCTGCGGGTGGTGCAGAGCCGACCATTGCCCGGCCAGAACATCAGTCTCAGGCCTCTCCTCCTTCTCCCGCATCCCTGGTACATCTGCATAGTTACACATGTACACAAGACATTTATGCCCTCTGGTGCTGCTACAGGCAGCGCAGCCCCGGAGGCTGATTCAAATGGGCCAATAAACCCTGAAGTTGTTGCAGGGAACCAGCCCGTATTCAGATGGGCTAATCCGTTCCAGGGTTATTACTCTCACTCATAGCCCTAAGTTGTTCTCAGCCTATCCCTGCACACCATCCCCTATTAAAGTGTCCCAGCCCCTGCCATCAATGTCTGTGATAGCTAGTGCTTTGGGTGTTGTGCAGTGCTCTGTTTCTCTTGTTTCTCGTGTTTGACCCGGATAGACCTTTGACCTCGCCTCCGCTCAGCCCCCTGTTGCTGACCTCAAAATCCTTGACCTTATCTCTGCCTGCTCACTTTTGGTACCTCGCTCCTGCTATGGATTTGACCTTCAGTCTGCCCTTGAACCTTGCCTCCAGTTATCCCTCTGCATTGACCCCTGTTGGACTGTGTATGACCCTTGCTTCGTCTGACTTTGTGTAAACCCGAAGTTACTCTCACCCACCTGCAGGTCCAGCCCTTAGTCAATATTGTTTGTACTTGTAAGACCCGTGTCTGGTGAGGCCTGCTTGCATCCCAGCAAACAGGGGCTTGTCTAAAGTTGAAGATAGCAATGGAGATTGGGAATTATCTACTATCCTGGACCTGCTAATCTAGGAGCCTCACAATATTCTGGATCTAAATGAGGAACTTATCTGGCTGACACACTTTTGCGAAAAGGAAATAAGCCTGCAGCTCAGTGAGCAGACACTAGCAGGGATCAGTAAAATAGGAATAGAGAGAAGGAGGACAGAGATGCAGAATAGGTCACTGGCCAGGGTAGGCCTGAAAAGCTGGTAGTAGTCCAAGCGTTGGGTCTAATTCATTAAAAATGATCTTTTTGGTCTGAATAACAATTGAAAAAAAAAAGTCATTTCATTTCAAGCCATTTCAAGCTCTTAAACACAAAGACAGCCTTAGTAAATGTCATTGCAATACTATTCCAAACAGATGGTAACCAGATAGAAACAAAAAGGCTGGTAAAATGTTCATGCTTATAAAAATGTATAATGTAGTCCAAAAGTTCTCTATGTTTGAAGGCAGATGTAATAGTGCTTTTACAAGGGGTCCAAAAATGATGCTTTTTTTGTTTTACATACAATGTCTCCTATTTAGTTCCCAATAGATGGCGGTGCCATTTTCTGCTTGGGCTTACACTGGTTATAAGTCCTCATCGGTGATCAAATCCACTGTATAGCTTCTTATGATTGGCTGGCCCGCAGAACACGCCTCTGAGGGTTACCTGTGAAGCAATCGGGGGAGGTTCACCTTGTTACCATCCAAGGTCATTTGTGCAATCCTTCTGGGCATTCATGCAGTGACCATCGTTCTTAATGAATCATCCTATACAAATTTAGTGCAATCCTGAAATTCTATAGAAAATCCAGTAAATATTAAGGGTGTCAGAAAAAAACGATTCTGTCATGTATCGTGATATTTCATTCAACGATACTAGAAATGATTCTTTATTTCTAGTATCGGTTCTGTAAAAGAAAAGTAAAAAAAACACTCACTTGACCCCTCGTCCGATCCCCCCTGGGGCTCTTCAGTCTTCAGGAGAGAGCCCAACAGACCCTCTCCCCCTGCTTTCCCGATGAGCGCCGCCATCTTTACGACTAGCCCTTCGGGGGGGGGGGGGGGGGCAGATGACGTCACCCCCACAGCGCCATCCTGGCTCACAGTGGCTCTGCTCTCAGATGCGCTGTTTGCCGGCCAGAGGAGGACGGGGCAGGAGATCTCCTGCCTCCTCTGGCCGGTGATAACTGCATCTGTCATCGGATTGGCGAGGGACGCAGGAGCTGACAATCGGAGGTGAGTAAAGAAAAATAAATTATATTTTTTTAATAAAGATATTTTCTCTATGTCTGTTTTTTTTTTTACTGTTAACCCCCTGTGCCCTGTTCTACAAGCCCCTATAGCTGGTCCTGGGCTGGTTATGCTTGGTAAGGGGGCCTCATGCAATTTTTTGTGGATCTTTAAGGGTTTTTTTTAATTAAAAATAAAATTGAATTAAAAAAAATCACAATATATCGTCTTTAAGACAGAATGCGTGTATACGTATCGTATCGCCAGATTCCTGCCAATTCACACCCCTAGTAAATATAAATTACATTTTATTGAGCAAGAGAGGTGTATGTGACTGGAGATCAGGACTGGGTGGCATGGGACTCGATCTGACAATCTGGTAAGATTCAGAGCGCCGTACTAGCACTGATCATCTGTGGGGGACAAAAGGTGAGTACTGTATGTTGTTTTGTTTTTTACCGATAAGTTTTATGTTTAAGCCTTTCCAGTGCACTTGTAACCCGCCTTTGGACCTATTCCCTTCTGAGTAATGTCTTTTTTGTAGTCAGAAATGCACACAGTTTTCCAGCTGTCTCCTCACCAGGGCTCTATACAGTGGCATCACAACCTCCCTCTTCCTACTGGTGATGCCTTGTGCTATGCAGCCCAGCATCCTTCTTACTTTTCCCACTGACTGGCTACACTGTTCACTGATTTTGAGCCCAGTAATTGCTATACCTATATCCCTCTATTTTAAAGTCCTGGCTAACACAGAACTGGCCATATGATACTGTGCATGATGTTACATTTAGCCTTCGATTTATTCAACTTGCCTTGAAATATCTCATGACAATTAGGACTGTTTCTTGCTATATTTCAGAATAAGGCATGAGTTATAATAAGGTTTGATTCAGTAAAGAGAGGAAGTTGGAGCATGATTTGAGCCTAAAACGTTCCTTACATCAATGTAATAGCTTATTTAATTATCTTTTTAAAGTGAAACTTCACTAAATCATAAGTTTCACAGTCATTTTTATCTCATACCTTATTCTAAAATAAAGCCTGAAAATGGCCCTTAACTTCAGGTATGCACCACCTTCAGCCCAGGGGGCGATCATTTGCAGCCCACAGCTTGTCTGCCTATCTCTACCTTTAGTAAACATAAGCAAGCAATGACCAGCTCACCCTCAGACCCAAACAGCACGGACCTCAGGATCTCCTGAAAAACTCCCCAAACCGTTACAATTGCAATGTCCAGCTTAAAAAGGGTTAAAACTTAGCTTTTTCTTCATAGCTTAAAATGAGGATAATTCCAAACACAGCCGTCAAACATCTTGCAAGTCAGGAAGTGCTCCCCTCCACCATTGGGACCAGGTAACGCGTTTCAGGCTGTTACTAGCCCTTAGTCATCTCTACCTTTGTTTAAGTCACCTGTGTCCACCTCATTTCTTCCTAGCTCTGACTACCTCACCTCTACTTAGTTGACCTCTTGCTGCCTCAACTTTTCCTGCTTCACCCTTGCTTCTTTCCACCTCACCTATTCCTGCCTCACTTCTGCTGTCCTCACCTCTGCCTACTAGTACATCCCACCTTATGACTGTCTACGTCTTTCCAGCTAACCTCTGCTCACCTTTACCCTTCTCACCTCACTATATCTTAGTCCACCCCATATTTTTGTGCCTCACCCCACCCAATACTTTCCACCGCATCTATTTCTGCCTCACCTCTGCCCACTTCTTTCACCTCAGATCAGCCCACTTCTATCCATCTCACCTCTACTTCTTTCCGCCTCACCTTTGCTCACTCCACCTTTACCTGTCTCATCTCTTCCTGCCACACGTCAGTCCCACCTCATCATTTTCTGCCTTAATCCTGCCCTATTATACACCCCTCCCCTCTTTCTGCCTCACCTCAGCTTTTCCCACCTCATCTGTGCTCACATTTTTCCACTTCATCTTACCCACTTCTTCCCGCCTCACCCCTTCCTGCCTCAATTCTCTTTACCTCAGCTTTTCCTGTCTCACCTCTGCCAATATCTGCACATACATAAAAGCATATATAAAGCTTTAACATTATGACTTACAGTCCTGGAGTTCTTCTTAGGTTTTATTGTGGCTCCCAGAAGTGGAACAATAAGACAATGTGGGCCTTAGATCAAAAAAGTTGTGCCTCCCTTTTTCAAAGCAAATTTAGAGAATCAAGGCCTTTCAAGACATTAAACTCCAATTTCCAAGGTTTCGAAGATTTATCAGTGTTCTCCATGGCTCTGCTGCTTCTAGACCATGGGTTCCAGTCCCTATGCTAATTGTGACAAGCTTAGGGTCCTGGGATGGGAAATTACATTGCTTTTGGGCATTTGTGTGTACTGCACACACAATGCAAGTACATGTAAAATGCAACTCCAAGTTTGACAGAGTGCAATGTAAAAACACTTGTTCTATATCAATCTTTAACAAAAATTCAGACTAATGGGCTAGGGGGATCAGCATAAATTGAACACATTTTGGTATGTATATTTTTATGTTTCTCCTGTATACAAATCTACAAAGTAGTAGTAGGTATTTTAAAAAGAAAACACCAAGCCTTAAAGCTGGATGATAAAAATTTAGATCCCTCTATTATTTATTCTAATATTTTTCTAAGTAACCTAATCCCTTTGGCCTTTTCTCTACTGTACTGTACTCTACTGTAAAAACAAGAATTCTTTTCTACAAATCTAGGAGATAATATACAGTACACCTAGGCCTAAAGCAAACAACAGAATAAACCCTGAGCGCGTGCAGCTTGACGCCATGCAATTTATTATCAATAGATACTCATTAGGACACTGTAATGATTCCTAAAAGCCACTTTCCTCCAAGCTGTTTATTTACCATTTTAAGCTGTGTGATGATCCAGCTGTGTATCATCTGTCTTATCAAGCAAGAGCCTGTGATCTGCAGTCACTCAGCAGTTTCCTCCATGTGTGAATCTTAAGTTTTTTCAATGCAGCACTAAAGAATCTCAGGTAAATGAAGATATGCAAATATATATATATATATATATATATATATATATATATATATGTATTTTTAGCCCTATAAGATGCACCTGCCCATAGGACAGACCTCGGAGGAGGTAAATAAGAAAATAAATATTCTGAACCAAGTGTTGTGCTAAAACCCAAGAACCAAATAATTAGCAAGGTACGGAACCCCCCCATTACAGGCAGAGTTGCATCCCCCCTCCCATTCCCTTAGGCAGTGTGGCATTCCCCCTCCCATTCCCATTGGCTGTGTGGCATTCCCCCTCCCATCCCCATTGGCAGTGTGGCATTCCCCCTCTCCTGACACTTGAGCATCGGCCATACCCACCTGCTACAAAGAGCCGGGTGTTTGCTCTGTGTGTGCAAGGGCCACGGAGAAGAAGTAGCGGCGGAAGACAGCGGGGACAGCGCGGACAGGGTGAACACCGGAGGCATCGGGCAGGGATCGGTTGCCATGCCCGTCCGCCTGCCGCTCTTTCTTCTTCTTCTTTTTTTTGAGCATTCGCCCCATAATATGCACTGACATTTCCCCCCACTTTTTGAGGGAAAATGCGTGCGTCATATATTATGAAAAAATACAGTGTGTGAGTGTGTATATATAATACAGGCATCTTTCTTTCTAGTTGCTGTTTTTAACCCAGTCTCTGCTCCAACCCTCCCACTTCTCCAATACTCTGGAATGTCCTTATCTGATCAATTCAACACCCTTCAGCACTCCAAGCTTTCAAATGTAGCCTCAAAACTCACCTCTTCAGAGAAGCATATGACCTAGTTGAATTAACCCTCATAACCTCCACAAATTCAATACCTACCACATGTGACTCCACTTTGTCTCCACTCCTTATCCTATAGCTTACCTTCTTGTTTGTAATAATTAGAGATGAGCGAGTAGTGAAATATTCGAAATTTCGAATTTCGATTCGAATAGACCGCGTTACTCGACTACTCGACCGAATATCGAATCCCATTATAGTCTATGGGAAAAAAATGCTCGACACTTGGAAATCTCAATTCGACCACTTGGAGGTCACCAAGTCCACCCTGAAACATCAGAAAATGATGCCAACACTGCTGGAATGCAACTGGGACAGCAGGGGAAGCATGCCTGGGTGCATATAACGCGCCCAAGTCGCACTATTACGCCACTATCACAGCCTCTCAACAATACACTCCAAACACAATATTACTTCTACGTAAAGTGAGACAAGACAAGGAAACCTTCTTTCCTCTACATTGCCATGGACCCCAAGCCAAACTGTACAAAAAAGAAGAACAAAATTCTGCACCCCTTAAAATCACGTTGCCTAATGACAACCACAGATGGCATAGGCAAGGGGGAAAATAAATAGACCCCACCCCTAATTGTCATTGTGTGTGTGTGTGTGTGTGTGTGTGAGATGTGGTCAGACATGTCCTCTTGTGTCATTGTGTCACCCCAGCAGTAAGGGAAGCTTAAAGGAGGAGGTTTGTTACAGTGTGTCACCCCAGCAGTAAGGGAAGCTTACAGGAGGAGGTTTGTTACAGTGTGTCACCCCAGCAGTAAGGGAAGCTTACAGGAGGAGGTTTGTTACAGTGTGTCACCCCAGCAGTCAGGGAAGCTTACAGGAGGAGGTTTGTTACAGTGTGTCACCCCAGCAGTAAGGGAAGCTTAGAGCTGAGACCTCTTAAAAATTGTGTAGATTCCCAAGAGCTGAGACCTCTTAAAAATTGTGTGGAGTCCCAAGAGCTGAGACCTTTTAAAAATTGTGTGGAGTCCCAAGAGCTGAGACCTCTTAAACATTGTGTGGAGGCCCAAGAGCTGAGACCTTTTAAAAATTGTGTGGAGGCCCAAGAGCTGAGACCTTTTAAAAATTGTGTGGAGGCCCAAGAGCTGAGACCTTTTAAAAATTGTGTGGAGGCCCAAGAGCTGAGACCTCTCAAACATTGTGTGGAGGCCCAAGAGCTGAGACCTTTTAAAAATTGTGTGGAGGCCCAAGAGCTGAGACCTCTCAAACATTGTGTGGAGTCCCAAGAGCTGAGACCTCTTAAAAATTGTGTGGAGTCCCAAGAGCTGAGACCTTTTAAAAATTGTGTGGAGTCCCAAGAGCTGAGACCTCTTAAACATTGTGTGGAGGCCCAAGAGCTGAGACCTTTTAAAAATTGTGTGGAGGCCCAAGAGCTGAGACCTTTTAAAAATTGTGTGGAGGCCCAAGAGCTGAGACCTTTTAAAAATTGTGTGGAGGCCCAAGAGCTGAGACCTCTCAAACATTGTGTGGAGGCCCAAGAGCTGAGACCTTTTAAAAATTGTGTGGAGGCCCAAGAGCTGAGACCTTTTAAAAATTGTGTGGAGGCCCAAGAGCTGAGACCTCTCAAACATTGTGTGGAGGCCCAAGAGCTGAGACCTTTTAAAAATTGTGTGGAGGCCCTAGAGCTGAGACCTCTCAAACATTGTGTGGAGTCCCAAGAGCTGAGACCTCTTAAAAATTGTGTGGAGTCCCAAGAGCTGAGACCTTTTAAAAATTGTGTGGAGGCCCAAGAGCTGAGACCTCTTAAACATTGTGTGGAGGCCCAAGAGCTGAGACCTTTTAAAAATTGTGTGGAGGCCCAAGAGCTGAGACCTTTTAAAAATTGTGTGGAGGCCCAAGAGCTGAGACCTCTCAAACATTGTGTGGAGGCCCAAGAGCTGAGACCTCTCAAACATTGTGTGGAGGCCCAAGAGCTGAGCACTTATTAGTGCTGCAGCTACGGCTGCTTTAGTGAGGGGTAGCTGCTGCTGCTGGAATAGGGACAGAAAGACTTCAGTGGTGTATTACCACCTATATACAAAACTATATACACTCTGCTCAAAACGGCTGCTTTAGTGAGGGGTAGCTGCTGATGCTGGAATAGGGACAGAAAGACTTCAGCGGTGTATTAGCACCTATATACAAAACTATATTTTGCACTACTGTTTTGTGTCCTCTGTGCCAACAAAACACTGTTTTATACACGGTGCGTATAGGCACCATTTCACCTTCTGGCAGTATACGGCTGTATAGCCAGGTGTTTTTCTTAAAAATATTTTTTATATTTGGCACTACTGTTTTGTGTCCTTTTTACCAACAAAACCTTGTTATATACCCGGTGCGTATATAGGCACCATTTCACCTTCTGGCAGTATACGGCTGTATAGCCAGGTGTTCTTAAAAATATATTTATATTTGGCACTACTGTTTTGTGTCCTCTGTGCCAACAAAACACTGTTTTATACACGGTGCGTATAGGCACCATTTCACCTTCTGGCAGTATACGGCTGTATAGCCAGGTGTTCTTTTAAATAAAAATATTTTTATATTTGGCATAACGCGTGGCCAAAAAAGTAAAACGTCTGAAATGCGGAGGGCTAGCGCAAAGGGACGTGGACGAGGACGGGGGCGCGGAAATGCTGGTGGGGGCACAAACCGCGTTGAAGCCAGTGGGGATACAATGCGTGCTGGTGAGGGGCAGCCAGCATTACGCTCATCCAGCTTCCCTGCCTTTATGGGACAGTTATGCGGGGGGCGGGGTCCACCTCTGTTAAGGCCTGAGCAGCGTGAACAGGTGGTGCAATGGATGGCCGATAACGCTTCCAGTCACTTGTCCACCACCCAGTCATCCACACAGTCTCACTCTGACCCTCCTTCCTCCCAACCTGGCCAACAGAGTCAGCCCAACCTTGACCCCTCCCAGGACCTCTTTTCGGGTCCTTTTCCAGATGTGCTGCAAGAATCCCAGGAGCTAGCAGAGGAATTTGTTTGTAGTGATGCCCAAACACTTGAGTATCCGCCATCTGCTAGTGATGTGGACCCGGAACCAGCATCTGCTATCATGAGCGATGATGATGAGACGCAGTTGCCATCAAGGGAGGCTGTTGGAATGTCCAGTGGGCAGGAGGAGGAGCAGAGAGAGGAAGTGGAAGAGGAGGTGGTGGACGACGAAATGACCGACCCCACTTGGACAAGGGTGATGTCCAGCGGGGAAAGCAGTGGAGATGCGGTCTGCGCATCACCGAATAAGGCAGCAAGAGGCAGAGGACAGTCCAGAGGCAGAGGACAGTCCAGACAGAGAAGGCAGGCCACAGCCAGCAGGGCCAAAGCTCTTCCCGGCAGCAGGCAGTCGCGCGAAGCTCCCCCATCGAGGCCTCGTACTTCTGTGGTGTGGAGATTTTTTAACGTTTGCGCGGATGACAAACTGAGCGCGGTTTGCGCAATCTGCCACTCAAAACTGAGTAGGGGCTCTGAGAAGAGCAATCTGACCACCTCAGGCATGCGCCGTCACTTGGAATTCAAGCACTGGGCTGAGTGGGAGAGAGCAAATGCAATACAACCTGCGCCCCGTCTTGCTGCCACTGCCTCTTCCCCTTTGTTGTGTGCTGCCACTGCGGTCCAGACCTCCAGCCAGGACACCTCCACATCTGCCTCTGCCTCGGCTACTTTGGGGCCTTCTCCTTCAGCCCCACCTTCCCCCGCATCTTCGTCTGCACCTTCCATCTCCTCGTCCCATCAACTGTCCATCTCGCAGGCGTTCAACCGCAGGCGGAAGTACGCCTCCAGTCACCCCCAAGCCCAAGCCTTAACCTGCCTCATCTCCAAACTGCTGGCCCTGGAGATGTTGCCGTTTAGGCTTGTGGAGACGCAGGCCTTCCGCGACCTGATGGCGGCTGCCGCACCTCGCTATTCCGTCCCTAGCCGCCACTATTTTTCCCGGTGTGGCGTCCCCGCCCTGCACCAGCACGTGTCGCATAACATCAGGCGGACCCTGAGGTACGCAGTCAGCGCAAAGGTCCACTTGACCACCGACTCGTGGACAAGCGCTTGCGGCCAAGGACGCTACATCTCTTTGACGGCACACTGGGTGAATGTTGTGGAAGCGGGGACGGGGTCGCAAACAGGGACGGCCTACATACCACCCCCGCCCAAGATTGCCAGCACAGGTTCTGATAGACCCCCCTCCTCTTCCTCCTCCTCCTCCTCCTCCTCCTCCTCCTCCTCCTCCTCCTCCTCCTCCTCCTCATCCTCCTCCTCATCCTCCTCCTCCTCCTCCTCATCCTCCTCCTCCTCCTCCTCCTCCTCTGCCTTAACATCGCCCTCAGCCCCTAGCTGGAAGCGTTGCAGCACTGGCACGGGGAGACGTCAGCAGGCGGTGCTTAAGCTCATCAGCTTGGGCGACAGGAAGCACAGCGCCGCAGAGGTGAGGCACGCCATATTGCAGCAGACAGAGATGTGGCTGTCGCCGCTGCAGCTAGGACCAGGCATGGTCATGTGCGATAACGGCCGTAACCTGGTGGCGGCTCTGGAGCTTGCAGAACTCAATCACGTACCATGCCTGGCCCACGTTTTTAATTTGGTAGTACAAAAGTTTCTAAAGACTTACCCCAACCTGGCAGAGCTACTGGTCAAAGTGCGGCGCTTGTGCGCTCACTTTCGGAAGTCAACTGTAGCTGCTGCTAGCTTAAAAAAAAATCCAGCAACGCCTCCATTTGCCTCAACATCGGCTGTTGTGCGACCTGCCCACTCGCTGGAATTCCACCTATTGCATGTTGGCCAGGGTGTGTGAGCAGCAGAAAGCATTGATGGAGTACCAGATGATGCATCCACGCGTGCCTCCAACTCAGCTCCCTCAGTTTGCCAACCACGAGTGGCCATGGATGGCAGACATATGCGATGTATTGCGTATCTTTGAGGAGTCCACTAAGAAGGTCAGCAGCGAGGACGCTATAGTGAGCGTAACCATCCCGCTCCTAGGCGTCCTTAAAGAATCGCTCATCGCAATAAGGGAGAACGCATTGCACACAGAGGAGATGGGGGTAGGAGGAGACGCAACGCAGGTAGACAGTCAGACCACACTTTTGTCTGCTGCTCGGTGGCAGTTGCAGGAGGAGGATGAGGAGGAGGAGGACAACGTGGAGGTGGCTGTGGAAGAGGATGCTGGCGGCGAGGGTAGCAGTCAGGCTGTGTGCGTCCCATTGGTTCAGCGCGGATGGGGCGGAGAGGAGGAGGAAGAGGAGGAAATGGAAAATGATCCTTCTGGTGGGGGCAGTGAGGTCATGCCTACTCAGAGTCTGGCACACATGGCTGACTTCATGCTGGGCTGCTTTTCCCGGGACATACGTGTTGTCCGGATATTGGAGAACAAACTATACTGGGTCTTCGCACTCCTGGACCCCCGGTATAAAGATAACTTCTCCTCTTTTATTCCGGTAGAGGAGAGGACGAATCGATTACTGGAATACCAGAGGGAACTCTTGCAGAACATGATGCAGATTTTCCCACCCAGCATCGCTGGCGGCAGAGAGGAGAGTGTCTCCCAGAGTCTGACAACATCGATCAGGCCCACAGCCACCAGGGGAACACTCTCCAAGGTGTGGGACACGTTCATGTCACCCCCTCGTGCAACTTCCATCACTGCGGGGCCCGCTATCAGCAGGAGGGACAAGTATCGGCGGATGTTGCGGGACTACCTGGCAGACCACACCCCTGTCCTCCCCGATCCCTCGGCGACCTACACTTACTGGGTCTCCAAGTTGGACACGTGGCTGGAACTGTCCCTGTACGCCTTGGAGGTGCTTGCCTGCCCTGCCGCCAGCGTGCTATCAGAAAGGGTGTGTTCAGCGCAGCCGGGGGCATTATAACCGATAAGCGCAGCCGCCTGTCAACCGACAGTGCCGACAGGCTGACGCTAATCAAAATGAACAGCAAGTGGATTGACCCGGACTTTGCTTGTACAACAGTGGAAAGCAGCCAAGAGTGAAGTGCCATCTGTATGAAGTGCCATTTCCTCCTCCTCCTCCTCCTCCTCCTCCTCCTCCTTAACCGCCGTAGAATTGCTGTATTAATGAAAAAAATGATGGCTCACCTCTTAGGCTTAATACAATCAATTTTTAAGAGGTCTCAACTCTTGGGCCTCCACACAATTTTTAAAAGGTCTCAGCTCTTGGGCCTCCACACAATGTTTGAGAGGTCTCAGCTCTAGGGCCTCCACACAATTTTTAAAAGGTCTCAGCTCTTGGGCCTCCACACAATGTTTGAGAGGTCTCAGCTCTTGGGCCTCCACACAATTTTTAAAAGGTCTCAGCTCTTGGGCCTCCACACAATTTTTAAAAGGTCTCAGCTCTTGGGCCTCCACACAATGTTTGAGAGGTCTCAGCTCTTGGGCCTCCACACAATTTTTAAAAGGTCTCAGCTCTTGGGCCTCCACACAATTTTTAAAAGGTCTCAGCTCTTGGGCCTCCACACAATGTTTGAGAGGTCTCAGCTCTTGGGCCTCCACACAATTTTTAAAAGGTCTCAGCTCTTGGGCCTCCACACAATTTTTAAAACATAGCAGCCCTAATAAGGGCTCTCAATGACTCTCTTGTCTTCTGGTAGCTGGTATATATGGTGGTAAATGCGATATTCTGAGCTTCTGGGGCCCTGCCTGACTACATAGGATATGAGATATATACTGTTCAACATAGCAGCACTAATAAGGGATTAAGGACTGTCTTGTCTTCTGGTAGCTGGTATATATGGTGGTAAAAGGTATATTCTGAGCTTCTGGGGCCCTGTCTGACTAAATAGAAAATGAGCTATATACTGTTCAACATAGCAGCACTAATAAGGGATTAAGGACTGTCTTGTTTTCTGGTAGCTGGTATATATGGTGGTAAAAGGTATATTCTGAGCTTCTGGGGCCCTGCCTGACTAAATAGAAAATGAGCTATATACTGTTCAGCGTAGCAGCCCTAATAAGGGCTCTTAAGGACTGTCTTGTCTTCTGGTAGCTGGTATATATGGTGGTAAAAGGTATATTCTGAGCTTCTGGGGCCCTGCCTGACTAAATAGAAAATGAGCTATATACTGTTCAGCGTAGCAGCCCTAATAAGGGCTCTTAAGGACTGTCTTGTCTTCTGGTAGCTGGTATATATGGTGGTAAAAGGTATATTCTGAGCTTCTGGGACCCTGCCTGACTACATAGGATATGAGATATATACTGTTCAACATAGCAGCACTAATAAGGGATTAAGGACTGTCTTGTCTTCTGGTAGCTGGTATATATGGTAGTAAAAGGTATATTCTGAGCTTCTGGGGCCCTGCCTGACTAAATAGAAAATGAGCTATATACTGTTCAACATAGCAGCACTAATAAGGGATTAAGGACTGTCTTGTCTTCTGGTAGCTGGTATATATGGTGGTAAAAGGTATATTCTGAGCTTCTGGGGCCCTGCCTGACTAAATAGAAAATGAGCTATATACTGTTCAACATAGCAGCACTAATAAGGGATTAAGGACTGTCTTGTCTTCTGGTAGCTGGTATATATGGTGGTAAAAGGTATATTCTGAGCTTCTGGGGCCCTGTCTGACTAAATAGAAAATGAGCTATATACTGTTCAACATAGCAGCACTAATAAGGGATTAAGGACTGTCTTGTCTTCTGGTAGCTGGTATATATGGTGGTAAAAGGTATATTCTGAGCTTCTGGGGCCCTGCCTGACTAAATAGAAAATGAGCTATATACTGTTCAACATAGCAGCACTAATAAGGGATTAAGGACTGTCTTGTCTTCTGGTAGCTGGTATATATGGTGGTAAAAGGTATATTCTGAGCTTCTGGGGCCCTGCCTGACTACATAGGATATGAGATATATACTGTTCAACATAGCAGCACTAATAAGGGATTAAGGACTGCCTTGTCTTCTGGTAGCTGGTATATATGGTGGTAAAAGGTATATTCTGAGCTTCTGGGGCCCTGTCTGACTAAATAGAAAATGAGCTATATACTGTTCAACATAGCAGCACTAATAAGGGATTAAGGACTGTCTTGTCTTCTGGTAGCTGGTATATATGGTGGTAAAAGGTATATTCTGAGCTTCTGGGGCCCTGCCTGACTAAATAGAAAATGAGCTATATACTGTTCAGCGTAGCAGCCCTAATAAGGGCTCTTAAGGACTGTCTTGTCTTCTGGTAGCTGGTATATATGGTGGTAAAAGGTATATTCTGAGCTTCTGGGGCCCTGCCTGACTAAATAGAAAATGAGCTATATACTGTTCAGCGTAGCAGCCCTAATAAGGGCTCTTAAGGACTGTCTTGTCTTCTGGTAGCTGGTATATATGGTGGTAAAAGGTATATTCTGAGCTTCTGGGGCCCTGCCTGACTAAATAGAAAATGAGCTATATACTGTTCAACATAGCAGCACTAATAAGGGATTAAGGACTGTCTTGTCTTCTGGTAGCTGGTATATATGGTGGTAAAAGGTATATTCTGAGCTTCTGGGGCCCTGTCTGACTAAATAGAAAATGAGCTATATACTGTTCAACATAGCAGCACTAATAAGGGATTAAGGACTGTCTTGTCTTCTGGTAGCTGGTATATATGGTGGTAAAAGGTATATTCTGAGCTTCTGGGGCCCTGTCTGACTAAATAGAAAATGAGCTATATACTGTTCAACATAGCAGCACTAATAAGGGATTAAGGACTGTCTTGTCTTCTGGTAGCTGGTATATATGGTGGTAAAAGGTATATTCTGAGCTTCTGGGGCCCTGCCTGACTAAATAGAAAATGAGCTATATACTGTTCAGCGTAGCAGCCCTAATAAGGGCTCTTAAGGACTGTCTTGTCTTCTGGTAGCTGGTATATATGGTGGTAAAAGGTATATTCTGAGCTTCTGGGGCCCTGCCTGACTAAATAGAAAATGAGCTATATACTGTTCAGCGTAGCAGCCCTAATAAGGGCTCTTAAGGACTGTCTTGTCTTCTGGTAGCTGGTATATATGGTGGTAAAAGGTATATTCTGAGCTTCTGGGGCCCTGCCTGACTAAATAGAAAATGAGCTATATACTGTTCAACATAGCAGCACTAATAAGGGATTAAGGACTGTCTTGTCTTCTGGTAGCTGGTATATATGGTGGTAAAAGGTATATTCTGAGCTTCTGGGGCCCTGCCTGACTAAATAGAAAATGAGCTATATACTGTTCAACATAGCAGCACTAATAAGGGATTAAGGACTGTCTTGTCTTCTGGTAGCTGGTATATATGGTGGTAAAAGGTATATTCTGAGCTTCTGGGGCCCTGTCTGACTAAATAGAAAATGAGCTATATACTGTTCAACATAGCAGCACTAATAAGGGATTAAGGACTGTCTTGTCTTCTGGTAGCTGGTATATATGGTGGTAAAAGGTATATTCTGAGCTTCTGGGGCCCTGCCTGACTAAAGAGAAAATGAGCTATATACTGTTCAGCGTAGCAGCCCTAATAAGGGCTCTTAAGGACTGTCTTGTCTTCTGGTAGCTGGTATATATGGTGGTAAAAGGTATATTCTGAGCTTCTGGGGCCCTGCCTGACTAAATAGAAAATGAGCTATATACTGTTCCGCGTAGCAGCCCTAATAAGGGCTCTTACGGACTGTCTTGTCTTCTGGTAGCTGGTATATATGGTGGTAAAAGGTATATTCTGAGCTTCTGGGGCCCTGCCTGACTAAATAGAAAATGAGCTATATACTGTTCAACATAGCAGCACTAATAAGGGATTAAGGACTGTCTTGTCTTCTGGTAGCTGGTATATATGGTGGTAAAAGGTATATTCTGAGCTTCTGGGGCCCTGTCTGACTAAATAGAAAATGAGCTATATACTGTTCAACATAGCAGCACTAATAAGGGATTAAGGACTGTCTTGTCTTCTGGTAGCTGGTATATATGGTGGTAAAAGGTATATTCTGAGCTTCTGGGGCCCTGTCTGACTAAATAGAAAATGAGCTATATACTGTTCAACATAGCAGCACTAATAAGGGATTAAGGACTGTCTTGTCTTCTGGTAGCTGGTATATATGGTGGTAAAAGGTATATTCTGAGCTTCTGGGGCCCTGCCTGACTAAATAGAAAATGAGCTATATACTGTTCAGCGTAGCAGCCCTAATAAGGGCTCTTAAGGACTTTCTTGTCTTCTGGTAGCTGGTATATATGGTGGTAAAAGGTATATTCTGAGCTTCTGGGGCCCTGCCTGACTAAATAGAAAATGAGCTATATACTGTTCAGCGTAGCAGCCCTAATAAGGGCTATTAAGGACTGTCTTGTCTTCTGGTAGCTGGTATATATGGTGGTAAAAGGTATATTCTGAGCTTCTGGGGCCCTGCCTGACTAAATAGAAAATGAGCTATATACTGTTCAGCGTAGCAGCCCTAATAAGGGCTCTTAAGGACTGTCTTGTCTTCTGGTAGCTGGTATATATGGTGGTAAAAGGTATATTCTGAGCTTCTGGGGCCCTGTCTGACTAAATAGAAAATGAGCTATATACTGTTCAACATAGCAGCACTAATAAGGGATTAAGGACTGTCTTGTCTTCTGGTAGCTGGTATATATGGTGGTAAAAGGTATATTCTGAGCTTCTGGGGCCCTGCCTGACTAAATAGAAAATGAGCTATATACTGTTCAACATAGCAGCACTAATAAGGGATTAAGGACTGTCTTGTCTTCTGGTAGCTGGTATATATGGTGGTAAAAGGTATATTCTGAGCTTCTGGGGCCCTGCCTGACTAAATAGAAAATGAGCTATATACTGTTCAACATAGCAGCACTAATAAGGGATTAAGGACTGTCTTGTCTTCTGGTAGCTGGTATATATGGTGGTAAAAGGTATATTCTGAGCTTCTGGGGCCCTGTCTGACTAAATAGAAAATGAGCTATATACTGTTCAACATAGCAGCACTAATAAGGGATTAAGGACTGTCTTGTCTTCTGGTAGCTGGTATATATGGTGGTAAAAGGTATATTCTGAGCTTCTGGGGCCCTGCCTGACTAAATAGAAAATGAGCTATATACTGTTCAGCGTAGCAGCCCTAATAAGGGCTCTTAAGGACTGTCTTGTCTTCTGGTAGCTGGTATATATGGTGGTAAAAGGTATATTCTGAGCTTCTGGGGCCCTGCCTGACTAAATAGAAAATGAGCTATATACTGTTCAACATAGCAGCACTAATAAGGGATTAAGGACTGTCTTGTCTTCTGGTAGCTGGTATATATGGTGGTAAAAGGTATATTCTGAGCTTCTGGGGCCCTGTCTGACTAAATAGAAAATGAGCTATATACTGTTCAACATAGCAGCACTAATAAGGGATTAAGGACTGTCTTGTCTTCTGGTAGCTGGTATATATGGTGGTAAAAGGTATATTCTGAGCTTCTGGGGCCCTGTCTGACTAAATAGAAAATGAGCTATATACTGTTCAACATAGCAGCACTAATAAGGGATTAAGGACTGTCTTGTCTTCTGGTAGCTGGTATATATGGTGGTAAAAGGTATATTCTGAGCTTCTGGGGCCCTGCCTGACTAAATAGAAAATGAGCTATATACTGTTCAGCGTAGCAGCCCTAATAAGGGCTCTTAAGGACTGTCTTGTCTTCTGGTAGCTGGTATATATGGTGGTAAAAGGTATATTCTGAGCTTCTGGGGCCCTGCCTGACTAAATAGAAAATGAGCTATATACTGTTCAACATAGCAGCACTAATAAGGGATTAAGGACTGTCTTGTCTTCTGGTAGCTGGTATATATGGTGGTAAAAGGTATATTCTGAGCTTCTGGGGCCCTGTCTGACTAAATAGAAAATGAGCTATATACTGTTCAACATAGCAGCACTAATAAGGGATTAAGGACTGTCTTGTCTTCTGGTAGCTGGTATATATGGTGGTAAAAGGTATATTCTGAGCTTCTGGGGCCCTGTCTGACTAAATAGAAAATGAGCTATATACTGTTCAACATAGCAGCACTAATAAGGGATTAAGGACTGTCTTGTCTTCTGGTAGCTGGTATATATGGTGGTAAAAGGTATATTCTGAGCTTCTGGGGCCCTGCCTGACTAAATAGAAAATGAGCTATATACTGTTCAGCGTAGCAGCCCTAATAAGGGCTCTTAAGGACTGTCTTGTCTTCTGGTAGCTGGTATATATGGTGGTAAAAGGTATATTCTGAGCTTCTGGGGCCCTGCCTGACTAAATAGAAAATGAGCTATATACTGTTCAGCGTAGCAGCCCTAATAAGGGCTCTTAAGGACTGTCTTGTCTTCTGGTAGCTGGTATATATGGTGGTAAAAGCTATATTCTGAGCTTCTGGGGCCCTGCCTGCCTACATATGAGCCATATACCGTTCAGCGTAGTAGCCCTAATAAGGGCTCTTAATGACTCTCTTGTCTTCTGGTAGCTGGTATAGATGGTGGTAAAAGCGATATTCCGAGCTTCTGGGGCCCTGCCAGCGACAGCCTGTCTTTCCCTGCTGTGAGCGTCTGTCCCTCACTAAGTTCAAGCTGCTAATGCTGACGAAGAGGAAGTGCTGAGTTTTGTATATTCGAGGTCACATGGTTTTTCCAGCCAATGCGTGTAGACGCCGTTTTCGCGATGCCAGCGTCCTCCCAGGACCTGTCCCACCCCCCCTGCATGGTGATTGGTGTAAAAAACGCGCCAGGGAAGGTGGGAGGGGAAACGAATTGTGAGTGCGCCATCGCCGCTGTACTCGATCGAAATCGAGTATGACGAACAGCGTAGTATTCGATCGAATACCGGCTCGGTCGAATACTACTCGCTCATCACTAGTAATAATCTAGGAAGTATGAATTTTATGTAATACAAAGAGACCTGATCACGCTCCAGAGAATCACAAATACTTACCTTCCATCTCAGCTCTTTATCAAACCTGCTGCTGAACTACAGCAATAAATATATTTATACAGCTTGCAAACTCCTCTTTTGTAGAACATAGGGGCCTACCTCTAGCTTCATACACTAAAGTCATGTCATCTCGTGCTTGGAAGCAGTTGCCGGTAAACGAGAGGCTACATGGACAATAGCCTCGATTCAGAGACACATTCGTCCGGACTTCCGTAGCTGTCTGTGAAAGTTTTGGTGGGTGTTTGTCATTTTTTTGCTTTTTTTCGTCCATTTTCTACTCGCACGAACGTTCGGGAATGCGCTTCCGATGAACGGAAGCAAATCGGAACATTTCCGCTAGTTCGGATCATTTTCCAAACAAAATCAGAAATTTTCCGTTCGTTAGGAAAACTTCCGTTGCTGGGATGGGTTTCTGTCTGATTCAGAGAGCTGATTTCCGACGGATCACCACCCTATAAATCCGTTTCATTTCCGATCCACTTACGAGACCTTTGAGGGCTCGGATTGCTATTGTTGAACATATTTTGCGGCTATGTGGAGGAGTCTGCGTGCCTTTAGCACCAAGGCATTGCATGTATCAGCATGGCCGAGGCCATAAATTGTATAGCAATGCATACCTGAATTAATACATTTCATGTCTGCCTTATAGATGCATTTTAATGCTGACCTTAATTAGTCCTTAGCATTTAAACATTTACTTTTCCACACATCCATATAATTGCTATATTTTTTTATACTTATGTCCTTTGTGAATTATATTTGGATTGTTGAACTTGAATCTTAATTTGCTGTAGGAGTTATTGTTTTAGTTGGTTACCTTTGCTTTGTGTAATTATTTTATATTTGGTTGCAGGAACTTGCTCCTGATGCCCGTTCTTTGCCTGCAGAATGCGGGCCAGGGGTTCTCTAATCGGGCACTATGCAAAACCCGGCCCGTGGTGGCGAGTGCCCTCTGGCTTTTGAAGTCCAGATTTAGGTGTTTGGACCATACAGGGGGGGGAGTGGCACAACTGAGTGTCAGGGTCCTTCAGTTGGTGGGCGAGATGCAGGAGCTGCGCAACTCGTTGGGGACCACAGATGAAGGATAATGTTCAGTGGCCTGCCATTGCTATGTATTTTGTTTTTTATAGTTGTAAAAATTTGAAATTTGAAATTTTCAGAAATTTTTAAAATTTTATATTTTATGATGGTATAAAAAAAAAAATGTTACATTGTCATTTCATTTACAAAATACATTAACACAAAACTAATGGGCCCAGAAATATTTAAAGATGAATATTCACATGACCGAGAAGTGATTTGGGTAAGTTTTAGGGGGCTAAAATGGAAGAAGAACCTAACTGAGAAGTGGTTTGGGCGAGCTTTAAGAGTCCAAAAGGGAAGATGGAGGATAGTGCTAAGTGGTTTGGGTGAGCTTTAAGGGTCCAAAAGGGAAGATGGAGGATAGTGCTAAGTGGTTTGGGTGAGCTTTAAGGGTCAAAAAGGGAAGATGGAGGACAGTGCTAAGTGATTTAGCTAAACATTGTAGTAGAATTGAGGGTGGCAAAAATGTAGGCGAGCACTTTAATGAGTTAAGTTTGTAGTGCACAGGCGCAAGATCGTAAGGATTTCCGTCTGGACGAATATTTATTGAAAAAGGGAAACAGAATCGAACGGGAAACGTAAAGGGTTCGTTGGAGGATACGATGGGAAAAGGGCAAAAACGAAAGCCTACGTTGTAACATGTGAAAATGAAACGGAAAAGTCTGGATGGAAAATGACATCCTCGTATTCGTAATCTGACGTTCGAACGGACGGAAACTTTACAGAAGGTTTTCAATGCATGCATAGAATCGCTTGTACGCTCATACGAGAACGGAAACATTTCACAAATAAAAACAGATCAGAACTAAAACTGACGTTTTTTTTGTCTCTCTAAATCGAGGCTAATATATGGTTCACTGATGCATCACTTCCCTCCACTCTCTGGAGTTTGGAAATCTGATTCTCTTTGTATCTACACAACAATTAATTCTAGACTGGCATCATTATTAATGGAGAATGCTTGTGTTATTCGATCTGATACAACAAATGAACTCCAGAGCCAGGTAATCTATCTGCGTGACAATGAACAATGGGGCATCAATAAATTAATCACCAGCAGCTAGAGTAACTGGAAATGGGATTCCCTGGGTATGTTTATATATGCTGAAGTTTTATATACTGTGAACTAGCAGAGATGTGTTAACCACATAAAGCAGTAGAAGAGCAAAGATATAAGGTGATACATTTTAACACTAGCCAAAGCGTTCATTCCAATTCGCTCAGATCAGTGAAAAGTTAAAGGGTAAATCCACTATCGATGGCCTTTTTCAAAATTCCCATTACTGTGTGCCAAAATGATGCGCTCAAGGGGCTGAGCTTATCTGTGAATTCATTTATTTTTTGTTTGGTTGCAACTTTGTTTTATAAAACTTTTTCTGTAGCAACAATGTGTTTATGGTATCAACATACACCAAAGTGGGGTTTTTGAGCACATATCAGAGACTTTGTGATTCTGCTTTGCTAATCATCTGATTGACTGAGGCAGAGGTGAAAGGGTTAACCCCTTCTGCAATAATTCAAACTCTAAAGATAAGGGGGGGGGGGTCATAATTATGTGTACCATTAGCTAAAGGATTACTGGTAGCTTTCTCACCTAGCCAGGAAATTACTGCTGTGAGATTTAGCCACAGCTGCTGATGAGCTCATCTGTTACAGTGGAAGCATTCTGGGATTTATAGTCAGTAGTTTTTACGCTAGGCCAGGAAAGCCACTATCCCTTTAGGATCATAGACACACAGGAATATAAGAAACTTGGAAGCAGCATGCTTGTAAGTAAATGACGGGTATGGGGGCACAATCCTAACACAAAATTTGTTTTACATTCCAGAGGAGAAAAACAATAAGACACAACACCAAAAACTTGAGAAAAGATACGTTTTCCATGAAAGCAGAACAAAACACGGGAATTCCCGAGTTTGATTCCATGCCCCCTGATCATCCTGAATTGGGATGCCCTACTGTGTGAGACCCCTCAGTTCACCCATAAAAACTCAATTTCCCACACACCAACTGCGCATGAACAGGCCTCGTGCTATTCAGTTGTGTTCTGTTTTGTGAGAGTTTGCTGTTTTCTGGGACTTTCCGGTTTGCGTACATGGAAACGAGTATTCAACGCAGTAGTGAGTGTATTACCGAGCTTCTGTATTCTCACTTTCATAACTTTACAGATTTTGCCTGCACTTGCACATTATTCGGGGAGGCCGATTCATTAATAGCGCCAGGTAGCGACAGATGAGCGACAGTAGCGTGATTTTCACAGCGCCAGCTAGTATTCGCTGTGCTTGGCCGGGGTTTGCTTGTTGACAGCGACTCAGTCGGTGTGCGCTAATGTTGAATACGGGCTTAGGGGTCGCTGTTTCACAGGTTCAGCGTTGTATGGGTGCGCCTGACAGCGAATGGCCAGAGCGAACGGCTTGCTGCAGATTCATTAACAAATCACGCTCGGAATTTTTTAGCGCTGTGAATTCCTTGTTTAAACCCCAGACCACTGGCGGCGATTGATTTAAAATAGTTTTTAACCCCCCAACAACCATATTTTTTGATTGTAAAATTATACAAGTTTTTATAAACATTTTGTAATATGAATACATTAATATCAGACCTGTAATATCAATTCTGCACAAAATCATTTTTTTTTTTTTTACCTTAAAAAAAATCCTAACATTGCAGAAGTGGTCACAGAATTTTTGACATTAAAAAAAAAAAAAAACAAAAAAAAAACATTAATAGCAATTAATTATGATTAATTAAAGATTGCTCCATTGAAATGCATTGGACATCGCCAGGGAGCGACAGGTCATACCTGGCGCTGTGATGGGATTAGCAGAGGCGCTGTTCGTTGCAGTCGGCTACATGCTGAATCCCGCGGTAGCAGTCGCTCTCGCCGGCGCTAGCCTCATTTAGCTTGATAAATGCGTCATTGTGGCCGATGCCGGGCGTACTTGAGTCGGTAGCCGCCGTTAGCTCGCGGGACCTGGCGCTCGTCAGACACTACCTGGCGCTATCGCTTGATGAATAAGGGCATAAGTCCTGATTTGCCCTTTGGGCAGGCGTTTAAAAGCGGAAGTTGCCGGTCCAAAATTACGCCCTCTTCTTGTTTGTAGGATGGCTGGCGGGCGCTTGACAGTCGTGTGCAATGGAGACCCTAGATGAGTTTTAGCCAGGGCACAAGCATCTGCAGTGCTGTGGGCTGCTCATCTTGTACCTGCCAGAGCTTACGCACACCCACCATAATCTGGACATTGATAGTATGTTCGAGCAACATGTTTTTCAATTGACCCGACTGAATCACCTTTCCCTTCAGAAGCTTTGCTCAGAGATGTGGCCATGGTTGGCGCCCGCCACAAGAAGGAGCATGCAATTGAGGGCATGACCAAATTGGCTGACTGACTTAAAGTGTTAGCGAATACCTCTTTTCAGAGGCTTGGTGCACTGTTGCAAACTGTTGGATTGTCCTTCTTACTCTCTAAATTTCTCATTGGCATGGTTGCCCTGCACGAGAAATACATCTGTTTTTCTGACAGAATGGCATCCTAGAACACGGTGAAGTTGGGTTATTTCAACATAGAGAATATGCCCAATGTCATGGGTGTGATCAACTGCACGTACGTGGAGTTGGTGCCTCCTGTGGCACAGGAGAACATTTAAAGGTATGTTTAGGTGCTCATTGGTCCTCCTGCTCCTTCTTGTCAAGTCTCCTCTGTTTATGCTAGCGTTTGTTCCTATCCCCTAAACTAGCTGATCCTTGTTGCTCATTGGGCAAACTGATACCTGTGTCCAAGTTGCCCATGTATCTGCTTGCTCTTGCTACCGTAATGTTGCTAGTGTATTACCTGTGCCTGTTGTCATTTTGTTACAGGAATCGTAATATGAAGGAGTCAATCAATGTGCAGTGTGTGGTTGGTCCCAATTCTTTCAAGTATTGGGTGGCTTACCAGGCTCCAACCATGACACCTTCATCTTGCGGAGCTCCAGTCTCTATCCGCGGATTGATACTGGTAATTTGAGTGGTGGCTGGCTTCTGGGTAAGAGTGAGTATTAGTGTTGCCTTTCTGCATTTCTATTGTTAGCCTTGTATTTGTAATGTTGTATGTCGGTATCAGCTGGGTCCCATAGGATGTATTTAAGTGTATTTTTTAGTGTTGCCCTGCTCTCAATCCCTAATTGTGTACTCATGTCCCTATTTCCAGTCCGCATCTGCCCTGTGCAAATTAAGATAATAGTGGCCTGCATTGCGCTGCATTTTGCCTTGCTGGAGAAGGTGCTGGCTTACCTGAAGCAGGAAACCACTGCAGCTGCTCAGGAGGTGCCTGGGCATCTTTATTCTGGCCCCCCGAGCCGTGCTGGCCAGTCCGTATGCCAGCACCTGCTGGAGTTAACTTGTGTCTGCTTTTTTTTTGTTTGTTTTGTATTGCTGCTCTTGGACGCTCTGTGGACTGCTGATATTGTTTCATGCCCATGGTCCGGTGGGGTTGAATGTGTAAGGTGGTGTTGGGATCTTGGGTGTTGGACTCGGTGTTGGTGTCCTGATGGTATTTTCTGAGACCTGGGATGATCAATTGGGCTGCTGGCTTAGCTTGACCAGGGACTCCTCCATATCTGGATATCTTTAAGGATTGGTGGTGTCTATGTGGATAAATGTAAACATCAGAGTTTGTTCGTGGTCAAACCCAGCAAATACCTTACTTAATTTCATTAACCTGAGCTTACACATCCCCCATGTCCCTTTCCATCAGCACATTGCAAACCCAAATGTACCTAATTTAATGGTTCGGTCCCATCACTGTTGTGGAGCTAACTCTTAACACAGACCACCGGTCTGCCGACACCCCATGGTTTGAGACCTGGGCTAGCACTAGTCACTGGCCAGGCAATTTGGTGCCAGATTTCATCCCGCACTGCTTTGGGTGTTTTGCGGCAGTGGCGTTGCTAGGGCTGGTGTCACCCGGGGCGGTAGGAAATGGTGTCACCCCCCCCCCCCCCCAAAGAAAAAAAATTTTTGTATGTTGAAAGAACTCAATGTTAATGCTCTTAAAAAATAACGTTTATTTTAAATGCAACCTTTACTGAATAAATAAAAAAAATTACCCCCATACACCAGCATCCCCCCGTCATCAATAAGCCTGCACCCCCATACGCCAGCATCCCCCCTGTCATTACCCAGCCTGCACCCCATACCCCAGCATCCCCCATCATTACTCAGCCTGCCCCCATACCCCAGCATCCCCCCTGTCATTACTCAGCCTGCATCCCATACCCCAGCTTCCCTCCTGTCATCGATCAGCCTGCACCCCCATACCCCAGCCCCCCTGTCATTACTCAGCCTGCACCCCATACCCCAGCCCCCTGGCTGTCATTACTCAGACTGCACCCCATACCCCAGCCCCCCTGTCATTACTCAGACTGCACCCCATACCCCAGCCCCCCTGTTATTACTCAGACTGCACCCCATACCCCAGCCCCCCTGTCATTACTCAGACTGCACCCCATATACCCCAGCCACCCCTGTCATTACTCAGACTGCACCCCATACCCCATACCCCCTGTCATTACTCCGACTGCACCCGATACCCCAGCCCCAGCATACCCTAGCATCCCCCACACACACCATAGCACCCCCTGTCATCACTTATACCAGCCAAACCCCCGCCCCGCGCAGCACAGAACAGCTTTTGACTTACCTTACAGTCAAGTGATGGGGAGGTCACGTGATGCCGCCAGCGAGTCGCGGGTGTTCTTTCCTCTCCAGCAAACGAGCGCCTGCGCCTGTGATTGGCCGGTGCCCGGTGGAGCCACGCACCAGCCAATGAAAAGCTGAGTTTTGAGTTTATGGGGAGGGGCGGGGTTTATCAGGAGCAGGCGCCGAAGGAGAAGCGGCGCCTGCGGTGTGATGCTTTTTTTTTTTTTTTTTCACACCTGCCCCGGAAACGCGCGGACGGCGAGCGCAGCTGCGCGGGGAGGCGGGCACGGGTGCGCGGCCGCGCAGCTTAGCGGGAACACTGCCCACCAGGTCCCATGGTAGGGCCGGCCCTGGGTGTGCGGTGTCACCAGGGGCGGACTGGGACCAAAAAACGGCCCTGGACTTTTTGGTCAGACTGGCCCTTCTGTACTGTGCTCGGCCCGGTAAAGTATATATATATATATATATCTCTGAGCGGGATCGGCCCGGGACCTCCACCCGGGCATCCAAAATCAGGATGCCCCACTGTGTGAAACTCCCTCAGGTTACCTGCTACACTTACCTTACTTCCCGGTCCAACACCACATGCGCGGGCCACGGCCGCATCCCGGCTATCCCTCTAGCAGGGCGCATGCCCGCGCCAGGCATTTGTGAATGGCCGGTGCAGGCACGTTTCCCGTTTGAGGGTAGCTGGGGATGCGGCTGCGGCTCACGCATGCGCCACTGCACTTAGGACGCTGGCTTAGGATAGTCAAAAACCTGGGTTTTGGTCCACTTCAAAGAGTTTTAATCCTTTTCTGTGGGGCGCCCTGATTTGGGATGCCCCATTTTGTGCAACCCCCTCAGATCACCAGTAAAACTTACCTGACCAGCGATCCACTGGCTCATGCATGGGTTCTCCTCGCTAAGGGCTGGGTGGAGCTGAGCTGGCTGCCAGCCACATCCCACCAGCCTCTAGCTGGTGCAGACACATGTTTGAACCACGCATGTGTTGTTTGATTAGCGGCCAGGTATTTTTACTGGGAATTTGACACAATGGGGCATCCCAAATCAGGATGTCAGGGAGGGGCCATGTAAAGAAGCTTCCATCTGTCTATACAATACATTGCTACACCACAGTCCAGCTCCCCTGTGCGTCCTCAATAGATACTGGGTCATACCATGCGCGGGCGGGGGGGTACTCAAGGAAAAGAAAATCAACAACCACAAACTGTAAAAATTGTACAAAAAAACCCCCACAAAACAGCAGTGTCCATGCTGCTGGGGCCCCATAACAATACTGGTGCAATGCAAATGCTGAAAGCAAACTTTTTTAATTCCCCTGCTGCCGCCCTATTCTATTACACTCTATTAGGGTATAAGGGAGGATACAGAAGGAGAAGAGCTTACAATCTATTAGGGTATAAGGGAGGATACAGGAGGAGAAGAGCTTACACTCTATTAGGGTATAAGGGAGGATGCAGAAGGAGAAGAGCTTACACTCTATTAGGGTATAAGGAAGGATACAGAAGGAGAAGAGCTTACACTCTATTAGGGTATAAGGGTGGATACAGGAGGAGAAGACCTTACAATCTATTAGGGTATAAGGGAGGATACAGGAGGAGAAGAGCTTACACTCTATTAGGGTATAAAGGGGGCGGGTTGACAGGAGGGTTGGTTGGTGGGTATTTAGATGTGCGAGTGGGCAGGTGGTCAGGCAGGTAGGTAGGTGGGTGGGTGGCTGCCACCTCCACGTCAGAATCCGCTGATTCCGCCTGCTCATCACTCCAGTCTGCTGCTGGTCCAGGGTCTGGGTAGGTAGGTAGGTAGGTGAGTGGCAGGTATATAGATAGGTGGGTGGATTAGGCAGTTGGATTAATAGGTGGGTGAGTGAGCAGGTGGGTAGATGGGCAGGGCAGGGTGGGTAGATGGGCAGAGCAGGTGGGTAGATGGGCAGGGCAGGGTGGGTAGATGGGCAGGGCAGGGTGGGTAGATGGGCAGAGCAGGTGGGTAGATGGGCAGGGCAGGGTGGGTAGATGGGCAGAGCAGGTGGGTAGATGGGCAGAGCAGGTGGGTAGATGGGCAGGGCAGGGTGGGTAGATGGGCAGAGCAGGGTGGGTAGATGGGCAGAGCAGGTGGGTAGATGGGCAGGTGGGTAGATGGGCAGAGCAGGGTGGGTAGATGGGCAGAGCAGGTGGGTAGATGGGCAGGGCAGGTGGGTAGATGGGCAGAGCAGGGTGGGTAGATGGGCAGAGCAGGTGGGTAGATGGGCAGAGCAGGTGGGTAGATGGGCAGGGTGAGTTAAGAGAAACACATTGCACCATTAATTAGTATTAGCATTTAGTTTGAGGTTTATTGGAACACAGTACAGCAACAGCATGGACTCACCTGGAGCCACTTCACTGCCAAGTTGGAGAATCCTTTCTGTTGTTGACGTCTTCTCTGCTTCATGGTGTCTGCAGGCTGCTAACCTGTCCTCGTGGGTGAGACACACACATCTCTCTCTCTCCCTCCCCCTTCCTCTCCTCGGGCCATGGCCGCAACACACACACTCACATTCACACTCAGACTCACTCTCTCTCCCCCCTCCCCACTCTTCCCTCTCACCGACCCAGTCGGCTCCAGCCATCAATCACAGTTTCTCTCGTCACTCACGTCATCCTCTCCCCGCGCTGGCCGGCCGGCATGACAGGAAACGGAAGTGCTGGCCTCTGCTGTGCTGTGCTCTGGGCTGTCCTCCGCAGTGGGGGGAAACAAGAGAGGAGTTTTTGGTTCCACTGAGCCACCAATGTAAAAAAAGAAATGACAGCTGCACAACGCGCGCGGCCGCGCTCCCGCGCATCTTACAGGGAACACTGCGGCTTGCGGCCCTCCCTGGCACCGGCCTACCGGGATTTTGCCCGGTATGCCCTATGGCCAGCCCGCCCCTGGGTGTCACCCTCTAGGTCTGGGTCCGCCCCCCCCGCCCCCGGGTCGCTACACCACTGTTTTGCGGGACCATTGCCCAACCAGCTTCTCATCAGACACCCTGTCCACCAGTTCCTCCAACTGAATGCAGAAAAAAGTAGCAGTTGCAACTACCAGCCACAGCAGTTAAGTTGTAGGTGAGCACGCCCTACTAACTAGTATCATTGTGGTGCACCACATTTTTCTCTGAGTTCCTCCAACTGCCTGGCATTACAGTGACTACTGAGCCTCCCATGGGTCAACTTTTGCCCGCTCTGTGGGGCAGCAGCTGCTTCTTGATGACTGGGGTGGGCAGGGGAGGAGGAACCACTGCGGGCACTCCCAAGCCCAGAAGGGGAGGTGCGCAGGCTGTCAAGGGAATGTGCAACCCCGGCTGTGGCTCGGCTTCTCTGCCCTGGGCTCCGCAGTAGGGCCCGCACTGGGGTGCACACCGGGCTCCGGTGTCCAGACCAGTGACTGGAGCGTATTGTGGCTGGAGCCTTGGGTGTGGCTCTCCCATTGCCACACTTCTGCGGGAGACCCACTCAAAGTGCGTACTGTGGCTGACATAGGAGTCTCTGCAGTGAGCGGTGGTGTCTGGGAGTGGAGCTGCAGTACCTCAGCAGGGCACCCATCTGCCATGCCTGGCTTCCAGGCTCTGAGTGCTATGGTGACAGTGAGGTTGTGGCATCCTTCTGCCATAAGTAAGCACTGCCATCAAAGTACAGGATAGGATTTGCAACCTAGTGACTATAACATGAATAAAGGGGGGTGGGAGCAGCTCAATCACTATTATTTATACAAAATTATTATTATTATTCAGGGCCTGGGAACTAATTTACCGCCCAGTTTAACCCTCTCATCAACTAAATATCAAGCAACAAACATGTCTAACTGTGTGGAAAGACAGAGATTTGGTTGCATATATCTGCAGATACATGTGGAATTATTCATTTGAATTGCCATGAGCACAAGCAGGGAGGAATTCAGTCAATATGGATTTCTCCCTGTGAAGTGTTCTAAAGGGAGGCTGACAGCTTCCCAGGTGAGTAGCTCTCAAATATTTGTCTGCATTGCATGTCCCAACTTTGGGGACTCAAAATTAAGAGTAGGGACCACACTAAACACAGAGTGCCTTGTCGGGGCAGTGTGGCTTCCACATGTATCTGCAGATATATGCAACCAAATCTCTGTCTTTCCACATAGCTAGACATGTTTGTTGCTTGATATTTAGATGATGAGAGGGTTAAACTGGGTGGTAAATTAGTTCCCAGGCCCTGAATAATAATAATTTAGTATAAATAATAGTGATTGAGCTGCTCCCACCCCCCTTTATTAGTGGCTATAACATCACGGGGGCGTATGTGCGGCGGCCAGCACAACACTTCTGTGATCCGCTGGGATCAGGAGGAAGAGACACTCGGCACCATGGGACCCTCCCCGTTTACCACAACGAGTACATTATCCTGGTAAGTACCCATGCTATGCCATGCTTCGCCACATGTTTGCCACTTTACAACCCTGTCTGCCTGTTGAAGGCCTTGACATGAAACAGGCCGCCGCAACCATTGGTGTGCCACACCACATGTGAACACGCCATCAGTCATATGCTCCGGCCACTGTAACATGTGCCACCCTTGCCTGTTTCTCTGGGATGTTCGGGGGCAGATGTGTGTACACCGAGGGGTATGGGACACAGTTTTTCTGCCTGAACTTCCCAAGTAAGTGGCTGGTCCATAGATAAGTTGCCCACTAATGCAGAACTGTGTTACAGAATTGTGATCCTCTTCCAGTGTTAGAGTATCAAGCCCATCCAGAGCAGAAGGGTCTGACCAGTGCCTGGGTGTGCGGGTAAGGCTTCACCCCCGAAGATTGCCAACATCCTCATCCTCCTCTTCGGAATCCTCACCAGCAGCACAGGTACAATTCGAAGAGGAGGAGGCCCAGGCGTTGTGCTTGGAGAATTTAGGTAGAACACCAGGCAAACCACACACACCTCAAGCAAAGGAACTCCCAATGACATGTCTGTTAAGTGCTTATGTTTTGTGCTTCCCTCACAGGAGCCAACTAGCCCAGGCACCAGACATAGAAGCTGATCACCCAGGACTCCTGGTCCTGCCGGTATACAGCCTTTATGCTCTTTGGTATGAGTCCAGTGCCCTTAAAGAGGTGCTGGGCACTGGGCTCTTCCGCACCCCCGATATCCCAAATATGGGTGTGGGTAATCGGGTGAGGTACCACCATGTTACCTGCCAATGCCGGTGCCAATGCCCTTAACCCCCAGTATTAAAAATAAAACAAACGCAATTAATGTTTTACCCTATATGTCACTACTTACTGGTCCAGGTCTGCATCCTCATCTATTCCGGGGTCTTTTTAGTCCTGCACCTAGTATTTGGGCCATCTTCAGGGATCTTCGGTGTCCCTCCACCATCTTTTTTAGGAAGGAGGTGGTAAAATTTGACACCCTCGCTGTAATCTGTAGAACAGAGCATTCCATGCTGGAAGTGAGCCCAGATATGTGTTGTGGGAACACAGAAGATTTAAGCAGACAAGCTGCCAAGCCTGTTAATACAGCAGGGGATCCTAAATCATGAATGGCTTTAGCCCAGGTTAAATAATGGCGGTAGGTTTGATTCCTGTCCAGGACATGGCTAAAGTGATTGTGAGCAAGGCACCTATTCCCTAACTGTTCCCTGGGCATCGTTGCTAGGATCTTCCCCTGTGTTTTCTAACTGTGATCCATTTGTCCTGTTCTGAATAGACCCACACATTTGTTATCGATTTTTCTTAATTGTAGTTTCATTGGAACATATATTTGCTATGTGACAACTTGGCAATGCAGGAAGGTCTCCCATATGTGAGTTGCAGTCATAGCTGCTCGAAGCTGAAAACACAAGTATAAGCTTATCTGCTGCTGTAAAACATTACAATGAAAGTATATTTCCCACGAGCTCCTGACTCTGCATCTAGCACATTTGTTCTGTCAATTTAAGTTAAATGATCAGATATGCTACTATTTTCTTTTCTGTCTAATAGCAATTAGATGAAGGAGATAACAGCCAGAGTTAGACTTTAGCCTTGCCAAGATGCTGCCAGTAATCGAAACAACACACAGAGGAGCTTGACATTAAACATTGCTTTCAGAATTGCAAAGGAATACAATCAACACGTTTATCTTATTGTATTTAAAGTATTATGGTAACTAAATTACATCCACTGCATGTTTTATAGGATACAGTAAAGGCATTCCAGCTCTGTTATTGTTTGCAATTCAGTAATTACAAGCCAACAGGCCAAGTTAGATGCTGACTTTTAGTGGGTCCTGATGGTGATGATAAATGGTTTGAGGTGGTGGGTAAAGGTGAGTGAACTGATTTGTCAGAACCCAAGTTCGCTCTGAATTTCAGGAACAATTCGATTCAAAACAACATTTTGGGGGGGTTCGTGCAGTCCGAATTTTCCTTTAAATTCACTTGCACCTCGGGCGGTGGGTAAAAAAGAAAACTCAACACCATGCTGGTTCCAGTGCCACGCTGGGATCCAGTGGTCGCAGCGGAAGCTGACTTGAACAGCTGACAGTGCACGGAGGAGGGGTACTACACTGTCAGCTGTGCAAGCCAACTCGCGCCCGTAGCCAGCCGCTGGACCAGAGCGACGGAGAACCTGCCGTGTAAGTAAGTGTCTGTGCGATACACACAGCACGTTGCAGGAGGCCAGCCGCACTGTCAGCTGTACAAGTTGGCTTCTGCCGCCCGCTGACAGTGCGGACAGCCTCCCCTGCTCCCACCATGCTGTGTGTAATGCCGGCTTCCCCGTCGTTCTGGCCCATCGGCTGCCTGCGGGCGCAAGTTGGATTGCACAGCTGACAGTGCAGCCGGCTTCCCCTAATCCCACTGTGCTGTGTGTTTCGTAGAGATGAGTGATTCTCAAAGGTTCAATTTGGACAAACTTGAATTTCTTGGAGAAATTCTGCGAATCACCCGAAACTAATTTTTAGGAAGTTCGCTCATCTCTAGTGGTGAGCTCTCCATCTCACATTACAAAACTACTATACTTACTATATCTATTTCAAGTTCCCCCAATACCAGTTCTGCGCTATGCAGAATATTATTAATAAAATTAATCGAAGAACACATTCACTCTGAACTCACACGCTATATTTTTTCAAACTCCTTACAAGATCCCCTCCTATCTGGATTCTGTTCTAATCACTCCATTGAAACTGCCCTTATTAAAGTCACTAATGATCTGCTAACCACCAAATCTAAAGGCCATTACTCAATTCACATTCTTCTTGACCTAGCCTCTGCTTTTGACACTGTCGACCACTCCCTCCTATTCCATCTACTCGCCTTCCTTAGTATCCAAGACCTTGCCCTCTTATGGCTCTCCTCCTACCTCTAAGACAGCATTCTTAGGGAATCCCACTCCAAAACAGATGCCTCCCTTCACCCTCTATCTGTTGGGGTACCACAGGGGTCTGTCCTAGGACCCTTACTCTTCTCAATATACACCTATGGCTTTGGCCAACTAAAAAACTCATTTGGCTTCCAACACCACTTCTACGCAGATGACACTCAAATTTACCTCTCAGGCCCAGATCTCTTCTCTTCTATCTCCTCTTCCAGATCATCTAACAGCTATACCATGTCCTCTTGGTCTCTGAAACTAAACGTGGACAAAACAGAGCTTGTCCTTTTTCCAATCCGGAATCCAATTCTGCTCCTGTCTGCTTAATTACAATTTCTGTCAACGACCTATCACAGCAGCTCCACCTGCCTGAGGTCTTGGCATTATACTGGACTCCTCTCTCTCTTTCCAACCCAACATTCAGTCACTAGTCAACGCCTGCCAATAACAACTGAAGAACATCTCCGGCATCCATCCTTTCCTTCCTACTGAAACCACATAAATTCTAGTGCACACCCTGATACTCTCCTGACTTTACTACTGCAACACACTCCTCTGTGGCCTACTGGCTAACAGACTGGGACACCTCCAATCTATGCTTGCCTCATCCACCTCTCCTCTCACTTTTCCAGTGCTGGCTCGTTTTGCTGATTCTTATACAGGCTACCAATATCTGAAAGAACCCAGTTTAGAATCTTAACCCTAACCTACAAAGCCCTCCACAGCCAAGCCTCTTCCCACATTTCATCGCTAGTCCAAAGATACCAACCCAGACACAGTCTTTGTGATGTGATCATCCTGTGATGTCCTCCTGTTCTCAACCCTGGTCACCACCTCCCACGCGTGTCCAGCATGTGCTGCTCCACTCCTTTAGAATGCCCTTCCTCATACAATTTGCCACTCTCCAACCCTTAAAACCTTCAAAAAACTCTCAAAACCCATCTACTTAGACAAACTTACCATCTTGCCTAGCCAAACCACTTTAGAGTCTTGTAAACCTTCTGAGCACTTGTTACCATGCTAAGTATATACTCTTTATGACCCAACATCTTGTCTCCATCCTCATCCTTTAGACTGTAAGCTTGCAAGGGCAGGGCTCTCTCCTAAGGTACTTGTGTATCAATGTGTTGTGTTGCATTTGATTCATAATACTGTATGTATTATATGTATTCATATCTTTGCTATATTTGACTCATAATGCCCTATGTATTATAAGTATGTTACTTGTCGCACCCTTGTGTAATTTATACTTTGTACAGCGCCACAGAATACGATAGTGCTCTATAAATAAACAATAATAATAATAATAGCTGTGCTCTGCTCCAGGTTTTGATATGATGTAATAATTTATAGCTCTGACTAGGCGGCCGGGTGAGGAGACTAAAAAATACGGTGACTCCTGGGAACGTTTACATGTCTGATGTGTGCAAGTGTGGGTGGGGTATGAGAGAGATTTTTTACTGCCCGTGTAATGGCTTGGAAATACATTCTCATCATTTTTTGCACAATAGTCTGTTGTCAATGCTGCTGATGCTGTTTTAATCTCAGTGACACCTTTAATTTTTTTTTAAAGCCATCTTTTTTTCTGTCTGCAATAACAAAACAGCAAATTATTTTAGCAAATAGAATTCATGTTTAAAATTGTGATGCCTTTGCCATAAGGTCCCTTTATTCTTCCCTACTTAAAGCGAACCAACACCAGTTTTTTCTTTACTGGTGTTGGCCCCGCTGTCAGCAAATCAAAACAAGCTTGGGGGGGATCCAGAACGCTGGAGTCTCCCCCACACATAATCCTCCAGAATGCCAGTAATCCTCACCTTCACTACGAGCCAGCACCGGGAATGGAGTCCTGACTAGCCGGTGGGCAGTCACCGAGGCAGGTCCTTCCGGTGCCTTGCTCTGAGCATGCCACCATGGCCCACGTGACGACACAGCGGCCAATTGCGGGACTCTTTTCCTGGCACTGGCTCGTAGTGAAGAAACATAGAAACATAGAAGGATGACGGCAGAAGGAGACCATACGGTCCATCTAGTCTGCCCTTAAGTGTATACTGCATGTACTCTTTATCTTAGGATAGATGTGTGCTTATCCCAGGCAGGTTTAAATTCAGTGACTGTTGATTTCTCAACTACCTCTGCTGGAAGTTTGTTCCAAGCATCTACTACTCTTTCTGTCAAATAATATTTTCTAACATTGCTCCTGATCTTCCCCCCGACTAGCTTCAGGTTTTGTCCCCTTGTTCTATCATTAAGTTTCTTCTTAAAAACACTTCCCTCCTGAACCTTATTCAATCCTTTCACATATTTAAAGGTCTCAATCATGTCCCCCCTCTCCATTCTTTCCTCCAGACTGTACAAATTAAGTTCTTTAAGTCTCTCCTGATAAGTTTTAAGTTTAAGTCCCTCCACCATTTTCGTTGTTCGCCTTTGGACCCGTTCTATTTGAATAATGTCTTTTTGCAGGTAAGGTCTCCAGAACTGCACACAGTATTCTAGCTGTGGCCTCACCAGGGCTCTATACAGTGGCATCACAACCTCCCTCTTCCTACTGGTGATGCTTCGAGCTATGCAGCCGAGCATCCTGCTTGCTTTTCCCACTGCCTGGCTACACTGTCCACTCATCTTGCAGCTATCAGTAATCAGTACCCCGAAATCTCTCTCCTCTGAGGTCCTGGCTAACACAGTGCCGCCCATACGGTACTCAGAGCAGGGATTCCTTCTACCCAAGTGCAGGATTTTACATTTAGAGACATTAAACTCTAATTTCCACAGTTTTGACCATCTATCCAGTAAAGCTAAATCATTTTCCATGTTGCAGACACCTCCAGGAATATCCACCCTATTACTAACCTTTGTATCATCAGCAAACAGACAAACTTTTCCTACCAAGCCTTCTCCTATGTCACTTACACATACATTAAAAAGAAAGGGGCCCAGGACAGAGCCTTGCGGCACACCACTTGTAACTCACCTTTGTTCAGATTGCACACCATTTACAACAACGCTCTGATACCGATCCCTCAGCCAACTGGAAATCCACTGAACTATCCAGGGATTTGAGTCCTACCTTCAATAACTTATCTATGAGCTCCTTATGTGGTACAGTGTCAAAGATGAGCATTATGGGCGTTATGGGGGGTTATGTGCAGGGGAGGGGGACTCCAGCATTCTGCATGCCCCCCGGAGCTTGTTTTGATTAGCTGACAGTGGGACCAACACCCGTTAAAGAAAAAATGGGTGTTGGCCTGGTTTAAATGACCTTCCAATGACCTTCCAATGCAGACAGGAAGTGAAGATTAGAGCCTTATTTATGAAATGTGCCACTTAGCGTTAGTCCGCTTTGGAGTGCCGGCATCTATTTATATTTTGCTGCTGCTATTTGTATGGAATGGCACTGCAAGTCACAATGCCTAATGTTAAATGATTAGCTTGGATTGCTGTACTAGGTAATGTTTGTCAATGATTGTTGGGCCCTTATGTCGATACAAACAGTGAGCGCCACTCTGTTCCGCCAAATTTTAGCCGCTGCACAGCACATTTACAACTTTTATTTTGCCAAGCTGAAAATATTGGCGCTGTATGTAACAGCTGCTGGTCAGCATTTCATCATTACAGTCTCAGGATTTCACTGGAGTGAACAAAGGAGACAAACTTTGTATTGTGTTTAGGCTGCATTTTAGTTGTGCAACCCATTGGTAAGAAAAATAAGCCGTGGAAAATTATTTTACAAGAAAATAATAAAATGACATTTGGTGATTTGCGTTTACATTATTAACAAGTCACCAAAGCAAATTCTGTACAAATAATTATGTTAATTTTACTTATAAGCAAGAATCATTTCTGCCCATTGTGGTCTATGGAATCTAAATCTACAGTGCTACTATAAACTGGCGCAGCTTTAAGAAGAGCACCAGTCACCATGAACTATATGGCACTGTTGATAACATTGGTGCTGACTGTTAAATCAAGCACTGACTGACGCTTATTTAAGAAACGGGAAGGCTAATTTAAGAATAGCGCCATGTATTGCCATGTGAGCGTCTATGTAGCGGCGCTTAGAGTGTCCGCAAGTGGTCGCTGCAAGCGGGTGTCTGACGCTGTGACCTAGCTTAGCGGTTATGACTATCCTGTCCTACATTGATGAATGGAGGGCGCTGTAGAAGCGCTCTCCCTGATTCACTGCAGAGTCAATCGAGAATGCTCGCCGGTGTCACGAGGTCAATGCGCCCAAGACCACGCTACATCTAATAACAGGGCAATGCTGCAGCGAATGATAGGTAGCGCCAGGGTGCTCAAGACCATATTTAGGAAAAAACTACACACAACCAGCGCTGGGCGCTAACATTGAGCGCCAGAAGCTATGTGATAAGTCTGCTTCTCAACACATATACACCAGCACCAGAGCGAAAACATATGGAATAACATTGTTTTAACACTGTGACAATGACACTGCAATGGCCGACCTGCACATACAATTCTGCATAAAAAAAAAAATCACAATAAAAGTGTTTGGTTGCCGGGCAGGAGAGGCCACACAATGATTTAACTAAAAATTTTTAACATTACTTTAGGAAAACACTATTTATACACAACCAAATAAAACACCATTGAAATGTATGGGAGAGCACTACTGAGCGACAGATGCTACATGGCGCTGCTGAACACACAGCGCCGCCGCTTTACACTGAGCGACCGATAGGGATACATTTGGCGCTACATGACGCTATTAGAGGCGCTCACCGGATTGACTTTCAAATATGTGGTTTCCGCATTCTGCGCCCAGAGTTCACCTGACGCTACATGGCGATAAGTGGCACTACCTGGCGTTTTTCTTAAATTACTCCCATAATGAATAAATCCTTCCAGACTGGAACGAGCAATGAGCCTTGCTAATCATTTATGTTTGTAATACACTGTTAATGCATATCTTCTTTGTATGAAGAGAAATGTATTATTATTATGAGACTAAAAAAGAGCCATTAAACCGGACCTTCACCATGATTTAATGAAAAGCCCAAACTCTTAAAAAACGGTTCCCCAGCATCAACAATTAATATATTTTACATTTTTAGTCACTAACTTATTATTCTTTCCCCCACTGGGCTGCAACTCTGTTCAGGAATTTAGGATACGGGCGCCGCCATCTTGACTCAGAAGCATCACACTTACTGAGGAGAGGAGAGTGGGATAAGGTACAGGGGGGCAGGTTATAGCTGTGCTTTGCTCAGACAGAGCAGAGCTGGGGTCAGGAAAAGGTCAGCAGTCCCAGAATGCAGAGCAGCACAGTCAGGAGGCACTTCCTGTTTGCAGGCTGCCTGATAAGATGGTGGCTTCCATAAGCCGCCATCTTGAATGTTTAAATGCCCATAAAATGCAGTAGGTGCAGGTAGGATGATTTTTAATGTGGACAATCTGTATGTACAGGGTGTGGGAAACATATAAGATAGACTCTTATTCAGAGTGAAGGACCGCTTTAACTATTTAATGTGAAGGTGATTTCAAGTAGAGCAACCTGCTAAATAAAAGTCCAAACATAAAAAATATGCCAGGCTTCCATATTTTGCCATGTACCACTTCTACAATGTAAAGTAAAGTGTATCATTATATTTACAGAACAGATAAAACCTGTCGTGTGTGACTCATTTTCACCAGTTCATTTTTTCTGTAAAAGCAGCCAAATTGCTTGTTTTTCGGATTTGGAAAATAATTTCCAAAATGCATTCCAATGGAAACTCTGGCTTTCTGGCTTTAGAGAAAAAGGGACAACTTCCCAAATAATACTGTGTATTCTTTGTGTTAGACATTAGATGGCATTCCATAAGAGCAGTTAGCACATTAGAATTAAATAACAGCCACAAAGTGTTTTTATTATATGTATATTATTATAATTATAAAATAGGACAATCTAAAAAAAAGAGAAAACTGCATTACCATGACTTGTATATGGTCTGTATTGTTTTCTACATTGCACAAGTCAATTCAAACAGAATGGACTGAAAGTGTAATGAGAGGGGTGAATTAATGGGAGCTGAAGTGTTATATACGTAAGTTTTTTCATAAGACTTTTTCAGTGTTCAGAAGAGTGGAAAAACTCTGTGTGAGTAGGCGATTAATTAAACATAACATTTGGGACATTTGTTGGATATTGAGGTCTTATTTATCATTAAGGAGATATATTTTGTGCTAGATACCTTTACCCTTCTATCAGCACAGTGCCAAACAGATGTACTTTGCGTTTTTGCTGGTTTCAATTTTCTCGTCCTGTATGTGACCACTAGGGATGAGCAAATCGGTTCTAACGAACCTGAATTCGCTCCGAATTTCAGGGAAAATTCGATTCAGCACGAACCCGAATTTTTAGTGGTTCGTGCTAACCGAATTTTCCCTGAAATTAAAAAAAAAAATGCCATTTTTTTTATTTCAGCAAACACTTACCGGCATGGTGGGAGCGTGGAGGCCGGCTGCGCTGTCAGCTGTCATCAGAGGACGCGTCATCAGAGGAAGCCGGCTTCCTCTGATGACGCGTCCTCTGATGACAGCTGACAGCGCAGCCGGCCTCCCCGCTCCCACCAGAGATGAGCGATTCGCTAAAGTTCGATTCGGACGAACACGAATTTCTTTGAGAAATTCGTCGAATCGCCCAAATCGAATTTTTGAAAGGTTCGCTCATCTCTAGTGACTAGGGATGAGCGAACCGGTTCGGACGAACCGGAATTCGCTCCGAATTTCAGGGAAAATTCGATTCGGCACGAACCCGAATTCTTTTTGGTTCGTGCCGATCGAATTTTCCCTGAAATAAAAAAAAAAAATGCCGGCATGGTGGGAGCGGGCAGGCCGGCTACACTGTCAGCGGGCGGCGGAAGCTGGCCCGCTGACAGCGCAGCCGGCCTGCCCGCTCCCACCATGCCGGCATTTTTTTAAAAAGCAAACACTTACCTGCATGGTCGGAGCGTGGAGGCCAGCGCCGCTCTCAGGCGCCCTCTGATGACGCACCCTCTGATGACGCGTCCTCTGATGACAGCTGAGAGCGGCGCCGGCCCGCTGACAGGCGTAGCCGGCCTGCCCGCTCCCACCATGCCGGCATTTTTGTTTTTCAGATGAGCGATTCGTGAAAGTTCGATTTGGGTGAACCCGAATTTCTTGGGGAAATTCGGCGAATCGCCCGAATCGAACTTTCAAGAAGTTCGCTCATTTCTAGTGACCACCACAAGGCGTGACATCACCCAATATGTGGTTTGGGTCAGGGAAGCAGAAATTTCGTACACTTCATGAATCAGGCGCTTAATGTCTCAACAAACCCATTTAGAGCCAAAACACTTGGGGCCTTATTTATGAAGGTATAGCGCCAGGTAGTGCCTGTACAGCGGCAGGTAGTGGCAGGTAGCGGCAGGTAGCGGCAGGTAGCGGCAGGTGAACGCTGGACACTGCACACAATTGCACATTTATGAAGCCAAATCTGGTGAGCGACTAGAACAACGCCATGTAGCGTAGGATTCATCATTATCCCAGGCTCAGTGTACAGCGCCGGCGTTCAGCCTTGCAGAGCGCCACGTCTTACTTGTCGCTAACTGGCGCTCTCCCATACATTTCTATGGATGATCCCTAAATTCCTTTACTGATCCCAATTTTTTTTTATTCTTAAAAAAAAATCTCAAACTTCTGACCTGTATCCTGGACAAGAAAATGACATTTTTGATAACATTTTGGATTAATAATATTTTTATGCAGAATTGTCTGGTATTAAAGTGTTCATGTTACAATGTTATATTAATGTTTATAATGTATGTAAAATGTAAAATGTTATATAATGTAATTCCATGTGTTTTCGCTTTGTTACTAGTGGATACATGTTCATAAACAGACTTTAATCACACAGCCTCTGGCGCTATGGGCTACAACTACATGATTTTGAGCGCCGGCGCTGTTTGAGGCTGTTTTTTTGATGAATGTGGTGTGAGTCAGTCGCACTGAGCTGGTGCTACCGTTCACTCCCATACAGCGTAGTTCTGCGACTCGCACATCATATTCATCAATGCCGGCCAGCAACTGAGGCTCTCTGAAACAAAGATCTATGGCCGAGCACAGAGACTACTAGCGGTCGCTCTGAAATTCGCGCTACAGACGCTTATCTGTCGCTATCTGGCGTTAGTAATGAATCAGCCTGCCCGTAAGCCAGGGAAAGGTTATAGGGGGTATAGGGGGTCCCCATCACTCCTTTAGGTCTGCTTTAATTAAGCCCATCTGTGGGTAAAATAAAAAATAAAAATAGTCGCCGCGCCTTCTGAAGTTGTGCCGGTGCTTTGAGTCTGGGAGGCCGATTCATTAACAGCGACAGGTAGCGACAGTTGAGCGACTGTAGCGGCATTTTCAGAGCGCCCGCTAGTAGTCGCTGTGCTTGGCCGTTGTTCGGTAGTTGATAGCGACTCAGTCGGTTTGCCATGATGTTGAATATTGGGTGAGGAGTCGCTATTTGTCAGGTTCCACGCTGTATGGGAGCGCATGATAGCGACTGGCCCTAGCGACCGGCTCCCACCATATTCATTAAAAAATCACGCTCAAAAAATTCTCGCGCTGTGAAATGCATTTTTAAACCCCAGAGCGCTGGTGGCGATGAGTTAAAAGTAGTTTTTTAACCCCCAAACAACTATATTTTTGGAAACCAAAAAAAACATGTTTTTTAAATAATTTTGTAATATGAATACATTAATATCAGACCTGTAATATCAATTCTGTACAATTTTTTTTTTTATTTTTTTTACCTTAAAAAAATTATCTAAAATGGCAGAAGTGGTCACAGAATTTTTGACATTTAAAAAAAAAAACAATTAATAACAATTAATTATGAATATTTAAAGATTGTTCCATTGAAATACATTGGAGAGCGGCAGGTAGCGAGAGGTCATACCTGTCGCTATTCAAGGTCGGACGCTGGCACTGTGGGCTGAGGCTGGAATAATGATGAATGAGTGGCTATATGGCGCTATCTCAGTCGCTAAGCAGGATTGGCTTGATAAATGTGTCTAATGTGCCTAAGGCCCTTATTTATGAAGGAATAGCGACAGGTAGCGAATGGTGAGCGGCCGGTAATGACGGGCCCCGCCACGAGAACGCCGGCTCCCCACCACAATCACACATTTATCAAGCCAATCCTGCTTAGCGACTGAGATAGCGCCAGATAGCCACTCATTCATCATTATTCCAGCCTCAGCCCACAGCGCCAGCGTCCGACCTTGAACAGCGACAGGTATGACCTCTCGCTACCTGGCGCTCTCCAATGCATTTCAATGGAACAATCTTTAAATATTCATAATTAATTGTTATTAATTGTTTTTTTTTTTTTAAATGTGAAAAATTCCGTGACCACTTCTGCCATTTTAGATAATTTTTTTAAGGTAAAAAAATAAAAAAAAAAATTGTACAGAATTGATATAACAGGTCTGATATTAATGTATTCATATTACCAAATTATTTAAAAAACTTGTTTTTTTTGGTTTCCAAAAATAAGGTTGTTTGGGGTTTAAAAAACTACTTTTAACCCATCGCCGCCAGCGCTCTGGGGTTTAAACATGCATTTTACAGCGCAAGAATTTTTTGAGCGTGATTTTTTAATGAATATGGTGGGAGCCGGTCGCTAGGCCCAGTCGCTATCATTGCGCTCCCATACAGCGCGGAACCTGTCAAATAGCGACTCCTCACCCAATATTCAACATTACGACAAACCGACTGAGTCGCTATCAACTACCGAACAACGGCCAAGCACAGCGACTACTAGCGGGCGCTCTGAAAATGCCGCTACAGTCGCTCAACTGTCGCTACCTGCCGCTATTAATGAATCGGCCTCCCCAGCAGTCTGAGCTGAGTTGATAACTGGCAATGAAATTAGCTCTGCGATATCAGATTGTTCTGGTGATGTTTTTAATCTTTTACACTAGTTCCTTGTTGAAAGAAAAAAACAAGATAAATCCTGAATTAGGTCAGATATGGAAGATGTACATCCTAAAATAAAAATGAAATATATGACATAACGGCTCCATTTGTTCTGTTCCATGTGGTTAATGAGCAAGGTATATGGGTGCTTCCATTGTCCTCCTGTGGATCTGTAGTGTTTTTCTTCTATCTATGAGTGATCCATATGTTTCTGGTAGAGTTAGGCAAAGAGCAGGGTGAGTCTAATTATCAGCATAGGGCCGGGCTGCTGGTGGGAGCAGCAGGGGAATTGCAGAAGGCTCAAGAAGATTTTTCACATTTTGACAAAACTGTAGGCAGCTTGAGATAATTAGGCACCGATATAAACCCTGCACATGATAGATTAAGGCAGGAACACAACAGCAGTCTTTCTTAAAGCTCTGAAGAATAAGAAAGATACATAAAGATTACCAAGAGCAACGTTTTTATACATTTTAAAACTATTACCCATTAATTCAAGTAGACCAAAACCCACATTTTTAAACCGAACCTTTATTCTAAATATGAGTTTATATATGTTTCCCCCACCCTGTACATCACATAAAAAATCATCCTACCTGCATCTACTGCTTTTGTGGGCTTTTAAACATCCAAGATGGCGGCTCATGGAGCTGTCTTGTGACTGTGCCGCTCTGTATTCTGGGATTGCTGACCTTTTCCTGACCCCAGCTCTGCTCTGTCTGTGCAAAGCACAGCTATAACCCATACCCCTGCTCTTGCCCCCTCCTCCTTTCCTCAGTATGTGAGAAAGAATAATAAGTAAGCAAATTAAAATTTAAAATATATGAATTTTAGATGCTGACGAATTGTTTTTGTAAGGATTTAGGCTTTTCATTAAATAATGCTGAAGGTCCGGTTTAACGGGGATTCCCTGATCTGCTTCCTCCATGAAGAATGCCTGTAGTCAATAATCGCTGCTCCTGCTTCACTCTACTGCCAGCTCCCTGTTATATGTTTCCTGAACACTGTGTGGCCGGCACTGGAATCTAAAAGATGCCAGGGCTGACCATTAGCCTGCTCCTGGGGCATCCTATAACAGGGTACTCATCTATGTTAAAGTAGACCAACACCCAGGATTTTGACTATCCTGGGTTTTGGTCCACTTCGGTGGGGCACCCCGATCGGCCCGCTGCGTGAAACCCCCCAGAACGCCCGTAAACACTCACCTCCCCACGCTCCTACGCGGGCGCTCGTCCAATCAGAGAGCTCAGAGCCGCTGTGGTATGCACGTACAAGCGGCGTCCAACCACAGCGGCTCTGAGCGCTGGAGGCCGCGTCTCGCGCTTCCTTCTAACAGGGAGCTCGCCCGCGCCGGGCATTCACAAACGGCTGCGCCCTGCTAGAGGGAAGCACAAGACGCGGCCGCGACCCGCGCATGCGCCGTTGGAACAGGGTTGAGGTAAGGTTTGTGGGCGTCCTGGGGGGTTTCACGATTTCGGATGCCCGGCGGGAAGGGATCTGTTCGGCCCGGGAATCTATCCCCCTGGGTGTTGGTCCACTTTAAACACCCAGGGTTGCCGGTAAACTCACCTTTACCGGTAGCTCCCATGGCGACGCGCGCTCACCTGGCTTCTCTGTATGGCTGGCTACAGGAGCAGACATCCCGTGTAGAAAGCTAGACAGAATGGGTTTTGCTCCACTTTAAAGGGTAATTCCACTTTCAATGCCATTTTTAAATGTTTCCATTATTGTATGTAATCAATGTGCTAAGCTTATTAGTCTTTTTTGTTTCTTATTTGTGTTCTTCCATAATGTGTTTACCATAGAAATGTACATCAAAGTGGTATGTTAAAAGTACAGATCAGACACTTCCTGGCTCTAGCTTGCTAATCATCTGATTGGCTGAGACAGAGACATTTATTTATATGAACTCCTTCTACTCCAATCAACCTCTTCAGCTGGGAGGAAGACAATGTTGTGTTTCCATAGCTAAAAGGGTTACTGGCAGCATTCTCAGCTGGAGAGATGATTGCTGCTGTGTGATTTGGCCAAAGCTTCCAATGTTACAGTGGAGGGATTGTGGGAGTTGTTGTCAGAAAGGATACTACGTGGGTTATTTAAGAAGGGATAGCGCCAGGTAGTGCTTCGTAGCGGCTGGTGAACGCCGGGCGCTGTACGCAAAACTACATTTATGAAAGCGAACCTGGTGAGCGCCTCTAACAGCGCCATGTAGCATCACGTGTATTATTACAGGCAGCTCAGCATATAGCGCGGGTGCTCTAGGGTCAGGAACGCCATGTTGTACCTGTCGCTCTGTAGCGCTCTTCCATACATTTCAATGGCTTTCATTAGTTGTGTATAAATAGCGTGTTTGCCAATTCATTTTTCTTTTGCTCAAATCATTGTGTGACCTCTCCTGGCTGCAAACAAACACTTTTAATCATTTTTTTTTAATATATTTCTATGCAGAATTGTCATTACAGGTCTGGAATTAAAGTGTTATTGTCCCAGTGTTAAAACAATGTCATTCCATGTGTTTTCTCTTTGTTACAGGTGGATATGTGTTCAAAATCAGACTTTAATCACACAGCGTCTGGCGCTCTATGCTATAGTGACCAAATTTAGGCCCTTATTTATGAAGGAATAGCGACAGGTAGCGACTGGTGAGCGGCCGGTAATGACGGGCACCGCCACGAGAACGCCGGCTCCCCACCACAATCACACATTTATCAAGCCGATCCTGCTTAGAGACTGAGATAGCGCCAGATAGCCACTCATTCATCATTATTCCAGCCTCAGCCCACAGCGCCAGCGTCCGACCTTGAACAGCGACAGGTATGACCTCTCGCTACCTGGCGCGCTCCAATGCATTTCAATGGAACAATCTTTAAATATTCATAATTAATTGTTATTAATGTTTTTTTTTTGTTTTTTTTTTTAATGTGAAAAATTCTGTGACCACTTCTGCCATGTTAGATAATTTTTTTAAGGGAAAAAAAAATTGTACAGAATTGATATTACAGGTCTGATATTAATGTATTCATATTACTAAATTATTTAAAATACTTTTTTTTTTGGGTTTCCAAAAATATGGTTGTTTGGGGGTTAAAAAACTACTTTTAACCCATCGCCTCCAGCGCTCTGGGGTTTAACCCTTTAACCGCCAGCCTACCTTGAGACTTTGTCACCCTTTGTTGCCAGATTATTTTGCCCTATTTTGCGCTCCCCATGTTCAACTGTGATTTTAGAAGGGATTTCCCAGGAAAGTGATATATTGTTTTTTTCAGCGGAGCCTGGGCTTTAACATGAAATGTCTTGTTTGTCATTTTTAGGTGTATTCTCAATATTTTGGGGTGAAAATTGTGCAAAAAAAATAAAAAAAAACAATTTTTTACAATTTGTAGTGTTTTTTTGTAATAAAAAATGTAAGTTTGTCAATAAAATCTTATTGCGTGGGAAACCCCAATTTCTCCCGGTTACATCGGTACCACATATGTATAGGTAGACACCCTTTCCTGCCCAGGAGACTCCCCCAAACTGAAACAACGCTTTAGGAGATTTTCAGATAAAATACAACTATGCTATGCAATATGCTCACCTTGCAGTTTTTCAAGAAAAACAACCCTTTACATTTGAAATACCCCCAACAAACTCCCTAGAAGTACACACCTCAGGCTTTCTAAGCGTACCAGGCTTGTTGACATGGGTGAAGTTTTCTGGAAGTAATCCCTCAATGTATTCTTTGGTTGCACAGGGTTTCCCAAACACACCAAAGTAAAGCATGCGCATAACGGTAATTTTACTTCAGATTTTCAGCTCTGCAGACAAAGTGCGCCCCTTGTGCTTTTTCTACCAAACCAACCCTTTACATTTGGAATATCCCCCATAAACCATATATTCCCTGAAAGTACACATGTTAAGCTTTCTAAGCGTACCCAGCTTGTTGTAGTGGGCTCATCTTTCTGGAAGTAATATCTTGAAGAATTCTTAGGTTGCACAGGGTTTCACAAAAAATGTATAAAAAAGCAGAATAAAAAACACCTTTTCCTAAAATATCAATATGCAAATAAGAAAAAACAAGCTAAATCTGAAAGCGCAAGGTCCCCCGAGCAGAACAATACCCAACATGCATAGGTACCTGTAACCTTTTGACTGCCAGTCTACTTGAGATTTTGTCACCCTCTCCTGACAGGATATTTTTCACCATTTTGCGTGATGTTTAACTGTGATTTTTGCAGGAATTTCCAAGAAAATGGCATATTTTCTTTTTGTGGCAGAGTTTAGGCTTTAACATGAAATGTCTTGTTTGTATTTTTTCTACTTTTTTAAATATTTTTAAATAAATAAATAAAAAAAATATATTTTTTAAATTGTCTCCTTTATTTTAAACAAAAACATTTATTTTATTAAAGAAAACCATATTGCATGTGAAAGCCCCATTTCTCCCGATTACAATGATACCACATATGTATCGGTAGCCCCCCGTTCCTGTCCAGGTGATCCCATAAACTGAAAAGAGCACTTTATAACATTTACAAATAAAATACAACTGCTAACCACATAATAAAGGGTTAAATAAAAAAAATTGGTGTGGGGTCCCCCTTCACAGGGGGGGGGGGGGACACCATTTCTTGAGGGAATTTTAAGGTTTTTTTAGGAGGCAGGTAATGGGGGGTCTCTAAGTTAATTGCAAGTCACCCACTAGCCGCAGGTGACTTGCCAGACCCCCGAGCCCTGTGAACTGGTATAGGGGTCACATGGACCCCTTACCAGTTCACAAAGGGTTAAAAGTAAAAAAAAACACACAGGCACACTTTTTAAAAAATATCTTTATTAAAAAAAAAATGTTTTTTAATATTTTTTTTAATACTTACCTCCCATCCATCCCTGTGTCTCACGCTGATCACTTAGGCTTCTGCTCTCCTGCTGCTGCTTGAAGCCTTTTATACCCACTGGGCTACAGGTAACAAAGGGTTAATTAAAAAAAAAATGACATAGGGTCCCCCCTCGAAGGGTTAAAACCCTTAAAAAAAAAAAAAAAAAATGGCGTGAGGTCCCCCCTACCCAGCGTAACCAGCCTGTGACCAGCTATGGGGGCTTGTAGAACAGGGCGCAGGGGCCAGCTTTAGTGGCCCCTGGCCCTGCGGCTACAAGCCGTCATAGCCTAGGGCCACGGCTCTTCTGCTCCCCCCTGGGCTTTGGGGAGGCAGGTAATTTGGGGGGCCAGGGGTTAATGGCAAGTCACCCGCCAGCTGCAGGTGACTTGCCAGACCCCCGAGCCCTGTGAACTGGTATAGGGGTCACATGGACCCCTTACCAGTTCACAAAGGGTTAAAAGTAAAAAAAAAAGACAGACACAGGTTTTTTAAAAACTTTATTAAAAAAAAAAAACGTTTACTTTACTCACCTCCGATCTTCATTTCCTGTGTCCCGCGGCGATCTGCTGTCAATGACGGCTGGGCAGAGGAGGGGGGAGGCAGGCGATCGGACAATCGCCTACCTCCCTCCTCCTCTGTCCAGCCGTCACTGGCACCTGACAGCTGAACCGCCGGGTGCCCCGATGACACCCGGCGGTGACGTCACCGGCCCCGCCCGAAGGGGCGGGGCCAGAATCCAAGATGGCAGCCGCCATCGGAAGACGCTGCTGAGGGAGGAGGGCTGTTATGCCCCCTCCAGAAGACAGAAGAGCGGGGGGGGGGATCGGAGCCCCCCCCCCCCCCCCGTGAAGAGGAGAGCCTGTGGGAGCCGGCGTATACAAAGGTAGGTAACTGTCATTTTTTTTTTGTTGTTTTTTTTTTTTACAGGAAACCGGGTGGCTGCTGAAACGGGGGGGGGGCACCCTATTCCGGGCCCTCCCCTGCAGCCGGAGGAGCCCCGATGGGCGATCGGAGCCCCTCTGGCTGAAGAGGAGACCTGACCGGATCGAACGAGGGGTCAGGTAAGTGTCTTTTATTTTTACTTTTTTTTTTATTCCTGGGGAAAGTCAGGCACGTAAATTTTACGTGGCTGGCGTTTAACTGTTGGAGAGGCAGCCACATAAAATTTACGTGGCTGGCATTAGAAGGGTTAAACATGCATTTCACAGCACTTGAATTTTTTGAGCGTGATTTTTTGATGAATATGGTGGAAGCCGGTCGCTCTGACCAGTCGCTATCATGCGCTCCCATACAGCGCGGAACCTGTCAAATAGCGACTCGTAACCTTGTATACAACATTACAGCAAACCGACTGAGACGCTGTCAACAACCGAACAACGGGCAAGCACAGCGACTACTAGCGGGCGCTGTGAAAATACTGCTACAGTCGCTCAACTGTCGCTACATGTCGCTATTAATAAATCAGCCTCCCCGAGTGCAAACGCTGTGTGTAGCTTTTTTTTGAATATGGTGTGGAGTGCTGAGTGCCGGACACACTGAGCTGGCGCTACCTCTCATTGTAGCATTATACTGTTGTTACAGTGCCCAACATACATCACATTCATCATTGACAGGTTACTACAGCGACTGCAACTCTCTGTAACAATGCCTTACAGCGTCTACTAGCGGTCGCTCTAAGCGCTGCTATACAGGCGCTCATCTGGCAATATGTGGCACTAGTAGTGAATCAGCCTCCACAATTTTTTCTATAGGGCAGGAAAGCCTCTTCTGTTTTACCAAGACAGAGTCAGAGGAATATAAGAAACATGGAAGCAGCATGCTGATAAGTAAATCACAGGTCTGGGACATAATCCTAATACAAATAGTTATTTTACATTCCAGAAGAGGAAAACAATAAGGCAGAACACCAAAAACCTGACAAAGAGTTTTCCTTTAAGGGCTGGTAAAATCATTGGTGACCCTTATACCCTGGACATTCCTTCTTCAAGATGCTTCTATCATAACATTGCTATAGGGTCCCATCATCAAGGAAAGCGAGACATAGGCCCTTATTTAAGAAGGGATAGCGTCAGGTAGTGGCTGGTTAATGACAGGTAGCGACAGGTAGCGACTGGTGAACGCCGGACACGGCACGCAATTACACATTTATCAAGCAGAATCTGTTTAGCGACTGGGATAGCGCCATGTAGCGCCTGATTCATCATTTTCACAGCCTCAGCAAACAGCGCCAGCGTGCAGCCTTGCACAGCGCCAGGTATCACCTCTCGCTACCTGTCGCTCTCCCATACATTTCAATGGACGATCCTTTTCTTCTCTTTAAACAGGTTTTTTTTTTTCTTTAAAAAAGATCACAAATAAATCTGTGACCTCTTCTGGCATTGAAATATCAGTTTTTTCATAATTTTTTCATTTTTTATATATTTCCTCAGAAATGACATTACAGGTCTGGCATTAAAGTGTTCATGTTACAATGTTGCTACAATGTAATTCCATATGTTTTCGCTTTTTTACTAGTTGATAGATGCTGGAAAACAGACTTTAAACACACCGCCTCCTGCTCTCTGGGCTTCAAACAACTATTTTTCAGCGCCAGAGATTTGTGAGGCTGTTTTTTTTGCTGAATATGGTGTGAGTCGGTCGCCATGAGCAGTCGCTAACATTCGCTCCCATACAGTGCTGTACTGGTCAAATAGCGACTCTTCACAATGTATTCAACATTACTGAACAGCGACTGAGTTGCTATAAAGTAGTGACCCACGGCCGAGCACTGCGACTACTAGCGGGCGCTCTGAAAATGCCTGCTACAGACGCTCATCTGTCGCTACCTGCCGCTAATGATGAATCAGCCTCATAGAAATAGCTTCTAGCCTCTAGTCATCCAGCAAATAAAGAGTTGACTGGCTCCTCCCAATTCACCTTTGGCAACAACATATTAAGGATCTGAACATAAAAACCTGCTTGCCGGTTGGAGAATGCAAATAACGACATCTTTTGGACAGTATGTATTTATTTTGTTGAATGTTGAATAATTCACAGGAAATGTCAAAGTTGATAAGTGGTTGTCTAACTTGTGTATATCTGTTTTCCTATGATTATCTCTCTCTTGCCAGGAAAAATCCATATATTTACCGGAAAATAAACTGATTCTCACTCTGATAAAATGCTTTGCTGTAAACAAGAACGAATCAACAACATAATGAAACGACTCATGTAAGAGACAGATATTGGGGGTCAGGCTAATTATTTGTTGAAGCAAAGTTCACAGATATTTTGACTACCTTGATTATTCACTCGATTAACTGAACTATGAAATAAAATACATTCTACAGAGGAGAGCATCTGCTCCTTTAGGTATTTAGATTCAGAAATGTGGAATAGGTTTTAGACAATTATTGTTGCTTAAAGTGGTTCTTTAAAGATCTGCAATTTATCAAGAAGAGTCCAGCTTTGTGTATTTCCAGATGGTTGGTGGTTATACTGAAGTTCCCCAGCGCTAAGGATTAAAGCTAGAGTTGCCATCTAGCTGCTAGGACAAAAAACAATCTTGAAGATAGGTGGTGGGACAGGGGTAGATGGGCCATAGACAGGGCCAGATTATAAGGGGGGGCGCACACCCCGGGGCATCCACAATTTGCCCTGCAAAGGGGGCCTCCACCAACCTTTGGGTTATGGTCTGGTCCAGAAAGATTTTCCGTCTTTGGTCTGATGGGCCACAGGGTCAGCACTATAGCTATCGGCGGCAGTGGGGGTCCCCCGCGCCTGGGCAAGCCTTTTTTTGTTTTTGTAAACCTGCAGCCAAAGCCATCACAGGGCAGGATTGAGAGTCTAGAGCAGCAATGCCGCCGCCAGCAACGCTACAGTGATGGGTGCGTGCAGAGCTGTCAATTGGCGGCCGCTCACTGCACACAACTTTTTTTTCTGTTTTCTGTCTGACTACTCCCCACCCAGGATGGCAAAGCAGGAGTTCCCGAGCAGAACGCACCCACACAAGGGTGGCACCAGTAAGTAGGTGGGTGCCAGACAACCACCAATCAGTTACTTCACTGGGCTATTATTTTAAAGGAAAAAAAAACTGAATCTGGGGCCTCCACCATATTTTGTGCCCAGGGGCCTCCACCACACTTAATCCGGCCCTGGCCATAGGAGAACACAGGGAGAATATGAAGTGGGCTGCACTGCTATAGGTCCACTTGGACTGGGTGTAGCCTCCAGCAGGCAGCTCACCTCACCAGAAGCCTAAACTTCTAACATCCCTTTTCACTTCCTGTTTCCCAAAGTCCTCACTGCCCCATCCCCATACCCGGACTGGCCATATGGCGAGCCAAGAGAATTCCCAGAGGGCTGCTCGGATTTTGGGATTGCTGGACTTGGTGTAGCCCTTTCATGTAGGTCCACTTGGATTGGATGTAGCCTCCTGCAGGCAGCTCACATCATCAGGAACCTAAACACTTCTTCTTCTAACACCCCTTTTCACTCCTTGTTTTCCATGGTCCTCTCAGTGCCCTCCCCTTAACTGGACTGGCCATATGGCGAATTCCAAGAGGACTGCTCGGATTTTGGGATTGCTGGGCTTGGTGTGGCCCCTTCATGTTGGTCCACTTGGATTGGATGTAACCTCCAGCAGGCCACTCACCAGGAGCCTAAACATTTCTTCTAACACCCCTTTTCACCTGTTTCCCAAAGTCCTCTCTGCCCCTCCCCATAACTGGACTGACCATATGGCGAATTTTCAGAGGGCTGCTTGAATTTTGGGATTTCTGGGCTTAGTGTAGCCCCTTCATGTAGGTCCACTTGGATTGGATGTAGCCTCCAGCAGGGCACTCACCTCACCAGGAGCCCAAACATTTCTTCTAACACCCCTTTTCACTCACTGTTTCCCAAAGTCCTCTCTGCCCCTCCCCATAACTGGACTGGCCATATGGCGAGGCGAGAGAATTCCCAGAGGGCTGCTCAGATTTTGGGATTGCTGTAGCCCCTTCATGTTGCCCACCTCAGCTTGAGCCCACTTGCCTTCTGAGTTGACCGCCAACCCTTCATACTGACAGATCCCACAGTGAAAAACATTGAGGTGAGACTCAGTGGCAATATCCAGAGACGATTTTTGGCCCCAGCCCTGCCTGGCCCCATTTTTGGCCCCCAGCCAAGACACACCAACCCACGTTATGTGCCTACAGCGCTATAGCCTTAGCATCATGACTGTGCAGGCAAACCCTCTCCTGCCACATAAGTGTAACTGCGCCTACAATAAGAAAGCTTTAGTACCATGTTATCACATATCCACGTCTGCCCATGATCTGTTCCAATGCAATAGCATCAGTGGATAAAAGCTCCCATTGATCAGTTCAGAAGCTCCTTGGGGGTGATGCTAAGGAGCTTGTGGGCTGGTCAGGGCCTGTAAATTCCGCAGCTGATTTTTGTCCCCAGTTTGCCCCTGGTAGTGGGAAGTTTGTGAATATGGGTGAGAATATGGACGGTGCTGGATTTCTTTTGTCTGCTACAATGAATATTCAGGCCTCCGGCCCCTGTGTCCACAAACCAGGAAGCCTAAAGGGTGAGCTGTATTGCACTTCATCATATGCATACCTACCAACATTACAGGGTGGGAAAGAGGGACATTATTTAAATTACGCCACACCCCCTCATTGAGGGATGTATAGGTGATAGGTTATAACAGTTACAATATAAACACTTTAAATAGGCAAATGAATCATTTATAGATGCAGATCTGCATGTTACACCCCAAAGAGGGACAGTCCCTCCAAATCAGGGACACTTGGGATGTATGCATATGAGACAACAACATTTCCAGAGCTTGTTTCCAACATGTTTAGAGCGACAGCTAGTAGACACTGCGTGTGTGGGGCGCTATAACCTAGCTTAGCAGGCGGACAAGTGACGCTGTACTATCCTGTCCGGCATTGATAAATGTGATGTGTGGTGGGGGCTGTAGAAGCGCTCTCCCTGAGTCACTGCATAGCCAATCGCGAACGTTAGGTAAAGTCAAAGTGCCCAAGACTATGCTACATCTAACAATAGTACAATGCTGCAGTGAGCGAAAGGTAGCGCCAATTAAGTGCGTCCGGCACTCGGTGCTGAAGCCCGCATTCAAGAGGAAACTACACACAACCAGCGTTGGCGCTCTAAAACTGGGCGCTCTAGTGTTGAGCGCCAGAAGTTGTTTCTCAACACATATACACCAGCACTAGAGCAAAAACATATGGAATAACATTGTTTTAACACTGTGACAATGACACTGCAATGGCAGATCTGCACGTACAATTCTACATAAAAAAATAAAAACCAAAAAAACAATAAAATTGTTTGCTGGGCAGGAGAGGCCACACAATGATTTGAGCCCAACATTTTAAAGTTTACTTTAGCAACTCACTATTTAAACACAACCAAATGAAACACCATTGAAATGTATGGAAGTGCGCTACTGAGCGACAGGTGCTACATGGCGCTGCTGAACCTAGAGCACCGGCGCTATACACCAAGCCACCTCTAGTGATACATGTGACGCTACATGATGCTTTGTGAGGCACTCACCAGATTGACTTTCTTAAATGTGGTTTTCACATACAGCGTCCAGCGTTCACCCAATGCTGCATGACACAACGCGGCACTACCTGGCGTTATCGTTTCTTAAATAACCCCCATTGTGTGGCTAGATAAGCTGAATGGGCTCCCAGATGCACACGATGGCGGCACTCAACATCACTTGCACCCTTCGGCTGTGCACGGCCATGCACAGCAATTTAGTTGCGATGGATGTGGCCGTGCACAGCTAAAAGAGGATGTGAGTGATGCATGCGCCGTGGGCTCGTCGGAAAGGCAAGAATTGGGGGAACAGCAGGCTTAGAATGGATTAAGAGTCAATAGGACCCTTTATTTTTTAAATAAAATAAAATGCAGGTCTGCCGGGTAGGGTCTTCCTCCTGGTCTGGCTGGTGCTGGACTGCTGCTGGTGGGGAGCCTCTGTTGTAGCCACCCCGCATCTGTAGTGCCCTGCCAAGATGATGATGGGCCACTAGATAGAAAGGTTTTTATACCACAGAGGAGGAGCCTCTGTGGAATCCCTCCCATGTGACTAATGCCACTACTGTAGTGGATATAATACTGGAGTGGAGGGAAATGGGGGAGATTTCCAGGGAATAAAAGCCTGTCTGACATTGACTTGGAAGGACATTAAGTAGGAAGAAGGGGGGACATGTTCCCCCTTTCTACAGATGCCGGTGGGGGGCTGCAATAGTGGCTCCCCCACAAGTCGCCCCATACACTCAGCCGGTTTGGTCACTTTAAAGGGTAGAACAAAGGTGAGAATTAAAGCCCTTCCTTCTGACTCCTTCTCTACCCTTCTGACTCCACACATCTGACCAACCGTGCACCCCCAGCAGCACCAATTGACACCCCACCCCCAAAAAAGAAAAGGGCGGACGGACAGACGGGCAAGCGAACAGCAAACCAGTAAACTGAATGGGTGGAGGTGATTGAGCTGGCGTGGGGCAGGTTAGGGCATCAAACAGATGCAGCCATGGTGTCCTGAGCAATGACACAGCTTGCACAACCCAAAGGCTGGGCCTCTCTGTAAGCGCAATAAAAATTCTACTTTAAAATACAGTTTTTCTTTATATAGATATACTGTAACTACAGTAAAAGGATAGTGGTGAGACCAGGAGAGATTTAGGTTATATGGGGCCCCCGAAAATACCTGTTGGCTGACCTGGCAGTTTATACTGTCATAATATCACCAAAATGTAGATGAAGAAAACTTTGCAAAGGTATTTTTAGCTTGCTGTTCTTAGTATTGGTCCTGTTGGTCGCAGACATTGGCTCTTTTATAAGGTCAGTTAATGTGAAAAGCTCCCTGGCTTTATAGCTTTAGGCATTTAATGATAAACTGCAGAAAATGTGGTCACGGCTCCCCTATAAAAACATCTGAAAATTACATGCTTAGCGCCGTACCTTGAAAACCACTGCGCTTCTCATTTATTAAGAAGCACAAAATGACAAGCTACAGCTTTCTCCAGTAAACCGCTTCCTTTGAATGGTCTGGCTAATTTTTCAACCTTTCCCTTATATCTGTATATTTTAGCTACCCCGAGCAAAGGCCCGCCATGATGTACAAGCAGAAACCTATTCGGAAATGTTTGTATAACCTGCACAGCAGCTGTGTTATGTTATGACTGGGCCACTCTTGGGATGAACCACAAGAATATTTTTCATTGCCATTGGCCCATCACATCTCTGAACTGTTGTGTTCTATGACTCAAAATATAATTCAGTGTCTACATGTTGCATATATATGATATTGTAGTATCATTCTGACTTTTTTTTGTTTGCATGCTTTTTTATATTTTTAGGAATCTCTTCATCCTTATTTAAAATGCTATTTTGCATGGAGTTAGGCTAGGACTGGCCCCCCCTTAGACCTGTGTGGGTAGCATCTAACAAAAATGTCTATCTACAAGCAAGCTGCTGGGACTGGAATAAAGATGCCAGTGATAATGGTTATAATTCTCATTATTTTAATTATTAATCTGTTTTTAAAATAAGAGGAGTGTCTTTTTTTACTCAAAAAACAGCTAAGACCACTATACCAGTCTCAGCATGCGACGGGCGATACCTCCACTTGATTGCCCACACCCCCTGCTGCTCGGGAGGGAGGGTGACAATCTGACAAATCTTTTAGCTAATCTTTTGGCCCTTAGACGTAAATGGTGTTTTCAGCGTAAAGAGACCCAAAATGTTTTACCACTCCACATAAACAACCTCCAGGTCAATTAGCCCCCTATCTGGCCCATCACTACCAGTGATACTAAACATACAGTAGCTGGCTTATCAAATTGTAACCTGCCCTGCATCCTTTTCTGACCCACATCACTAGATGGAGGTCTATGGGGTATAGAGGCTGGAGGGCTGTGACCCACCAACACAAGAAATGGAATGGAGTTGATTTTTTTTTAGTACCCATATTAGGGTAATGGATGGCAGGATAGGTGTTTTTATTCTGGATTTCAGTTTATTGATACCAAACTAGGTAAGTAGCAGTGGTGGAGCTGTGGATGAAGAAAATGTTGGGGCTAGCAGCTGAGGTTTACAACAGATCAAAATTCGAATGGGCCAGCCCTGGAATCTAAATGATTCCAGGACCAGCTGCTAACCTATCTAGGCATTTTACACCGGAATGTCCCACTGTGTGAAACCCCCGGGGTGGCCAGTGAAAGTAACTTTTATTTGCGGCTGCCTCAATGCTGTGTTTCAAAGTTTCAAAGGTGTCAAGAGACTTGCCAGCTCAAACCATTGACATATTTAATATGTACTGTAAATCTTGGAACCGACTAGGTCAAAACACAGGAACAGCACTCACCAACAGGACCACCAGCACAAGAAGCCCTATTAAGTGTGGGCACTAGCCCTTCTGCATGACTGTTGGGAAATAACTACCTGAATATTGTACACATTTGTGTGTACTCAGGAAGGTTTGGTTAAGCCGCCAATGTGACTGCTGATCCTCCTGACTGGATCATTGGATTGAGTGTCGTGCCATTCAAGCCCGATCCCAAAAAGGAATGGTGCATTATGGGATGTCCACAATGTTTTACTATGGCAGGAGAACACAGGTTACTCACTAACGCACAATACTATTTGGCATAATAAGTCCTAAAAATCAGTTGTCATTATTGACATACTAGTGTAAGGTCAGGCACTTCTACTGGTGGACCCACGGTACCCCAGTCCAACACTGAGGCCAGGCTGTTCATCGTGGAGGCTGCCCAATGACTAGAAATGGGGCCAGAATGGCATGATCTGGGGGGTGTATGTGTGTCAGACTAGCACCAATCTGCAGCAGGGGCAAAAGGAGAGCATTTATCAAATTCTTATTTTAAGGGTATTTTTTTTCAGACTCTATGAGTGTGGTTTATTTTATAAATTCTGTGTATGCACCCTCAGCATATGAGGGTTCTTTGGCCTTTGGGCCTACTGTTCTTCATTATTTTCTTTTGAATGATATTTTTGCTCATTCTGGAAGCGAGGCTCAATCTCTAAATTAAGATCACACACAAATCACTTCTCTATCAATAAAAAAACTGTATTCCTAATACATTTTAAAGCATGAAGAATCATTTACTATTTTAATGTTATCGACATTTATTTAAGTACAACAAAAAAGATTCATGGTATACAATTATGTTGCATGAATTAACTTTCTTTACTGGGTGATCGGGTCACGTCTGCATAATGTGTGCATATGTTTGTCCTAAAAAAGCCTCAGAAGGGTTCTGTGTAGGTTCACAAGGTACAGGAGGTACCTGAAGGAGCCGGGCTGTTTAGAGGACAGCATCTTTGCATTTGCATCTTAAAGTGGAGAGACTAGTACCACCTACATGAAAGCAGAGGGGTGGTGTGAGACCATTGGTAGGTTAACAGGTCACCCTGGCGCATGAAGCCTCTGATTTGCAAGAAAGTATCCACTAGAGGTGCTGTTCTGGATTTGTGTGTGGAGTCATTGTAGATGATGAGTATCCTCTAGAGGCCCTGTTCTGAATTAGAGTGTGGAGTCATTGTACATGATGTGAAGCACTAGAGGCCCTGTTCTGAATTAGGGTGTGGAGTCAGTGTAGATGATGAGTATCTTCTAGAGGACATGTTCTGGATTAGAGTGTGGAGTTATTGTACATGATGTGTAGCACTAGAGGCCCTGTTCTGAATTAGAGTGGAGTCAGTGTAGATGATGAGTATCCATTAGAGGCCCTCTTCTGGATTAGAGTGTGGAGTCATTGTAGATGATGATTATCTACTAGAGGCCCTGTTCTGAATTAGAGTGTGGAGTCATTGTACATGATGTGAAGCACTAGAGGCCCTGTTCTGAATTAGAGTGTGGGGTCAGTGTAGATGATGAGTATCCACTAGAGGGCATGTTCTGGATTTGTGTGTGGAGTCATTGTAGATGATGAGTATCTACTAGAGGCCCTGTTCTGAATTTGAGTGTGGAGTCAGTGTAGATGATGAGTATCCACTAGAGGGCATGTTCTGGATTAGAGTGTGGAGTTAGTGTAGATGATACGTATCCATTAGAGGCCCTCTTCTGGATTAGAGTGTGGAGTTAGTGTAGATGATGAGTATCCATTAGAGGCCCTCTTCTGGATTAGAGTGTGGAGTTAGTGTAGATGATGAGTATCCATTAGAGGCCCTCTTCTGGATTAGAGTGTGGAGTTAGTGTAGATGATACGTATCCATTAGAGGCCCTCTTCTGGATTAGAGTGTGGAGTTAGTGTAGATGATGAGTATCCATTAGAGGCCCTCCTCTGGATTAGAGTGTGGAGTTAGTGTAGATGATGAGTATCCATTAGAGGCCCTCTTCTGGATTAGAGTGTGGAGTTAGTGTAGATGATGAGTATCCATTAGAGGCCCTCTTCTGGATTAGAGTGTGGAGTTAGTGTAGATGATAAGTATCCATTAGAGGCCCTCTTCTGGATTAGAGTGTGGAGTTAGTGTAGATGATGAGTATCCATTAGAGGCCCTCTTCTGGATTAGAGTGTGGAGGTAGTGTAGATGATGAGTATCCATTAGAGGCCCTCTTCTGGATTCGAGTGTAGAGTTAGTGTAGATGATGAGTATCCATTAGAGGCCCTGTTCTGGATTAGAGTGTGGAGTTAGTGTAGATGATACGTATCCATTAGAGGCCCTCTTCTGGATTAGAGTGTGGAGTTAGTGTAGATGATGAGTATCCATTAGAGGCCCTCTTCTGGATTAGAGTGTGGAGTTAGTGTAGATGATGAGTATCCATTAGAGGCCCTCTTCTGGATTAGAGTGTGGAGTTAGTGTAGATTATACGTATCCATTAGAGGCCCTCTTCTGGATTAGAGTGTGGAGTTAGTGTAGATGATGAGTATCCATTAGAGGCCCTCTTCTGGATTAGAGTGTGGAGTTAGTGTAGATTATACGTATCCATTAGAGGCCCTCTTCTGGATTAGAGTGTGGAGTTAGTGTAGATGATGAGTATCCATTAGAGGCCCTCTTCTGGATTAGAGTGTGGAGGTAGTGTAGATGATGAGTATCCATTAGAGGCCCTCTTCTGGATTCGAGTGTAGAGTTAGTGTAGATGATGAGTATCCATTAGAGGCCCTCTTCTGGATTAGAGTGTGGAGTTAGTGTAGATGATGAGTATCCATTAGAGGCCCTCTTCTGGATTAGAGTGTGGAGTTAGTGTAGATGATGAGTATCCATTAGAGGCCCTCTTCTGGATTAGAGTGTGGAGTTAGTGTAGATGATGAGTATCCATTAGAGGCCCTCCTCTGGATTAGAGTGTGGAGTTAGTGTAGATTATGAGTAGGCCAAAACAGAGCAAATTAATCTGAACACACTTTTCTCACTTTGCTGGAGTAAGCTTGGCTTTAGTTTATGCTGAGGAAAACCTCTATAATTTATTTCAAGATAAATTTTTCGAGTTCCTCTATAACCCCCTCAGAGAAATGTGATGTTCAGTGTTTTGGATTCCCATGAGATGTCACAGCTCCTGTTCTGCAATCTTTATGTGAAGGTTGAACCGACTGCCAAGCAACGAGAATGGCAAGCAAGTGCAATGCAGATTTTGGAAAGCCCCTTACTCTTCCCACACTAATTACATTTCAGAATGTACTACAAGCAATCCATTGAGACTGCTTGAGCTAGCTGACATGGCAAAAGGTATGGGAATTATGTTGCTGGATAAGTCATATATCTGGTTGGGCACAGCTTCTCTTCTCCATGGGCAGCCTGAACTGCAATTAAAACTTTATTGTTTTCTCATTGTTACTGGAAGCAGAGGTGAAACAAATTGTCAGCTGCTATATTAATGCAGCCAAGCCCAACACATTTAAAGTATTGTGGATGAATACACTTTATTTGACTGTGTTACATTAAATCTTCCCGCAATATCATGAAATTCATGCATTTTTAATACTACTATTTATGCTCTGGAATTCCAGTCATACTCTTCCAGCAATCCTTTTCTATCAGATGCCATTAAATTTCCTCAGACATAACCAAGTACAGCAAAGTTTTACTGCAGATAATAAGCAGCTTTTTATCAAGTGTCCCAGTCAGTTTTACAGCTATTATCCAGAACCCATCCACTTTGGTTAATTCTGCCTTTGCCATTGTCATTTATAATTGCCCTTTGGCATGTACCACAGAGTATGAAATAGATGACTCTCCATATACAGATACATACATTAAAGGGTTCTGCAAACATTTGGAGCTGGCTTTAAAAATGATGTTACAAAGCTTTTAGGTAATTGAAGAACTGGATCTTAATTTGCTTTAGGTTTAAAAGAGTTACTCGTTGGGCAAATCATTCCTGGAGCGCACCCAAGGGGTTGGTCCAGTGGTCTGGACTCCCCCAAACCCGGTGGAGCACAACTTTGCAGAGCGCAGTATGGCCAATGCTTGCCTTGGAAGATGCTTAGTGGCAAACAGCAGAACAAGCGGTGATGGGAAAGAAAAAGTGGGGAAGGGGCATGGGGCATGAAAGTTTAGGGATCTTAGGACACATCTCAGAAGGAGGAGGAGGTGTGGGCTGTCATGGTTCAGGAGGTGTAGTTAGTGGGTGTCTGGCAACAAAGAGTTCAGCAGCAGAAGCTCGGGCACCCAGAAAGTTAGGCTAAATACCTATTGATGCTCCTGCTGCAGTCACAATCTCATTTTCACTACTTCAACAGCTGGGGAGTCCAGAATCCACACCTCCTGGGTGCTCCACTGGTTTGCTAAAACAAGCTGTAGAACTTTGCACATTGGCTGCCTTTACTTCTGTCTTTCAGACTGGCCCGATTGTAAAGTAATGTTTCACTGCTAGATCTACAATGATCCCAACAACTAATAAATGCTCCATGCATATACTGGTAATAAATAGGGTAGGGTTTGGCTCATATGTAATAACTGGCACTATGCCAATGCTGTTTCTTATTGTTACTTAGGCCCTTATTTATGAAGGAATAGCGACAGGTAGCGGATGGGTGAGCGACCGGTAATGACGGGCACCGCCACGAGAACGCCGGCTCCCCACCACGATCACACATTTATCAAGCCGATCCTGCTTAGCGACTGAGGTAGCGCCAGATAGCCACTCATTCATCATTATTCCAGCCTCAGCCCACAGCGCCAGCGTCCGACCTTGAACAGCGACAGGTATGACCTCTCGCTACCTGGCGCTCTCCAATGCATTTCAATGGAACAATCTTTAAATATTAATAGTTCATTGTTATTAATGTTTTTTTTTTTTACATGTGAAAAATTCTGTGACCACTTCTGCCATTTTAGATAATTTTTTTAAGGGAAAATTAAGGAATTGATATTACAGGTCTGATATTAATGTATTCATATTACTAAATTATTTAAAATACTTTTTTTTTATTTAAAATACTTTTTTTTTTGGTTTGGGGGTTAAAAAACTACTTTTAACACATCGCCTCCAGCGCTCTGGGGTTTAAACATGCATTTCACAGCGTGAGAATTTTTTGAGCGTGATTTTTTGATGAATATGGTGGAAGCCGGTCGCTCTGACCAGTCGCTATCATGCGCACCCATACAGTGCGGAACCTGTCAAATAGCGACTCGTAACCTTGTATTCAACATTACGCCACACCGACTGAGACGCTGTCAACAACCGAACAACGGCCAAGCACAGCGGCTACTAGTGGGGCGCTGTGAAAATACCGCTACAGTCGCTCAACTGTCGCTACCTGCCGCTATTAATGAATCAGCCTCCCCGTAGTGCAGGGCCAAATACATCAGCTTTATGTAAGCAGGCAGGGAAAGGCTACTTTTCATTTAGAGATAACTGAGACCATTATATTGGTATTCTTTTTTTGTAAATCTCTTTATACTTTGCATGTGTTAGTGGGGTCATTAACTTGCTCTAGCAGGTTTGGACCAAAACTTCTAATGGTTTTCAATTGCACTGAAGCAGTCAATCCTATGGTCATCTTTGGCTAGTTCACATTGCAGTGTGGACATGGCTTTGGCCCTCTGTTCACATTTCAGTTAGCAGGATCCAGGCAGATGCCATTTGTGACAGAAGCAAGTACAAACATATATATGGTTGTGTTCCTTTAACTGATGTGAAAATATGAAAATCTGCATGAATAGATAAACAGGCTGATTCATTACTAACGGCAGGTAGCGACAGATGGGCGTCTGTAGCGCAGGTTTCTGAGTGACCGCTAGTAGTCGCTGTGCTCGGCCATGGATCTTTGTTTGAGTGCGCCTCAGTTGCTTGGTGGCATTGATGAATATGTTGTGTGAGTCGCAGTACTACGCTGTATGGGAGTGAACGGTAGCGCCAGCTCAGTGCAACCAACTCACACCACATTCATCAAAAAAACAGCCTCAAACAGCGCCGGCACTCAAAATTGGGTAGTTGCAGCCCATAGTGCCAGAGGCTGTGTGATTAAAGTCCGTTTTTGAACATGTATCCACTAGTAACAAAGCGAAAACATATGGAATTACATTGTTATTACATTGTAATATGAACACTTTAATACCAGACATGTAAGGACAATTCTGCATAAAAATATTATTAATCCAAAAAGTTTCAAAAATGTCATTTTCTAGCCCAGGATACATGTAAGAAAGTTTTGAAATTTTATTAAAAACAAAAAAAAAAATTGGGAATCAGGAAAGGATTTTAAGGATTGTCCATAGAAATGTATGGGAGAGCGCCAGGTAGCGACAGGTAAGACGTGGCGCTCTGCAAGGCTGAACGCCGGCGCTGTACTTTGAGCCTGTGATAATGATGAATGGGACTCTACATGGCGTGGTTCCAGTCGCTCACAAGATTCGGTTTCATAAATGTGGAATTGCGTGCCGTGTCTGGCGTTCACCTGTCACTACCTGCCGCTTACAAGGCACTACCTGGCGCTATCCCTTCATGAATATGGACCAAATTTGAAAACATTTTAGCTCACATCACCTCCTCTTAAGCTTGTCACCCGGGGATCCTCTGCTTCAAAATGTATTAATTTAATAGATCTTAGCTCTGGTCTTGAGACAGAAGGAATGTGCCGAGGGAGTGCCTGGCATGCCTCCCCTGCACACCGTTTGATGCTTTGTACCTCTACAATGAGACAGGTTCAGAGTTTGTTTAAGCAGGATGGGACTGACCTGCAGAGTCACTGGGGACATGGCTGAAGATCACTTTACAAAGAACACTTTACGTACACCTTAGACTCTTAAAGTGGACCAAAATCCAGGATCTTGACCATCCTGGGCTTTGTTCCTTGCCCCCACTGTGTGAAAGGCCCCAGGTCGCCTGAACAAACTCACCTCTTCCCAGTCCTACAACACATGCATCCAATCAGAGTGCTTGGATCTTCTCAATCCCCATTTGTTCAGGAGCTTGTCTAATCCGAGCGCATCATCTAACAGGGAGCATGTCTGTGCCAGCCATTCACAAATGCCTGGCGCAGGCACACGGCTTGCAAGAAGGATAGAGGAGGTTGGGGCCCCGGCTCGCACATGCGCCGTCGAACCGGAAAAGAAGATCAGTTTATGGGCGATCAGGGGGGGTTTCACATAGCAGGACACCCCACTTTTGGATGTCCGGGGGGAAGGAAATCAATCGGCCTGGGAATCTTACATATTGTTTTTTTTAGGGTTTAGGTCCACTTTAAAGCGGGGTTAGGGCCATTCTATGGGGTCTTCAGAAGGAGCACCTGCACAGTGTACCATCATTCTAGGGGCACCATTAAATTTTGATTGTAGCAAAATCTTTTTTCAAACATTCCTTTCTTCTTTATTTCTTTTTCACACAACCTCCATCTTTCTATCATTTTCACATTATCTCCTCTTTAGTTTTTTCCATATTTACACCACAACCACATCAATACAATAGTGAAAAAGGTTGTTAACGTGTTTTTCAGTTAAAGTTTTTCAACCTTCCCCTCAAATCACTTAGGATCTTTTAGACTTGCATCCTTAAAAGCATCCTATCAGGAGCCTCTTGGCTTGGTTTAGAAACGTTTCAGAATTATATCAGCTAGCTCTTCAGAGGTTGGTGTGCACAGCATATCGCGTAATCAGACTATCGCCTTGTGATCTGCATGCACTATATCAGAAACGATGCAAGACCAAAACCAAAAGAATAGTGAATGAACCCGGCCAAGGACTTATTAGTCCTGCTGTTTCAGGGGGTCTAACACAGGGAAAATGAGGAAGAGCTTCTTCTCACAGGACACCTGGATCCTCAATCAAAATCCCTACCAAGCTAGGGCTAGAGACAGAAAAGGACCTAAAAATATGTGCAAGCACATGGGGTGATGGTGGGGTTCCTGAAGCTGTACTGCGAGGCTTTCAACCCTTCCACCCCATGTGCTGCACTTGAGGTTATAGGGCAACCTTAGGTAAGCTGTTCCCAATTTATCTATTGCATTGTATGTCCCAAATGGTGCTCTCAGAGATTAGAGTTTGGACTGCACCCCACAGAGGCACCTTGGCGCTTGGTGGGGCAGCTTAAGCATACTTCTGCAGATGTGTATGGACCAAGACCTCTGTTTTCAACCAGATTTAGACAGATTATAGGTTTGTCTGCAAGCTAACAGGGTTGAGTGCTGTGTCAACTTTAAGACTTGTGTATCCTAATTGCCCTGCTAACGTGCTACTCCGAGGTTAGTTATAAATTGGTCTGAGAGGCTGCCACCTCTCCATATTTCCTTGGACAAAAATATGTATTTACCAACACTGAGGGCATCTTCCTGACTTCAGTCCCTATCCCACTGTGCTCTTCTTAGCACTGACCTCTATTCTGCATTTTACCCATCACTGAGGTGATGACTACTGTGGAAGAAATAAGAGGAAAGCATACCTCCCAAGTGTAGAACAAAGGAAAAATGGCTCCAGCCGGAATAAAATATAACTTTTACTTGATAGATTAAAACAATCCAGGTACATCCAAACATGTGCTGTAGGCAGACGTCCCCTACACACCCTCCACCACACGTAACGCGTTTCAGGCTTCAAATGAGCCCTTACTCATACACTCCCAAGTGTCCCGATTTTGTCAGGACTGCCCCGTTCCTCCCAAATGTGGGGGTCATGCTAGTTATTTGGTGAAGCAAGTTTAACTTTGGTTGTGAATTGCTACATGCACTGAGCCTTTTAATCCTAACACACAAAAAAGTGCCAATTTATTTTTTTGTTCTATTTTTTTCTGCAAAAGAATCTTTGCCACCTGTGATGGGGCATTTTTAAAGATGACGTACATAATTTTTCAAATAGGGTAAGGATATTTTTTTCTTAAAGTGGACCAATAACCAGGATTTTCACTATACTGGTGAGTGGTTCTTGCCCCTGGGGCATCCTGATTTGGGTTACCCTGCTGTATAAAACCAACCCCACTCCACTCATCTTTCCTCCGTTCCCACAGTACAGGCAGCGATTGGTCCACTTCAAAGTTTGGAAACCACGACAACAGATGTGATATTAAAAAAGGTTGGAGCTTAATTTTTGCATACCCCATAGGGTACTGTTTCCGAAAAAATGACCTTATCTCACTGGAAAGAATATGTCTCACCTGTAAGTGTATTCAATCCTAACACTTTTTGTGTGTTAAACTAAAATTCTCACTGAGATTCAAGTTTCAAATCTCACCCAAAGTTCAAATCCCTCCCATTGTCACTGACTGGTATCACTGACATAATACTCTAGAAGTTGCAGCTGCTCCCACCTTACCGGATAGGGAACTAGCTGGGAGGCTTGGTCTTGTAGTTACACAGCTGGCACTTGTAGTTCCGCTCTCACTGGCTACTTCCCATCATCCCCTCTGACTATTGGAAAATACCAGATCCTGCTGCCCCACGGCAATCAGGCTACATTCACACCTGTCCGGTCGCATTTGCAGCATGCTTTTTGCGGCAGGAATTCCATTTTGCGTTCACGTTTTTTGTTGCCTTCCTTTGTATTGAATATTAAAATCTATAGGGCCACAAATTCAAAACACGAGTCACCGCATGAAAAAACACACTCGCATTTATGTTTGCAGCCCCATAGACTTTAACAAGGTGCATTTACAGACAGGACGAAGCAGGCAGAATTTTTTGCGTTTTCTCCTCTCTGCAGCACTGGAGAGGTGTGAAAGGCGCCATAGAGATGCCATTGCTGGATTTTATTTGAGGTACTGCTGCATCTGCCATGGACACAGAAATGTATGCGGTACTGGAATAGTTTGAACAAGAGCTAAGGGTAGTTACTATCCCTGGCTGCTCCTCTGCTTGCTGGAAAGCTAAAATGAACAACTCCCAAATTCCTCTTGGCATGAAGAGCTACAAACACCAGCTCCCAGGAGTGAGGAGGGATACATTGTGTAGACCCAAGTCTGAGGGAGGGCTGGGAGTTCCGGACCTCAAAATCTATCATGCGGCGGCGGTCCTGGTGCGGCTCACGGCGGCGCCCTAAGAAACAGGAGCTCCCATATCTGGTGGGCCCCCTGCTGGCCCTGTGGGATAGGACTATAAAACAGAATAACATTTCGCATAGACCGGGCCCCCTCACCCCTCTATTTGATAACCGGGCATTTCCTGCAGGGGTGGGCACCTCAACATTTCTCGTTTGGAACGTTTCCCAGGATATAGGATTGGGGGATGTGGTTTCTGGGTCTGGCCTTCCCACCCTTGCGGACCTCCAGGAGCATGGAGTGGGCGGGCGTAGATTATCCTGGTTCCTGCATGCTCAGCTGGAGGCATTTGTTAACTCATTTACCCCCAGACTAGTGTTGTCTCGCCCCCTTACAGCGCTAGGGGGGTTTCTTAAGGCTCCAACCCCCCCCCCCCCCCACACGTGTAATCTCTGGTCTTTATAAGATCCTCAGTTCTTTAAGAGGTGGGAAGAGGAACTGGGACAGTAATTTCAGGCAAGTGAATGGGAGAAATCCTTTGCCCTAACTCACAAATTCTCTATGGCATGCAGAGCCCAGGGGAAGAATTACAAAATCTTGTCTAGATGGTATAAATGTCCAACATACTTCATGGATTGCTGGAGAATCAGGGGATTGCTGGAGATGTAATAAAGGATTGCTGGAGATGTAATAAAGCCCCGGGGACACTTACTCATATTTGGTGGGAGTGTCCAATGGTCAGGAATTTTTGGGAAAAGATGTTGGGAGTCTTTAAACATTTGATGCTCGAGAGCATCCCCAATCTTCCTCAGGTGACCTTTCTGTCAATGCTCCTGGGATCAGTGGCGGCAGGGGGGGAGGGGACTACTGAGACACCTGCTCACAGGGGCTAGGACTGTGATTCCTCGCCATTGGCGGACTAATGTCACCCCCTCCGTATTAGAATGGTACGGAGAGGTGGAGAACATAAGAAGGATGGAGGAATTGGCGCTGGAGAAAACGAATGGTGGGACTCAGAGGTACCTGGGTGCTTGGGTGCTTTGGGAAGTTTCTAAAGAAGCTCCAGACTTTCAGGATCTCTTGAAGGATGATTAGTGGCCGGTGGGTAGAGAGCAGAGAGGGGCACGGGGGCAGCTTAAGGGAAGCAGGGGTGGATGTGGTGGGGTTCGGGGGTCGGGACATGGGGAACGGGTTTCCTGTCTTCTTAGTTTCTTTGTCTTCTTTCTCTATCCCTGTCTCAAGCTTTTTGGGGGCAAGTTTGCCTTTTTCTCCTATGCTTTTTTCCGGGAGGCGGACGGGGTGGCTGTGGCAATACAGATCAGGGAGCACTCCGTGGGGGCCATCTAGCGACAAGTGAGGAACACAGAAACCCTGGCTGGGACATAGGTCTGGCATCATCTGGAACTGACATCTTCACTTTGATGACCCACCCATGTGTATTTATAAATAGGTCGCTGGATAGAGGACCCGGGCCCTTGGATAATAAACGTGGTTATAAATTGTCTCGTATTGATGCTATGTATGCCCTGTTTGCATCCAAATATCTGTATGCTTTTTTTTCTCTCTGTAAAATTCCTGTGTATACTTGGAAAATTAAAAAAAAATATATATTGCAAAAAATGTGATGTGATTCGCAGTACTACGCTGTATGGGAGCGAATGATAGCGCCAGCTCAGTGCGACTGACTCACACCACATTCATCAAAAAGCAGCCTCAAACAGTTCCGGCGCTCAAAATCGGGTCGATGTAGCCCACAGTGCCAGAAGCTGTGTGATTAAAGTCTGTTTTTGAATATGTATCCACTAGTAACAAAGCGAAAACATATAGAATTACATTGTTATTACATTGTAACATGAACACTTTAATACCAGACTTGTAAGGACAATTCTGCGTAAAAAATTATTAATCCAAAAAGTTTTCAAAAATGTTATTTTCTAGGCCAGGATACATCATGTCTGAAAGATTTGAGATTCTCAAAACAAAACAAAAAATAATGGGATCAGCAAAGGGATTTAAGGATCGTCCATAGAAATGTATGGGAGAGTGCCAGATAGCGAGAGGTAAGACGTGGCGCTCTGCAAGGCTGAACGCCGGCGCTGTACGTTGAGCCTGGGATAATGATGACTCGTACACTACATGGCGTTGTTCCACTCACCAGAATCACCTTCATAAATGTGGAATTTAATGCGGCCGGCGTTCACCTGCCTCTAACTGACGCTACCTGCTGCTTACAAGGCACTACCTGGCGCTATCCCTTCATGAATACGGCCCCAATTCAGATAAAGAGGACCACAATCTTGTATTTCAGTAGCTAACATGCTCATCTGTTACAGTGGGAGGAATATGGGATATGTAGTCAATACTTTTTATTAAGACCATAAAAACCACTCCCATCTCATGATCACAGACACACAGGAATATAGGAAACTTGGAAACAGCGTGCTGAAAACTAAACCACAGGTCTGGGGGCACAATCCTAACATAAATGGTTATATTATATCCCAGAAGAGGTGAAAAATGAGGCAGAACACCAAAAATTGAGTTCTCCTTTAAGTATTTTATGTTGAAGCCAAGTGGGATCAAAGAAGGGGAGACTGGGCTCTATTTTTTATGTCCATGGAATCGTGATAGCTTACACTGCCTCCAAGTGGCAAAAGTACAACATCACAGGCTGTAGCTTTTGAAAAAACAACCCAACCCAATTGAAAAAAAAAAATTACGCTCCCTGCAACCCAACACCTCAGACAAGTGCCCTCATGTGCCTAGAGCAAATACGGACATACTTGTGACCACCAGGGGGGCTGTTGCAGACAAACTGGCAGAAGGGGCTCTTTGTTCCAAGGAGAGTATAGGTCCACAGGGAGAGTGCAGGGTTGCTTTAATGCACCCATACTGTATGGGAGCTTATTCCCTTTATATGGAATTTGCTGTGTTTTATAGTATTCACCTTCTGCTCCTCATTGCTGTATCTGTCTTTAAATTATTGCTACTTACCCTGGCCTAGCAGGGTGTGTTTTGAAGTTGCAAGTTGGAATGGAGGAGACTGTTATCTGTTTGTACCCAGTGCTAATTAGGCAGAGCACCAGGGCTGCACACTGCCTGCAGGGCCTCTCTCCTTCCTGGCATGTTTCTGGGGTGGAAGGGGGAGAGTGGTAGGTTTCTGGGGTGGAAGAGGGACAGTGGTATGTTTCTGGGGTGAAAGGGGGAGAGTGGTATGTTTCTGGGGTGGAAGGGGGAGAGTGGAATTTCTCTGGGGTGGAAGGGGGAGAGTGGCATGTTTCTGGGGTGGAAGGGGGAGAGTGACATGTTTCTTGGGTGGAAGGGGGAGAGTGGCATGTTTCTGGGGTGGAAGGAGGAGAGTGGCATGTTTCTGGGGTGGAAGGAGGAGAGTGGAAGGGGCAGATTGGCATGTTTCTGGGGTGGAAGGGGGAGTGGTATGTTTCTGGGGTGGGAGGGGGAGAGTGGCATGTTTCTGGGGTGGAAGGGGGAGAGAGTGGCATGTTTCAGGGGTGGAAGGGAGAGAGTGGCATGTTTCTGGGGTGGAAGGTAGAGAGTGGCATGTCTCTGGAGTGGAAGGGGCAGAGTGGCATATTTCTGGGGTGGAAAGGGGAGAGTGGCATGTTTCTGTGGTGGAAGGGGGAGAGTGGCATGTTTCTGTGGTGGAAGGTAGAGAGTGGCATGTCTCTGGGGTGGAAGGGGGGGAGTGGCATGTTTCTGGGGTGGAAGGGAGAGAGTGGCATGTCTCTGGGGTGGAAGAGGGAGAGTGGCATATTTCTGGGGTGTAAGAAGGGAGAGAGTGGCATGTTTCTTGGGGGGAAGGGGGAGAGTGGCATGTTTCTGTGGTGTAAGAAGGGAGAGAGTGGCATGTTTTTGTGGTGTAAGAAGGGAGAGAGTGGCATGTTTCTGTGGTGTAAGAAGGGAGAGAGTGGCATGTTTCTGGGTGGAAGGGGGAGAGTGACATGTTTCTGGGGTGGAAGGGGGTGAGTGGCATGTTTCTGTGGTGTAAGAAGGGAGAGAGTGGCATGTTTCTGTGGTGTAAGAAGGGAGAGAGTGGTATGTTTCTGTGGTGTAAGAAGGGAGAGAGTGGCATGTTTCTGGGGTGGAAGGGGGTGAGTGGCATGTTTCTGTGGTGTAAGAAGGGAGAGAGTGGCATGTTTCTGTGGTGTAAGAAGGGAGAGAGTGGCATGTTTCTGGGGTGTAAGAAGGGAGAGAGTGGCATGTTTCTGTGGTGTAAGAAGGGAGAGAGTGGCATGTTTCTGGGGTGTAAGAAGGGAGAGAGTGGTATGTTTCTGGGGTGTAAGAAGGGAGAGAGTGGTATGTTTCTGGGGTGTAAGAAGGGAGAGAGTGGCATGTTTCTGGGGTGTAAGAAGGAAGAGAGTGGCATGTTTCTGGGTGGAAGGGTGAGAGTGGCATTTTTCTGTGGTATAAGAAGGGAGAGAGTGGCATGTTTCTGGGGTGTAAGAAGGGAGAGAGTGGCATGTTTCTTGGGGGGAAGGGGGAGAGTGGCATGTTTCTGTGGTGTAAGAAGGGAGAGAGTGGCATGTTTTTGTGGTGTAAGAAGGGAGAGAGTGGCATGTTTCTGTGGTGTAAGAAGGGAGAGAGTGGCATGTTTCTGGGTGGAAGGGGGAGAGTGACATGTTTCTGGGGTGGAAGGGGGTGAGTGGCATGTTTCTGTGGTGTAAGAAGGGAGAGAGTGGCATGTTTCTGTGGTGTAAGAAGGGAGAGAGTGGTATGTTTCTGTGGTGTAAGAAGGGAGAGAGTGGCATGTTTCTGGGGTGGAAGGGGGTGAGTGGCATGTTTCTGTGGTGTAAGAAGGGAGAGAGTGGCATGTTTCTGTGGTGTAAGAAGGGAGAGAGTGGCATGTTTCTGGGGTGTAAGAAGGGAGAGAGTGGCATGTTTCTGTGGTGTAAGAAGGGAGAGAGTGGCATGTTTCTGGGGTGTAAGAAGGGAGAGAGTGGTATGTTTCTGGGGTGTAAGAAGGGAGAGAGTGGTATGTCTCTGGGGTGGAAGAGGGAGAGTGGCATATTTCTGGGGTGTAAGAAGGGAGAGAGTGGCATGTTTCTTGGGGGGAAGGGGGAGAGTGGCATGTTTCTGTGGTGTAAGAAGGGAGAGAGTGGCATGTTTTTGTGGTGTAAGAAGGGAGAGAGTGGCATGTTTCTGTGGTGTAAGAAGGGAGAGAGTGGCATGTTTCTGGGTGGAAGGGGGAGAGTGACATGTTTCTGGGGTGGAAGGGGGTGAGTGGCATGTTTCTGTGGTGTAAGAAGGGAGAGAGTGGCATGTTTCTGTGGTGTAAGAAGGGAGAGAGTGGTATGTTTCTGTGGTGTAAGAAGGGAGAGAGTGGCATGTTTCTGGGGTGGAAGGGGGTGAGTGGCATGTTTCTGTGGTGTAAGAAGGGAGAGAGTGGCATGTTTCTGTGGTGTAAGAAGGGAGAGAGTGGCATGTTTCTGGGGTGTAAGAAGGGAGAGAGTGGCATGTTTCTGTGGTGTAAGAAGGGAGAGAGTGGCATGTTTCTGGGGTGTAAGAAGGGAGAGAGTGGTATGTTTCTGGGGTGTAAGAAGGGAGAGAGTGGTATGTTTCTGGGGTGTAAGAAGGGAGAGAGTGGCATGTTTCTGGGGTGTAAGAAGGAAGAGAGTGGCATGTTTCTGGGTGGAAGGGTGAGAGTGGCATTTTTCTGTGGTATAAGAAGGGAGAGAGTGGCATGTTTCTGGGGTGTAAGAAGGGAGAGAGTGGCATGTTTCTGGGGTGTAAGAAGGGAGGGAGTGGCATGTATCTGTGGTGTAAGAAGGGAGAGAGTGGCATGTTTCTGGGGTGGAAGGGGGAGAGTGGCATGTTTCTGTGGTGTAAGAAGGGAGAGAGTGGCATGTTTCTGGGGTGGAAGGGGGTGAGTGGCATGTTTCTGTGGTGTAAGAAAGGAGAGAGTGGCATGTTTCTGTGGTGTAAGAAGGGAGAGAGTGGCATGTTTCTGTGGTGTAAGAAGGTAGAGAGTGGCATGTTTCTGTGGTGGAAGGGGGAGGGTGGCATGTTTCTGTGGTGTAAGAAGGGATAGAGTGGCATGTTTCTGTGGTGGAAGGTGGGAGAGTGGCATGTTTCTGTGGTGTAAGAAGGGAGAGAGTGGCATGTTTCTGGGATGTAAGAAGGGAGAGAGTGGCATGTTTCTGGGGTGGAAGGGGGGAGTGGCATGTTTCTGTGGTGTATGAAGGGAGAGAGTGGCATGTTTCTGTGGTGTAAGAAGGGGGAGAGTGGCATGTTTCTGGGGTGGAAGGGGGAGAATGGCATGTTTCTGTGGTGTAAGAAGGGAGAGAGTGGCATGTTTCTGGGGTGGAAGGGGGAGAGTGGCATGTTTCTGTGGTGTAAGAAGAGAGAGAGTGGCATGTTTCTGGGGTGGAAGGGGGAGAGTGGCATGTTTCTGTGGTGTAAGAAGGGAGAGAGTGGCATGTTTCTGGGGTGGAAGGGGGAGAGTGGCATGTTTCTGTGGTGTAAGAAAGGAGAGAGTGGCATGTTTCTGTGGTGTAAGAAGGGAGAGAGTGGCATGTTTCTGGGGTGGAAGGGGGAGAGTGGCATGTTTCTGTGGTGTAAGAAGGGAGAGAGTGGCATGTTTCTGTGTTGTAAGAAGGGAGAGAGTGGCATGTTTCTGGGGTGGAAGGGGGAGAGTGGCATGTTTCTGTGGTGTAAGAAGGGAGAGAGTGGCATGTTTCTGGGGTGTAAGAAGGGAGAGAGTGGCATGTTTCTGGGTTGGAAGGGGGCAGTGGCATGTTTCTGTGGTGTAAGAAATGAGAGGGTGGCATATTTCTATGGTGTAAGAAGGGAGGGAGTGGCATGTTTCTGGGGTGTAAGAAGGGAGAGAGTGGCATGTTTCTGGGGTGGAAGGGGGAGAGTGGCATGTTTCTGTGGTGTAAGAAGGGAGAGAGTGGCATGTTTCTGGGGTGGAAGGGGGAGAGTGGCATGTTTCTGTGGTGTAAGATGGGAGAGAGTGGCATGTTTCTTGGGTGTAAGAAGGGAGAGAGTGGAATGTTTCTGGGGTGGAGGGGGGTGAGTGGCATGTTTCTGTGGTGTAAGAAAGGAGAGAGTGGCATGTTTCTGTGGTGTAAGAAGGGAGAGAGTGGCATGTTTCTGTGGTGTAAGAAGGTAGAGAGTGGCATGTTTCTGTGGTGGAAGGGGGAGGGTGGCATGTTTCTGTGGTGTAAGAAGGGATAGAGTGGCATGTTTCTGTGGTGGAAGGTGGGAGAGTGGCATGTTTCTGTGGTGTAAGAAGGGAGAGAGTGGCATGTTTCTGGGATGTAAGAAGGGAGAGAGTGGCATGTTTCTGGGGTGGAAGGGGGGAGTGGCATGTTTCTGTGGTGTATGAAGGGAGAGAGTGGCATGTTTCTGTGGTGTAAGAAGGGGGAGAGTGGCATGTTTCTGGGGTGGAAGGGGGAGAATGGCATGTTTCTGTGGTGTAAGAAGGGAGAGAGTGGCATGTTTCTGGGGTGGAAGGGGGAGAATGGCATGTTTCTGTGGTGTAAGAAGGGAGAGAGTGGCATGTTTCTGTGGTGTAAGAAGAGAGAGAGTGGCATGTTTCTGGGGTGGAAGGGGGAGAGTGGCATGTTTCTGTGGTGTAAGAAGGGAGAGAGTGGCATGTTTCTGGGGTGGAAGGGGGAGAGTGGCATGTTTCTGTGGTGTAAGAAAGGAGAGAGTGGCATGTTTCTGTGGTGTAAGAAGGGAGAGAGTGGCATGTTTCTGGGGTGGAAGGGGAAGAGTGGCATGTTTCTGTGGTGGAAGAAGGGAGAGAGTGGCATGTTTCTGGGGTGTAAGAAGGGAGAGAGTGGCATGTTTCTGGGTTGGAAGGGGGCAGTGGCATGTTTCTGTGGTGTAAGAAATGAGAGGGTGGCATATTTCTATGGTGTAAGAAGGGAGGGAGTGGCATGTTTCTGGGGTGTAAGAAGGGAGAGAGTGGCATGTTTCTGGGGTGGAAGGGGGAGAGTGGCATGTTTCTGTGGTGTAAGAAGGGAGAGAGTGGCATGTTTCTGGGGTGGAAGGGGGAGAGTGGCATGTTTCTGTGGTGTAAGATGGGAGAGAGTGGCATGTTTCTTGGGTGTAAGAAGGGAGAGAGTGGAATGTTTCTGGGGTGGAAGGGGGAAAGTGGCATGTTTCTGGGGTGGAAGAAGGGAGAGAGTGGCATGTTTCTGGGGTGTAAGAAGGGAGAGAGTGGCATGTTTCTGGGTTGGAAGGGGGAGTGGCATGTTTCTGGGGTGTAAGAAGGGAGAGAGTGGCATGTTTCTGTGGTGTAAGAAGAGAGAGAGTGGCATGTTTCTGGGGTGGAAGGGGGAGAGTGGCATGTTTCTGTGGTGTAAGATGGGAGAGAGTAGCATGTTTCTGTGGTATAAGAAGAGAGAGAGTGGCATGTTTCTGTGGTGTAAGAAGGGAGAGAGTGGCATGTTTCTGGGGTGGAAGGGGGAGAATGGCATGTTTCTGTGGTGTAAGAAGGGAGAGAGTGGCATGTTTCTGGGGTGGAAGGGGGAGAGTGGCATGTTTCTGTGGTGTAAGAAAGGAGAGAGTGGCATGTTTCTGTGGTGTAAGAAGGGAGAGAGTGGCATGTTTCTGGGGTGGAAGGGGAAGAGTGGCATGTTTCTGTGGTGGAAGAAGGGAGAGAGTGGCATGTTTCTGGGGTGGAAGGGGGAGAGTGGCATGTTTCTGTGGTGAAAGAAGGGAGAGAGTGGCATGTTTCTGTGGTGTAAGAAGGGAGAGAGTGGCATGTTTCTGGGGTGGAAGGGGGAGAGTGGCATGTTTCTGTGGTGAAAGAAGGGAGAGAGTGGCATGTTTCTGTGGTGTAAGAAGGGAGAGAGTGGCATGTTTCTGGGGTGGAAGGGGGAGAGTGGCATGTTTCTGTGGTGTAAGAAGGGAGAGAGTGGCATGTTTCTGGGGTGTAAGAAGGGAGAAAGTGGCATGTTTCTGGGGTGTAAGAAGGGAGAGAGTGGCATGTTTCTGGGTTGGAAGGGGGCAGTGGCATGTTTCTGTGGTGTAAGAAATGAGAGGGTGGCATATTTCTATGGTGTAAGAAGGGAGGGAGTGGCATGTTTCTGGGGTGTAAGAAGGGAGAGAGTGGCATGTTTCTGGGGTGGAAGGGGGAGAGTGGCATGTTTCTGTGGTGTAAGAAGGGAGAGAGTGGCATGTTTCTGGGGTGGAAGGGGGAGAGTGGCATGTTTCTGTGGTGTAAGATGGGAGAGAGTGGCATGTTTCTTGGGTGTAAGAAGGGAGAGAGTGGCATGTTTCTGGGGTGGAAGGGGGAGAGTGGCATGTTTCTGGGGTGGAAGAAGGGAGAGAGTGGCATGTTTCTGGGGTGGAAGAAGGGAGAGAGTGGCATGTTTCTGGGGTGGAAGAAGGGAGAGAGTGGCATGTTTCTGGGTTGGAAGGGGGAGTGGCATGTTTCTGTGGTGTAAGAAGGGAGAGAGTGGCATGTTTCTGTGGTGTAAGAAGAGAGAGAGTGGCATGTTTCTGGGGTGGAAGGGGGAGAGTGGCATGTTTCTGTGGTGTAAGAAGAGAGAGAGTGGCATGTTTCTGTGGTGTAAGAAGAGAGAGAGTGGCATGTTTCTGTGGTGTAAGAAGGGAGAGAGTGGCATGTTTCTGGGTTGGAAGGGGGCAGTGGCATGTTTCTGTGGTGTAAGAAATGAGAGGGTGGCATATTTCTATGGTGTAAGAAGGGAGGGAGTGGCATGTTTCTGGGGTGTAAGAAGGGAGAGAGTGGCATGTTTCTGGGGTGGAAGGGGGAGAGTGGCATGTTTCTGTGGTGTAAGAAGGGAGAGAGTGGCATGTTTCTGGGGTGGAAGGGGGAGAGTGGCATGTTTCTGTGGTGTAAGATGGGAGAGAGTGGCATGTTTCTTGGGTGTAAGAAGGGAGAGAGTGGCATGTTTCTGGGGTGGAAGGGGGAGAGTGGCATGTTTCTGGGGTGGAAGAAGGGAGAGAGTGGCATGTTTCTGGGGTGTAAGAAGGGAGAGAGTGGCATGTTTCTGGGTTGGAAGGGGGAGTGGCATGTTTCTGGGGTGTAAGAAGGGAGAGAGTGGCATGTTTCTGTGATGTAAGAAGAGAGAGAGTGGCATGTTTCTGGGGTGGAAGGGGGAGAGTGGCATGTTTCTGTGGTGTAAGATGGGAGAGAGTAGCATGTTTCTGTGGTGTAAGAAGAGAGAGAGTGGCATGTTTCTGTGGTGTAAGAAGGGAGAGAGTGGCATGTTTCTGGGGTGGAAGGGGGAGAATGGCATGTTTCAGTGGTGTAAGAAGGGAGAGAGTGGCATGTTTCTGGGGTGGAAGGGGGAGAGTGGCATGTTTCTGTGGTGTAAGAAAGGAGAGAGTGGCATGTTTCTGTGGTGTAAGAAGGGAGAGAGTGGCATGTTTCTGGGGTGGAAGGGGAAGAGTGGCATGTTTCTGTGGTGGAAGAAGGGAGAGAGTGGCATGTTTCTGGGGTGGAAGGGGGAGAGTGGCATGTTTCTGTGGTGAAAGAAGGGAGAGAGTGGCATGTTTCTGTGGTGTAAGAAGGGATAGAGTGGCATGTTTCTGGGGTGGAAGGGGGAGAGTGGCATGTTTCTGTGGTGAAAGAAGGGAGAGAGTGGCATGTTTCTGTGGTGTAAGAAGGGAGAGAGTGGCATGTTTCTGGGGTGGAAGGGGGAGAGTGGCATGTTTCTGTGTGTAAGAAGGGAGAGAGTGGCAATTTTCTGGGGTGTAAGAAGGGAGAAAGTGGCATGTTTCTGGGGTGTAAGAAGGGAGAGAGTGGCATGTTTCTGGGTTGGAAGGGGCAGTGGCATGTTTCTGTGGTGTAAGAAATGAGAGGGTGGCATATTTCTATGGTGTAAGAAGGGAGGGAGTGGCATGTTTCTGGGGTGTAAGAAGGGAGAGAGTGGCATGTTTCTGGGGTGGAAGGGGCAGAGTGGCATGTTTCTGTGGTGTAAGAAGGGAGAGAGTGGCATGTTTCTGGGGTGGAAGGGAGAGAGTGGCATGTTTCTGTGGTGTAAGAAGGGAGAGAGTGGCATGTTTCTGTGGTGTAAGAAGAGAGAGAGTGGCATGTTTCTGGGGTGGAAGGGGGAGAGTGGCATGTTTCTGTGGTGTAAGAAGAGAGAGAGTGGCATGTTTCTGTGGTGTAAGAAGAGAGAGAGTGGCATGTTTCTGGGGTGTAAGAAGGGAGAGAGTGGCATGTTTCTGGGTTGGAAGGGGGCAGTGGCATGTTTCTGTGGTGTAAGAAATGAGAGGGTGGCATATTTCTATGGTGTAAGAAGGGAGGGAGTGGCATGTTTCTGGGGTGTAAGAAGGGAGAGAGTGGCATGTTTCTGGGGTGGAAGGGGGAGAGTGGCATGTTTCTGTGGTGTAAGAAGGGAGAGAGTGGCATGTTTCTGGGGTGGAAGGGGGAGAGTGGCATGTTTCTGTGGTGTAAGATGGGAGAGAGTGGCATGTTTCTTGGGTGTAAGAAGGGAGAGAGTGGCATGTTTCTGGGGTGGAAGGGGGAGAGTGGCATGTTTCTGGGGTGGAAGAAGGGAGAGAGTGGCATGTTTCTGGGGTGTAAGAAGGGAGAGAGTGGCATGTTTCTGGGTTGGAAGGGGGAGTGGCATGTTTCTGGGGTGTAAGAAGGGAGAGAGTGGCATGTTTCTGTGATGTAAGAAGAGAGAGAGTGGCATGTTTCTGGGGTGGAAGGGGGAGAGTGGCATGTTTCTGTGGTGTAAGATGGGAGAGAGTAGCATGTTTCTGTGGTGTAAGAAGAGAGAGAGTGGCATGTTTCTGTGGTGTAAGAAGGGAGAGAGTGGCATGTTTCTGGGGTGGAAGGGGGAGAATGGCATGTTTCAGTGGTGTAAGAAGGGAGAGAGTGGCATGTTTCTGGGGTGGAAGGGGGAGAGTGGCATGTTTCTGTGGTGTAAGAAAGGAGAGAGTGGCATGTTTCTGTGGTGTAAGAAGGGAGAGAGTGGCATGTTTCTGGGGTGGAAGGGGAAGAGTGGCATGTTTCTGTGGTGGAAGAAGGGAGAGAGTGGCATGTTTCTGGGGTGGAAGGGGGAGAGTGGCATGTTTCTGTGGTGAAAGAAGGGAGAGAGTGGCATGTTTCTGTGGTGTAAGAAGGGATAGAGTGGCATGTTTCTGGGGTGGAAGGGGGAGAGTGGCATGTTTCTGTGGTGAAAGAAGGGAGAGAGTGGCATGTTTCTGTGGTGTAAGAAGGGAGAGAGTGGCATGTTTCTGGGGTGGAAGGGGGAGAGTGGCATGTTTCTGTGTGTAAGAAGGGAGAGAGTGGCAATTTTCTGGGGTGTAAGAAGGGAGAAAGTGGCATGTTTCTGGGGTGTAAGAAGGGAGAGAGTGGCATGTTTCTGGGTTGGAAGGGGCAGTGGCATGTTTCTGTGGTGTAAGAAATGAGAGGGTGGCATATTTCTATGGTGTAAGAAGGGAGGGAGTGGCATGTTTCTGGGGTGTAAGAAGGGAGAGAGTGGCATGTTTCTGGGGTGGAAGGGGGAGAGTGGCATGTTTCTGTGGTGTAAGAAGGGAGAGAGTGGCATGTTTCTGGGGTGGAAGGGAGAGAGTGGCATGTTTCTGTGGTGTAAGATGGGAGAGAGTGGCATGTTTCTGGGGTGTAAGAAGGGAGAGAGTGGCATGTTTCTGGGGTGGAAGGGGGAGAGTGGCATGTTTCTGGGGTGGAAGAAGGGAGAGAGTGGCATGTTTCTGGGGTGTAAGAAGGGAGAGAGTGGCATGTTTCTGGGTTGGAAGGGGGAGTGGCATGTTTCTGGGGTGTAAGAAGGGAGAGAGTGGCATGTTTCTGTGGTGTAAGAAGAGAGAGAGTGGCATGTTTCTGGAGTGGAAGGGGGAGAGTGGCATGTTTCTGTGGTGTAAGAAGAGAGAGAGTGGCATGTTTCTGTGGTGTAAGAAGAGAGAGAGTGGCATGTTTCTGGGGTGGAAGGGGGAGAGTGGCATGTTTCTGTGGTGTAAGAAGAGAGAGAGTGGCATGTTTCTGGGGTGGAAGGGGGAGAGTGGCATGTTTCTGTGGTGTAAGAAGAGAGAGAGTGGCATGTTTCTGGGGTGGAAGGGGGAGAGTGGCATGTTTCTGTGGTGTAAGAAGGGAGAGAGTGGCATGTTTCTGTGGTGTAAGAAGAGAGAGAGTGGCATGTTTCTGGGGTGGAAGGGGGAGAGTGGCATGTTTCTGTGGTGTAAGAAGGGAGAGAGTGGCATGTTTCTGGGGTGGAAGGGAGAGAGTGGCATGTTTCTGTGGTGTAAGATGGGAGAGAGTGGCATGTTTCTGGGGTGTAAGAAGGGAGAGAGTGGCATGTTTCTGGGGTGGAAGGGGGAGAGTGGCATGTTTCTGGGGTGGAAGAAGGGAGAGAGTGGCATGTTTCTGGGGTGTAAGAAGGGAGAGAGTGGCATGTTTCTGGGTTGGAAGGGGGAGTGGCATGTTTCTGGGGTGTAAGAAGGGAGAGAGTGGCATGTTTCTGTGGTGTAAGAAGAGAGAGAGTGGCATGTTTCTGGAGTGGAAGGGGGAGAGTGGCATGTTTCTGTGGTGTAAGAAGAGAGAGAGTGGCATGTTTCTGTGGTGTAAGAAGAGAGAGAGTGGCATGTTTCTGGGGTGGAAGGGGGAGAGTGGCATGTTTCTGTGGTGTAAGAAGGGAGAGAGTGGCATGTTTCTGGGGTGTAAGAAGGGAGAGAGTGGCATGTTTCTGGGTTGGAAGGGGGCAGTGGCATGTTTCTGTGGTGTAAGAAATGAGAGGGTGGCATATTTCTATGGTGTAAGAAGGGAGGGAGTGGCATGTTTCTGGGGTGTAAGAAGGGAGAGAGTGGCATGTTTCTGGGGTGGAAGGGGGAGAGTGGCATGTTTCTGTGGTGTAAGAAGGGAGAGAGTGGCATGTTTCTGGGGTGGAAGGGGGAGAGTGGCATGTTTCTGTGGTGTAAGATGGGAGAGAGTGGCATGTTTCTTGGGTGTAAGAAGGGAGAGAGTGGAATGTTTCTGGGGTGGAGGGGGGTGAGTGGCATGTTTCTGTGGTGTAAGAAAGGAGAGAGTGGCATGTTTCTGTGGTGTAAGAAGGGAGAGAGTGGCATGTTTCTGTGGTGTAAGAAGGTAGAGAGTGGCATGTTTCTGTGGTGGAAGGGGGAGGGTGGCATGTTTCTGTGGTGTAAGAAGGGATAGAGTGGCATGTTTCTGTGGTGGAAGGTGGGAGAGTGGCATGTTTCTGTGGTGTAAGAAGGGAGAGAGTGGCATGTTTCTGGGATGTAAGAAGGGAGAGAGTGGCATGTTTCTGGGGTGGAAGGGGGGAGTGGCATGTTTCTGTGGTGTATGAAGGGAGAGAGTGGCATGTTTCTGTGGTGTAAGAAGGGGGAGAGTGGCATGTTTCTGGGGTGGAAGGGGGAGAATGGCATGTTTCTGTGGTGTAAGAAGGGAGAGAGTGGCATGTTTCTGGGGTGGAAGGGGGAGAATGGCATGTTTCTGTGGTGTAAGAAGGGAGAGAGTGGCATGTTTCTGTGGTGTAAGAAGAGAGAGAGTGGCATGTTCCTGGGGTGGAAGGGGGAGAGTGGCATGTTTCTGTGGTGTAAGAAGGGAGAGAGTGGCATGTTTCTGGGGTGGAAGGGGGAGAGTGGCATGTTTCTGTGGTGTAAGAAAGGAGAGAGTGGCATGTTTCTGTGGTGTAAGAAGGGAGAGAGTGGCATGTTTCTGGGGTGGAAGGGGAAGAGTGGCATGTTTCTGTGGTGGAAGAAGGGAGAGAGTGGCATGTTTCTGGGGTGTAAGAAGGGAGAGAGTGGCATGTTTCTGGGTTGGAAGGGGGCAGTGGCATGTTTCTGTGGTGTAAGAAATGAGAGGGTGGCATATTTCTATGGTGTAAGAAGGGAGGGAGTGGCATGTTTCTGGGGTGTAAGAAGGGAGAGAGTGGCATGTTTCTGGGGTGGAAGGGGGAGAGTGGCATGTTTCTGTGGTGTAAGAAGGGAGAGAGTGGCATGTTTCTGGGGTGGAAGGGGGAGAGTGGCATGTTTCTGTGGTGTAAGATGGGAGAGAGTGGCATGTTTCTTGGGTGTAAGAAGGGAGAGAGTGGAATGTTTCTGGGGTGGAAGGGGGAAAGTGGCATGTTTCTGGGGTGGAAGAAGGGAGAGAGTGGCATGTTTCTGGGGTGTAAGAAGGGAGAGAGTGGCATGTTTCTGGGTTGGAAGGGGGAGTGGCATGTTTCTGGGGTGTAAGAAGGGAGAGAGTGGCATGTTTCTGTGGTGTAAGAAGAGAGAGAGTGGCATGTTTCTGGGGTGGAAGGGGGAGAGTGGCATGTTTCTGTGGTGTAAGATGGGAGAGAGTAGCATGTTTCTGTGGTATAAGAAGAGAGAGAGTGGCATGTTTCTGTGGTGTAAGAAGGGAGAGAGTGGCATGTTTCTGGGGTGGAAGGGGGAGAATGGCATGTTTCTGTGGTGTAAGAAGGGAGAGAGTGGCATGTTTCTGGGGTGGAAGGGGGAGAGTGGCATGTTTCTGTGGTGTAAGAAAGGAGAGAGTGGCATGTTTCTGTGGTGTAAGAAGGGAGAGAGTGGCATGTTTCTGGGGTGGAAGGGGAAGAGTGGCATGTTTCTGTGGTGGAAGAAGGGAGAGAGTGGCATGTTTCTGGGGTGGAAGGGGGAGAGTGGCATGTTTCTGTGGTGAAAGAAGGGAGAGAGTGGCATGTTTCTGTGGTGTAAGAAGGGAGAGAGTGGCATGTTTCTGGGGTGGAAGGGGGAGAGTGGCATGTTTCTGTGGTGAAAGAAGGGAGAGAGTGGCATGTTTCTGTGGTGTAAGAAGGGAGAGAGTGGCATGTTTCTGGGGTGGAAGGGGGAGAGTGACATGTTTCTGTGGTGTAAGAAGGGAGAGAGTGGCATGTTTCTGGGGTGTAAGAAGGGAGAAAGTGGCATGTTTCTGGGGTGTAAGAAGGGAGAGAGTGGCATGTTTCTGGGTTGGAAGGGGGCAGTGGCATGTTTCTGTGGTGTAAGAAATGAGAGGGTGGCATATTTCTATGGTGTAAGAAGGGAGGGAGTGGCATGTTTCTGGGGTGTAAGAAGGGAGAGAGTGGCATGTTTCTGGGGTGGAAGGGGGAGAGTGGCATGTTTCTGTGGTGTAAGAAGGGAGAGAGTGGCATGTTTCTGGGGTGGAAGGGGGAGAGTGGCATGTTTCTGTGGTGTAAGATGGGAGAGAGTGGCATGTTTCTTGGGTGTAAGAAGGGAGAGAGTGGCATGTTTCTGGGGTGGAAGGGGGAGAGTGGCATGTTTCTGGGGTGGAAGAAGGGAGAGAGTGGCATGTTTCTGGGGTGGAAGAAGGGAGAGAGTGGCATGTTTCTGGGGTGGAAGAAGGGAGAGAGTGGCATGTTTCTGGGTTGGAAGGGGGAGTGGCATGTTTCTGTGGTGTAAGAAGGGAGAGAGTGGCATGTTTCTGTGGTGTAAGAAGAGAGAGAGTGGCATGTTTCTGGGGTGGAAGGGGGAGAGTGGCATGTTTCTGTGGTGTAAGAAGAGAGAGAGTGGCATGTTTCTGTGGTGTAAGAAGAGAGAGAGTGGCATGTTTCTGTGGTGTAAGAAGGGAGAGAGTGGCATGTTTCTGGGTTGGAAGGGGGCAGTGGCATGTTTCTGTGGTGTAAGAAATGAGAGGGTGGCATATTTCTATGGTGTAAGAAGGGAGGGAGTGGCATGTTTCTGGGGTGTAAGAAGGGAGAGAGTGGCATGTTTCTGGGGTGGAAGGGGGAGAGTGGCATGTTTCTGTGGTGTAAGAAGGGAGAGAGTGGCATGTTTCTGGGGTGGAAGGGGGAGAGTGGCATGTTTCTGTGGTGTAAGATGGGAGAGAGTGGCATGTTTCTTGGGTGTAAGAAGGGAGAGAGTGGCATGTTTCTGGGGTGGAAGGGGGAGAGTGGCATGTTTCTGGGGTGGAAGAAGGGAGAGAGTGGCATGTTTCTGGGGTGTAAGAAGGGAGAGAGTGGCATGTTTCTGGGTTGGAAGGGGGAGTGGCATGTTTCTGGGGTGTAAGAAGGGAGAGAGTGGCATGTTTCTGTGATGTAAAAAGAGAGAGAGTGGCATGTTTCTGGGGTGGAAGGGGGAGAGTGGCATGTTTCTGTGGTGTAAGATGGGAGAGAGTAGCATGTTTCTGTGGTGTAAGAAGAGAGAGAGTGGCATGTTTCTGTGGTGTAAGAAGGGAGAGAGTGGCATGTTTCTGGGGTGGAAGGGGGAGAATGGCATGTTTCAGTGGTGTAAGAAGGGAGAGAGTGGCATGTTTCTGGGGTGGAAGGGGGAGAGTGGCATGTTTCTGTGGTGTAAGAAAGGAGAGAGTGGCATGTTTCTGTGGTGTAAGAAGGGAGAGAGTGGCATGTTTCTGGGGTGGAAGGGGAAGAGTGGCATGTTTCTGTGGTGGAAGAAGGGAGAGAGTGGCATGTTTCTGGGGTGGAAGGGGGAGAGTGGCATGTTTCTGTGGTGAAAGAAGGGAGAGAGTGGCATGTTTCTGTGGTGTAAGAAGGGAGAGAGTGGCATGTTTCTGGGGTGGAAGGGGGAGAGTGGCATGTTTCTGTGTGTAAGAAGGGAGAGAGTGGCAATTTTCTGGGGTGTAAGAAGGGAGAAAGTGGCATGTTTCTGGGGTGTAAGAAGGGAGAGAGTGGCATGTTTCTGGGTTGGAAGGGGCAGTGGCATGTTTCTGTGGTGTAAGAAATGAGAGGGTGGCATATTTCTATGGTGTAAGAAGGGAGGGAGTGGCATGTTTCTGGGGTGTAAGAAGGGAGAGAGTGGCATGTTTCTGGGGTGGAAGGGGGAGAGTGGCATGTTTCTGTGGTGTAAGAAGGGAGAGAGTGGCATGTTTCTGGGGTGGAAGGGAGAGAGTGGCATGTTTCTGTGGTGTAAGAAGGGAGAGAGTGGCATGTTTCTGTGGTGTAAGAAGAGAGAGAGTGGCATGTTTCTGGGGTGGAAGGGGGAGAGTGGCATGTTTCTGTGGTGTAAGAAGAGAGAGAGTGGCATGTTTCTGTGGTGTAAGAAGAGAGAGAGTGGCATGTTTCTGGGGTGTAAGAAGGGAGAGAGTGGCATGTTTCTGGGTTGGAAGGGGGCAGTGGCATGTTTCTGTGGTGTAAGAAATGAGAGGGTGGCATATTTCTATGGTGTAAGAAGGGAGGGAGTGGCATGTTTCTGGGGTGTAAGAAGGGAGAGAGTGGCATGTTTCTGGGGTGGAAGGGGGAGAGTGGCATGTTTCTGTGGTGTAAGAAGGGAGAGAGTGGCATGTTTCTGGGGTGGAAGGGGGAGAGTGGCATGTTTCTGTGGTGTAAGATGGGAGAGAGTGGCATGTTTCTTGGGTGTAAGAAGGGAGAGAGTGGCATGTTTCTGGGGTGGAAGGGGGAGAGTGGCATGTTTCTGGGGTGGAAGAAGGGAGAGAGTGGCATGTTTCTGGGGTGTAAGAAGGGAGAGAGTGGCATGTTTCTGGGTTGGAAGGGGGAGTGGCATGTTTCTGGGGTGTAAGAAGGGAGAGAGTGGCATGTTTCTGTGATGTAAGAAGAGAGAGAGTGGCATGTTTCTGGGGTGGAAGGGGGAGAGTGGCATGTTTCTGTGGTGTAAGATGGGAGAGAGTAGCATGTTTCTGTGGTGTAAGAAGAGAGAGAGTGGCATGTTTCTGTGGTGTAAGAAGGGAGAGAGTGGCATGTTTCTGGGGTGGAAGGGGGAGAATGGCATGTTTCAGTGGTGTAAGAAGGGAGAGAGTGGCATGTTTCTGGGGTGGAAGGGGGAGAGTGGCATGTTTCTGTGGTGTAAGAAAGGAGAGAGTGGCATGTTTCTGTGGTGTAAGAAGGGAGAGAGTGGCATGTTTCTGGGGTGGAAGGGGAAGAGTGGCATGTTTCTGTGGTGGAAGAAGGGAGAGAGTGGCATGTTTCTGGGGTGGAAGGGGGAGAGTGGCATGTTTCTGTGGTGAAAGAAGGGAGAGAGTGGCATGTTTCTGTGGTGTAAGAAGGGATAGAGTGGCATGTTTCTGGGGTGGAAGGGGGAGAGTGGCATGTTTCTGTGGTGAAAGAAGGGAGAGAGTGGCATGTTTCTGTGGTGTAAGAAGGGAGAGAGTGGCATGTTTCTGGGGTGGAAGGGGGAGAGTGGCATGTTTCTGTGTGTAAGAAGGGAGAGAGTGGCAATTTTCTGGGGTGTAAGAAGGGAGAAAGTGGCATGTTTCTGGGGTGTAAGAAGGGAGAGAGTGGCATGTTTCTGGGTTGGAAGGGGCAGTGGCATGTTTCTGTGGTGTAAGAAATGAGAGGGTGGCATATTTCTATGGTGTAAGAAGGGAGGGAGTGGCATGTTTCTGGGGTGTAAGAAGGGAGAGAGTGGCATGTTTCTGGGGTGGAAGGGGGAGAGTGGCATGTTTCTGTGGTGTAAGAAGGGAGAGAGTGGCATGTTTCTGGGGTGGAAGGGAGAGAGTGGCATGTTTCTGTGGTGTAAGATGGGAGAGAGTGGCATGTTTCTGGGGTGTAAGAAGGGAGAGAGTGGCATGTTTCTGGGGTGGAAGGGGGAGAGTGGCATGTTTCTGGGGTGGAAGAAGGGAGAGAGTGGCATGTTTCTGGGGTGTAAGAAGGGAGAGAGTGGCATGTTTCTGGGTTGGAAGGGGGAGTGGCATGTTTCTGGGGTGTAAGAAGGGAGAGAGTGGCATGTTTCTGTGGTGTAAGAAGAGAGAGAGTGGCATGTTTCTGGAGTGGAAGGGGGAGAGTGGCATGTTTCTGTGGTGTAAGAAGAGAGAGAGTGGCATGTTTCTGTGGTGTAAGAAGAGAGAGAGTGGCATGTTTCTGGGGTGGAAGGGGGAGAGTGGCATGTTTCTGTGGTGTAAGAAGAGAGAGAGTGGCATGTTTCTGGGGTGGAAGGGGGAGAGTGGCATGTTTCTGTGGTGTAAGAAGAGAGAGAGTGGCATGTTTCTGGGGTGGAAGGGGGAGAGTGGCATGTTTCTGTGGTGTAAGAAGGGAGAGAGTGGCATGTTTCTGTGGTGTAAGAAGAGAGAGAGTGGCATGTTTCTGGGGTGGAAGGGGGAGAGTGGCATGTTTCTGTGGTGTAAGATGGGAGAGAGTGGCATGTTTCTTGGGCGGAAGAAGGGAGAGAGTGGCATGTTTTTTTGGGTGGAAGAGGGGATGTTAGAGCATGACTTATCTACTCATATGCAATACAGTTTGGTATAATATCTGGGTACATGTTCCATGTTAGTAATGTCCATGGGGGGGGGGGTGAGGAAAATGATGTAATCCACAAAAAGCCTCTGAATAGGTCACACCCCTAAACTACACCCCTGCCACACCCATCACCCTAAATACAGGATTAATTCCCAGCCATGGGACATGACTGAAGTGCTCTTGAGCAAGACACCCAACCCCCAACTGCTCCCTGGTGCCGTAATTAGCGCAGCCCACCGCTCCAGGCAGGTGTAAAAGTGAGTAAGCATATAATGGCAACCAATGGCCCTAAAAAACTGTGTTCTAAAACTATGATCTGTGCCTTGTATTGTTGGCTGTGTGATTGCTTTACATCAGGTGTGTCAGAAGCCCCTTACCTGGGCCCCGTTCCAGCGCCGTCTCCGGGCGGCCGGCCGCAGCAGCTCCTGCTCGGCGGCCGCGCCGAGCAGCGGCGGCGGCGGTGGCGGCTCGTGCGGCCTCCAGCACGGCCGTCCGTCTTCCTCGCCCCGCGTCTCCTCCTCTGCGCGTGCTCGCGCGCGCTGCTGTCAGCGCGCCCGCCGGAGCAAGATTCAGTAGAGCATATGGGCTCAGCTATGGGGGAACTCCCCCCTCACCGTTTAAGGGCCAATGAGCCCAGAGTTCAGGGGTGGGCCAATGAGCCCTAAGAATGTATGATTAAAGGGCCTATGAGTCCGAGGGCCAATCACACGCTGCATCCCATGTGCACCAATCACGCTCCCATCCCCAATCTGTCTGTCCCTATAAAGGTTTTCTTCTGTCAGTTGCTCTGGGCCTGTGATAGCTCCTTGTTCCTAGCTTGTCTTGTGATATTACCGTGATTGATCTTCGTTGCCGACCCCTGCCTGAACCGACCATTCTCTATCTGATCTCCGTTGCAGACCCCTGCCTGAATCGACCATTCTCCGTCTGATCTCTGTTGCCGACCTCTGCTTTGTACTCTGACCTCGAGCTGCCTCATCCCTCTGTACCGCTGCGATCTCTGACTTCCCGGTGTCAACCTCTGTCCTGTTTTTGGACTTCCGCTAACTCGCTCTAGTCATTGGTTCTTCAGACCTCCAACCAGTAAGCTCTCATCCTTTGAGCCATTGAAGTCCTGGGGCCAACCGATCCCGGGCAGGCGTTTTCTGCGTCCCGGCAAGCGGGGGCTCCTACAGGTGAAGCTGGCTGCGGAGATTGGGGGTTGAGGGCTTACCCGGAGGGCTGGAGTTACCTGAGCGTGACAAGGTGATTGCTAAATGCCTGTGAGATTGTGTGGCTGTACCTTTGCGTATATTAATATTTGTGTATAAATATGTGTCTGATTGTGAGCAGATCGATGGCAGGAAAGGTCTTAGCTGCAGATATGTGAGCATCTGAGTGTGCATGGTATCCAGACATGCCAACCTTATTGCCATCTTAAAGTGGAACAGAACCCAGGAATTTGACTTTTGCTTTTTGTTCCGAGCCTCCAGGGCATCCTGAATCGAGATGCCCCGCTGTGTGAAACCTGACAGGAAGCCCGTAAAATCTCACCTTCCCACGCTTCAATAGCGTGTGCAAGGGTTCTCGTCGAATTAGAGCCATTCGGCAGATGACTCTCATTAATTTGATTGGGGACCGCAGACAGCAGCATCCCCCACATCCCTGGCTGCGCGTGCGTCCCCATCCTAGCAGCGTATCTGAATATCTGGGACAGGTAAACAATAAAAGCCACCTGCCAAATGACATAGTCACAGCAGGTGGCTCTCATTGGACAAGAGCCTGTGCACACACCGTTGGAGCGCAGGGAGTTTAGTTTTTAACGGGTTTCCAGGGGCGTTTCACACAGTGGGGCATCCCAACTAGGGATATCCTGGAGAAACTCCAGCAGCCAGCCCTGGAGTCTTTGTTCATTTTAACCTGAAACTGTGTGTATATACCATGCTCCATCTTTTGTGATGACCAGAGTGATTATTTAACCGTACTTAAAAGTGCAAGACTGGAGGGGTCTTATTTGAGTTGCAGTTGTATCATTGCTCAGGATAAAGGGTAGTTGGATTTAAGGGGCTGTCTAGGCAACAAAATATAAAAACTCTATACTTCCGTTTTCTCTCCACAGCTCCTCTGGGAAGCTCTGGTGTCTTCAAACTTACCAATGGTGGAGATTCCGCCCCCCAGCACTGGCATCCTCCATTAAGATTTGCTTGTGCCCCCCCCAGTAATTGCAATAGAGGTAGCATGTAAAGGCAGGTTCGGCAAACCCTGCAATGAATTACGAGGGCATGTCGGGGTCACTGTCATGTCTGCCTCATGCTGGGGGACAGAATTACTTTTTCGCTATCATCAAGTTTGAACACACTGGAGCTTCACAGAGGAGCGGGGACAAAAGATGAGTATAGACTTTTTAATTTTCTTGCCTGGACAGGAACTTTAAAGTGGACCAACACCCAGGATTTTGACTATCCTGGGTATTGGTCCACTTCCGCGGGGCACCCCGATCGTGGGTGCCCCGCTGTGTGAAACCCCCCAGAAAGCCCCGAAAACTCACCTGACCCCGCTTCCACATGACTCGCTCGTCCAATCGCCGCCACCGCCGGACAAGTAGAGGCAGCGCCGGACATGCTGAGCGCATTCACAAATGGCCGGCGCGGGTGTGCGCCCTGCTAGAGGGACGCGCGGGAGGCAGCAGCCCGCGCATGCGCCGCTGGAACGAGGATCAGGTAGGATTTTTGGGGGTGCCCCGCAGTCAGGGAGCTGATCGGTCCGGGAATCTTATAGCAGGGGAGGGTGTTGGTCCACTTTAAACAAAATGATGTAACACTGACAGTAATTTACTTTTTGTAGATAGCTACAAATATCCAACAAGAAAAGCAGCGTGTGATCTGAATCCCTGTATTCTGCTTTATGTTAAAAGAATCCGTGAAAGTTAGTGAATCAGGACATTACTTTATGCATCTCTGCTTCATTTCTCCAGCATGCATCCTGTTATGTATTAGACTCATATACTGTATATGATGCTACACACAGAACAGACAGAATGATGAATGTGCTATTGATTTGGTATCTTAAACCTTTAATCAAGGAACTGTGTGTGAAATAATACTGAGCTAACTTCTAAAACTCCTTTGTACATGATCTTATTGAGTATATTGTGTGCTGTATGGTCAATGTTCCTACTCGTGTCTTTTTGCGTTGTATATACTTCCTTTGTTTATTTTTCCCTTGTAACCAGCCAAAGAAAATTCCTTTATTTATCGGTGAATCAAAAATGATTCTGATTTGCTTTTGTATGCCTCTCTGCAGCTGGTTTAGAAAACCACTGTGGGCAATAATCTAAAACAGCAAATATTGTGCACATTATTCCAACCTTACTGCTGGAGTTTGCCATGTTGGATACACAGATTTACACATCAATCAAGTTAATTAAAGTGGACCAAAACCCAGGATTTTGACTATCCTGGGTTTTGGTCCTTGCCCCCCGGGCACCCCGATCGGGGGTGCTCCTCTGTGTGAAACCCCCCAGTTCGCCAAAACCAATTCACCTCTTCCCGGACCTACGGAGCATGTGCGCCCGCTCGTCCAATCAGTGTGCTCGAATCCGCTGACGTCATGTTGTCTAAGCCTATGTCTAAGGCGAGCAGCTCCGAGCACATTGGCGGCTGCATACCCTGCTACCCTCTAACAGGGAGCATGCAAGCGCCGGCCATTCGAAAATGCCTGGTGTGGGCATGCGGCCTGCTGGAGGGATAGCGGGGATGTGGCCACGGCTCGTGCATGCGCCGTTGGACCGGGAAAAAGGTAAGTGTAGGGGGCGAACTGGGGGGTTTCACACAGTGGGGCATCCCAATTTTGGATGACCCGGGGGGAGGGAATCGGTCAGCCCGGGAATCTATCTATCAATCAATTTTGGTCCACTTTAAGCCTGGCTTGCCACAGCCTGGCACAGTTGGAAAAGAAAGGTAGCGGCCATTTTGGAGCTTCCTCTCCCAGCATCTCAGCCATGCTGCTGCCTGGATTCAACTGACATAACTGACAATTCACAGTAACAGGAAGCCCAGCAGCACTTCCTGTTTGCAGGTGGCCTGTAAATGCATGAGCCACCATTTTGTTACAGCAGGAGTTAGAAAAAGGTAAATGAATTGTTATGTGCAGCAATCTAAATTGTCCTGGGGGGGATGCATATGAGCACTGTTGGTTGTGTTAGTCTGGTTTAAGTCATTTTTTTGGCTTTTGAGTAAAACACTTTAGCTAACGTTTTTGTTAAAAATGAAAATGTTGTTTACTGTTGACAGCCATCTTCTCCATGGATAAGTCACCCTCTTACAAGGGCAAATTAAATAAGGCACAAACTGGGAGCAGGTCTTGAGAATATTTCTACAGTGATTATATTTGTCCACGGTTCATGGAAACATATGTAGCATTGCCTGTCTGCTTATGACTTGATATATATGTTTATGACTCTCTGCCCCCCAGGATGGCTGGGCCTCAAAGTGATGGAAAGGTAAGAAGCCTGCTAGCACCAGATGTTTATTAGGGCAGCTGTGTTTGTTGACAACATTGTTGTTGTGCATAAATCATCTTGATCTTTCTTCCCAAATGGACAAGGATGTCTCCAAGGGGAGCAAGGGATGATCGTGTGTGTGTGTGTGTGTGTGTGTGTGTGTGTGTGTGTGTGTGTAAATGGATATAAAAACAAGACTTAAACCGGACCTTCAGCGTGATTTAATGAAATGCCCAAACTCTTAAAAAACGGTTCCCCAGCATCTAAAATTAATATATTTTACGTTTTTAGTCACTAACTTATTATTCTTTCCCCCACTGGGCTGCAACTCTGTTCAGGAATTTAGGATACGGGCGCCGCCATCTTGACTCAGAAGCATCACACTTACTGAGGAGAGGAGAGTGGAATAAGGTACAGGGGGGCGGGTTATAGCTGTGCTTTGCTCAGGCAGAGCAGAGCTGGGGTCAGGTAAAGGTCAGCAGTCCCAGAATGCAGAGCAGCACAGTCAGGAGGCACTTCCTGTTTGCAGGCTGCCTGATAAGATGGCGGCTTATGGAAGCCGCCATCTTATCAGGCAGCCTGCAAACAGGAAGTGCCTCCTGACTGTGCTGCTTAAACCTTGGATGTTTAAAGGCTCATAACATGCAGTAGATGCAGGTAGGATGATTTTTAATGTGGAAAATCTGTATGTACAGGGTGTGGGAAACATATAAGATAGACTCTTATTCAGAGTGAAGGTCTGCTTTAAAAAAAAAAATTCCCACCATCCTCTCTCTCCCTCTTTCTCATGCCCCCCATTGGTTCCTTAGATAGAATAGTTCATAATTTATGTAGTCACTTCCCTTGTAAATATACACCCTATTATAATCCATGGTTTACCATTAGTCAGCAAGCACCCCCAAACCCCAGTAACACAACAGAAATACTTCTCTCCCAGAGAAGCAAGTGGCAGACCACTTGGGGGACAGGAGGTTTGATACCCTGATACCTCCAGCCATGCCACGGATGGAGAGGATGCACAAGCCACGAAAAACTCTCTAGTAGTAATAAAAAAGAACAGCAGGAATGCACAACATCAGGGGGGCTCATCCGTGCAGTGTATGGTGGCTTCCGCAATACCCACTGTCATCTTGTTGTGGCTGGGGACAGACAGTGGCAAAGTGGAACAAAACAAGGGGTTTTGACTTTCCAGGGTTTTGTTTTGTGTCCCAGTTTGGGATGCTCTGCTGTGTGAAACCCCCCAATTGCTCCAGTTAAACTCACCTTGGTTCATTGGTGCATGCACAGACTCTCGTCCAATCAGAGCACTTTGTCTAGTTTACATCCTTCGGCTCTGAGCAAGAGCGGCGGGAAGGCCAGCTGCTGGCCCTAGACTCTTAGATTCCTTTTAGATTCCAGGACCTGCCACACTGGGTTTTGTTCGGCTTTATGCGGGACGGGAGGGGAGAAATGATGGACAAATCTAGGTGGGCCATCAGGGATGTAGCTATAGGTGGTGTAACTGCACCTGGGCCTGGGAGGTCACAGTGCCCCATGACCATGATTGTTCCTCCTTTATCCTATTTATCATTTATTTATGCACACTTGGCATCATTTAGTAAAAGGAAGCACCATTCATCTCTGCTGTTCTCAGTCTTAACATGGACCTAAAGCTGCCTGATTATTGCCCTTATTCATCAAGCGATAGCGCCAGGTAGTGTCTGACGAGCGCCAGGTAGCGGCAGCTAACGGCGACTACCGACTCAAGTACGCCCGGCGGCGGTCACAATGACGCATTTATCAAGCAAAATGAGGCTAGCGCCGGCGAGAGCGACGGCTAGCGCGACATTCATCATGAAGCCGCCTGGACCGAACAGCGCCGCTGCAAATTCCCTCACAGCCCCAGGTATGAGCTGTCGCTCCCTGGCGATGTCCAATGCATTTCAATGGAGCAATCTATAATTAATCATAATTAATTGGTATTAATTTTTTTTTTTTTTTTTTTTTAATGTCAAAAATTCGGAGACCACTTCTGCAATGTTAGGATTTATTTTTAAGTAAAAAAAAAAATTAAAAAAAAATGTGCAGAATTGATCTAACAGGTCTGAGATTAATGTATTCATATTACAAAATGATTCTAAAAACATGTATAATGTTACATTCAAAAAATATGGTTGTTTAGGAGTTAAAAACTAGTTAATACACATCGCCGCCAGCGCTCTGGGGTTTAAACAAGGAATGGACAGCGACAGCACATTCGGAGCGTGATTTGTTGATGAATATGAAGCTAGCCGTTCGCTCTGGCCATTCGTTGTCAGGCGCTCACATACAACGCTGGACCTGTGAAACAGCGACCCCCCAGCCCGTATTCAACATTACCGCACACCGACTGAGTCGCTGTCATCAAGCTAACGCCGGCCAAGCACAGCGAATACTGGCTGGCGCTGAAAAAATCACGCTACAGTCGCTCATCTGTCGCTACCTGGCGCTATTAATGAATCGGCCTCCCCGTCTCTCTGGGGCTCTAATTTGGTTACACACCCGGGTGAAGCCAGCGGCTGGCCCTGGAATCATTTTGAATCTGTGATGTGTAACTGCAATGAGTTTAATATTTGGGAGAACTTGAGCTACTTTTGGTCATTTAATTTACAGAGGTAGCAGAACTTAGACTTTACAATATGACAAAATGGACAGGAGTCACGTTATTACATTCTAAAAAGCCAGCCAGCTCCTGCTATGTTATGTTGTTAATAGCCAGGTGTTTGGCTGCATCAATGTAACAATGGACGCACCCTTCTGTGTTACATTGTATAGCAGACACATGCTCTAATGTTGCAATGTTACTCACAACTGACTGGGATTTGGCCTTGTTTTCATATTTTCAAGTGATTTGGCTTTGTTTTCTACCCTAATCAAATGTGGAATTAATTATATGCCATTATATGCCATTCTTAAGTGATAGGTTGATTTTGTTTTTGAACCGAATCACATGTGGAATTATTTATAACGACCCACATGTTTGAATTAATTATAAATTCATTATAAACTGAATTGTTAATGGATCTTACATTAATCATATTTCTAAATATCAGTTTTTTGCTGTTATTTATGAGTTGGTGTCTGGACGATTGTGTGCTTTCAATACTTTAAATAAAGTTGAACAAAACCCTGAGTGTCCGGCCCTGGAATCTAAAAGATGCTCTCTCCCAGGGCATCCTGTTTTGGGATGGCCCACTATGTGAAGCCCCCCAGATTGCCCTTCTCTTCCTGGTACAAGTGCGCATGCACTGGCTCTTGTCCAATCAGAGCCATTTACTGTGACTATATCATTTAGCAAATGGCTCTGATTATTTTCAATGGGGAGCGAGAGTGGCCACATCCCCTGCATCTTCGAGCTGTGTGCCCACTGCTGCCCCATACATTCAGGCAGGAAAGAGTATGGGGCTGGGGTTGGACCTGCTTGCGCTCCCAATTGATGCAAATCAGAGTCGTTTGCTAAGTGACATCGTCATGGAGTACATACGTTATAGGAAGCCCTAGATGTTTTAGGAGTCAAGGTTTGGACATTTCATAGATTTCAAGGACTGTGTGTGGGAATATGTGGGAATGAAAGCCACTAGGATGTATAAGCCAGGGTAGGACGGCAAGCCTAATGATATACATCTCCCTAAATGATGGAATGCGTAATTGGGAATATTATGGGTGAGTCACCCGGCTGTAGAACATACTGTAGTCAATTTTTCCTCCGCTTTATTCCAGTCATGCATAAATTCTTGGCTGCATTAAACCGAGTACGAGAGCATGGCTGATGGCACACCGGAATATTCTGTTAGTGGATCTGTGTTGTCTTATCTGAACTGATTGTCATTAACCTGATTTTCATCTACTCTTTTTTATTATTTTCTGTAACTTTTTAACTGTTGAAAAGATTTCCTTATGTTAAAATTGTTTAAAAGGTTGAAGAGAAATAATTGTCTGACAAAATGTATTGTTTCCCACAGATGGCAAGGTAACAGTTTCACTAAGAGCTGATAATCAGTGACACAGGGTAAGCGGAGTGTCATTTGCAAATAACACTTATGACACCACTCTCATTTCAAGCTCTCCTGTGTGCCCTGGACACGAGTATGAGAGGCACATTTACAGTATCAGGCCATTTAAAATATCAGGCTACACATTAAAGTGGACCAAAACCCAGTATAGTCAATAGTTTTGTCTATCCTGGGTTTTGGTCCTTTCCCCAGGGGCACCCTGATAGGATGTGTGAAACCCTCCAGATTGCCCTCACCCAGCTTACCTCTTCGCGGTCCCACATCGCGTCTAAGAGCAGCGGCTCTGACAGCTTTTTACAAATTTGGGAGGCTTATATTTTGACAGCTTAAAGAGTCCAGTCTTCCAATCACCCCTGGTCCCCAGGCACTGAGGCAGGGTGGAGGGGGGATTACAAGAAAAAAAAACTCCTTACCTCATCAGGGAGCCTGCCCTGTTCTCACGGTTCTTCGGGTCCTGGGCACTGCTATCTGCACTTTAATGGGTAGGTGTGCGCACAGAATGGTTGCGCTGGATTCAGGCAAGGTACACAGTTTTTTCTTGTAATACCCCCCACCGATCCTGTCTCAGCGCAAGTCAGCTTACAACTTGCTGGTTGGATGAAAGGTGCTGGTAATGGTTATGATGTTGTTTTTTAGTTATTGGAGAAGGTCACATTTGTCGTACATCAAAATGGTTAAGAAATAGGTCACTGGCTGTATTCCCTCTATGTAGGGAATATGGAATACAACATTCATTTTATACGGTATTCATCTATTCTTTTCTTCTTGCTGCTGGATAGCAGAAAGCACATCACAGCCATCCTCACCAACCACCACAATATAATGCATTTAAAGTAGACTAAATCCACCAGTGATGCAAAAACTTAGCTGAACATTTTTTCAGATGGACAAATTTGTGAGGCTTGAATTGTGAGAGCTAGGTTAATTTTCGAAAGCAGAATTGATCAATATCGTAGAATGCTGCCGGTTTCAAAAATTAGCCTAGTGATTTGTAAGGCTGTGACCATTAAGCGTCTCACATGTGTCCCTCTGAAAAAAATGGTCAGCTTATGCAAAACCAAATTAGCTAATCTCTCTGCTGATTGTTCTTTCCCTAGGACTAGATAAATAAATCACTATTTTGGCTAATCCTGACATATTGCAAACCCTGTTTTTGGCTATATGTGCCCAGGATCAGAGAAGTAATCAGATTGTGGCCTCGGAGCAGGGCATTCTATACACCACAAGATTTGAACAAAAAGCATCATGATACCACCTGGAAATTGATGGTCCTGTCACTGAAGTCCCTGGCAAGCTGGAACTTTGGGCACATTTCTGGATCTTTTGCTAGGAAAGGAACAAACACATGTTGTTGAAACCATTCCCAAAGGTACTGCCCTTGGGGAGAGGGGTGCAGGAGGTGATATTGTGTTTTGGTCCACAAAGGGAACTGTCAGAGCTTCCCTGCTAATGCCACTTGCCATGTGAGATATAATACCAAATATGGAATTATACTATATTTACTTTTATCCCATGGTACCACATGTGTTGTGACTTAACTGGTAATCAACTTTCTATGATTACCTGAGCATTTAAATGAAACTCCCTGCCTGGAGAAAAGAAGACAGAGGATAAAAAGAATAGAATAGTAAACAGAAGTTAGGGACCACTTTTCCATAGCAGAGTGCTATCATAAGTAGTACTAAAGGGCACATGATCTGGTATCAGCATTGCTGGAGCACTCTGATGGGAGTGTGATGGGGCACAGGGGGCATTCGGACAGATTAGAGGGTGTGGTGGGGCAAAGGGGTGAGATTACAGAGTGTGATGGGGCAGAGAGTAGAGATTACAGGGGGCATTAGGGCAGATCAGGGGGTGTGATGGGGCACAGTGGTGAGATCACAGGGGGCATTAGGACAGATTAGGGGGCGGGTACAATGTTCCCGGGGCAGTAGGTCTCTAGGTATAGTATGAGGTGACCCGAATACGTTATTAAAATTCAAGCTTGTATGCTTGTTAGCCTGCAAGGAAGGAAGAAGGGAATGATGTAAACAATTTTTAAAGCCCCCCTTGCTCTTGTCTTATGACATATACCGTAAGAACTATACCTTAGTGTCATATTTTTTGCCAGGAGCAGCCAAGGAAAGTAATGAGCAAAAGCGGTGCTTTGCCCCCCGAAGCACCACTGTCCAACTCCAGGGTTTTTTCAACATACCTAGAAAAGCAACCGAGCACTGCGCCATTCTGCACTGAAACATAGAAACATAAAAACATAGAAGGTTGATGGCAGAAGGAGACCATACGGCCCATCTAGTCTACCCTTATGTGTATACTGTATGTACTCTTTATCTTAGGATAGATGTGTGCTTATTCCAGGCATGTTTATATTCATTACTGACGATTTTTCAACTACCTTTGCTGAAAGTTTGTTCCAAGCATCTACTACTCTTTCTGTAAAATAATATTTTCTATCATTGCTCCTGATCTTGCCTCTGACTAGTTTCAGGTTGTACCACCTTGTTCTTTCATTAAGTTTCTTCTTAAAAACACTTCCCTCCTCAACCTTATTCAACCCTTTCACATATTTGAAAGTCTCAGTTCCCTCTCTACGATCTATCCTCTAGCCTGTTTTCCTACGGTCTGGCTACACTGTCCACTCATCTTGCAGCTATCAGTAATCAGTACCCCTAAATCTCTCTCCTCCGAGGTCCTGGATAACACAGTGCTGCCCATACGGTACTCAGAGCAGGGATTCCTTCTACCCAAGTGCAGGATTTTTAATTTAGAGACATTAAACTCCAGTTACCACTGGTCTAAATTCGCATCTAACAATAATGTCCTAGCACACTCACTGGTAGTTCTGTGGACGTCCTGCTGGGGCCATTGTGTTGCCTTGCAGCTCAGTTGCTGATCCAGTGGCCAGCAGTGGGGTTCCTGTGGACCTATAGCAGGATTTTGTAAAGTCTGAAGCTTTGCCATGTCTGCAGATTAATCTAGATCAGGGTTTCCCAGCATGTTTTCATGGAGTACCAGTTGTCCATTTCATACATTGCGCACTAGTACATGGGAATAGTGAGCATAAATACAGTGCTATTATTATTGAATAGCTTAAATGCGTAGAAAAGTGAAAAATGCTCAATATACATTGGTTTTAAGGCATAGTCACTATGCAGAAACTGCAACAAAAAGTAAAGTGGTCACAGAGGTTGTCTATCTAAATCATAGTAGGAGCCACAGGCCACCCATGTGTGCTTACAATGCAGCAATGAGCACAGTCACTCATAATAGTATCCAAAACAATGCAATGCATACATAGCAAACATGTCTAAATATAAAGAAATATTACCCAAAAGCAAGTGGTAAGAGTAGGGCACCTCTCCCACATTTCGAGACTCACAGCCCCTTTGTTAAAGTGGACCAACACCCAGGATTTTGACTATCCTGGGTATTGGTCCACTTCCCCGGGGCACCCCGATCGGGGGTGCCCCGCTGTGTGAAACCCCCCAGAAAGCCCCCAAAACTCACCTCTCCCCGCTCCCACATGGCCGCGCCGTCCAATCGGCGCCGACGGACAAGCTGATTGACAGCGACATACAAGCAGCTTGCACGTCGGCGCCTCCCGCGCGTCACTCTTGACGTGTGCTCGGGCGCGCGCACGTCTAGAGGAGCGCGAGTGAGGCAGCAGCGGCGGAAGCAGCGGCTGGAGAGGTAAGGTTTTTCGGGGGTTTTGGGGGGTTTACACCCCGCGGGACATCCCGATCTCGGATGTCCCGCGGTGTGTGAGGTGATCGGCCCGGGAATCTTATAGATTCCCGGGCCGATCACCTCAGGGTGTTGGTCCACTTTAAGGAAAACGCCTTCAGTGTATTGATACAATGTATCAATTCTGAACAATACTCTGTATCTCATTTACTGTACACAAATCTATGTGGGTACATATCCGTATTTTAAGTAAATATTACATTTTGCAACTTTACTATTTAATGTGCGCTTGCCATCTATAGACAATTTTTCGTGGCCCCGGGTTTCCTCCTTTAAGGTTTTGATAAATGAGGCCTATTAGTATTCTGGTACCCTTATATCTCTAAGCAATATGCCTGGTGTTTCGCTGGCTCTGGAATTGTCTCAGCTGACAGAAAGATTCCTCTGCAATGCTTTACAGACTTTGTTCTTCACACATTTTATTCCTCAAATTTATTCTTAGCTAGATTAATTAGCAAAGTCATCATATTGTGCTGAGTGTGGCTGTCTTCTATAACACTGCATAGTAATATAAAGAGGGAGGGGGCCTGACGCTTTCCCTTCTTCTTTGTAGAAATAGATTATTTCCCAATGCTATGTAAGTCAGCATCAAGTGATGAACCACAAGATACTTACTTTAAATGCATAAAAAGCTGCTTTCATTTATGATGCTTTATTAAAGTGTTAATTAAAATCTCCCTCTCTCTTTCTCACCCTCTCTCTCTCTATATAACTAGAACATAGATATTAGAATATCTATGTGGTGATAACTATTGGGCAACTATTAGTGTTCAGAATTATAATGTAACTAAAATAAAAAGAACATATGCTATATGCTCACTTGCTTGTTTTCATTATAGAAGTGTAATATTTTCCATCACTGTAAATCTCCTGTTTAAAGTGATATTTCAGACAAAGCCAATTGTTAGACCATTGTGTCGGGCTATGTTTGGCACTGCCCTTAACTGTTTTCCATTTAAAATAGTTGAGATATTCCTCTTAAGCATGTGGGCCTGGGGTCTGTGATGCTGCATAATAACCAGCATATTAATCACTATAATGGCCGGGGTCTGTAAAAGCCTGAAATCTTGCTTCAGACACATGCATTCTCAGGGGTTAGCTGCGCTAGTATGGAAGGTCTGAGAGCAGCATTTAAGGAACTGTATTTACTCATTCACCGTGCTGAGGTGAGAGAAGCCACAGTGCTGGAGGAATGCTTGGAAAAGTAAGCTGCTGTGTCTTTATTTTAACCTTTTGCCTCTATATGAGGCATCCCAAATTGGAATGCTCCATGAAACCCCCAATCACCCGATTAACCCCCCTCTTTCCGAGCCCCCATTGCACCGTGGCCCCATCCCCAGCACTCCTCTATCTGTGGTGCATACCCGTGCCAGGCCTTTCTGAATAGCTGGAGTTGAGTTGAGTGGGAATGCGATCGATGGTGCTTGTGATATGCAGCACTGATTTCTGGCTGAGCAGACCATGTGGGAACCAAGAAGAGGTGAGTTTTCCAGCAATTCTAGGCGATTGGGGCATACCAAACCGGGGTGGGACATATCCCAAGAAAGATAATTTTTTGAGTTTTGTTTATCTTTAAGGGGGCTCACAAGTTCTCAATAGGGTTTAGCTCTGGTCAGGAAGAGGGCCATGTCATTATTCTTTCAGCTTTTGTCGGTTCACTTGCTTTGCATTGAGCAATGCAGTAGCAACACAAGGAAATGGACCAATTTTTTGAATGGGCCAGTTCACATATATGCACTGCATGCTCAATGCGTTGGAGAAATGTTGCAAGCAGTAATTTAAAGCAAGGCAACACTAGAACAGGCCAATGGAAGTGTATGGCAATGAAAGCACAATGTATGTACTACTCAGTGTACCTGTGTTGCACTTCCCTTTTCGTAGACTTAGACTAAGCTGTTGTGTAAAAAACAATTTTGTTTCAAAATTGCAAAACAACGCAAACACAGCAAATAATTCAATATAGTGCACCTCTGGCACACCCACAATGCACATGCTCTTAGAGCAACAGATAGGTGTGATACTTCAATGCATGCGTTGGAGCATTATCCTGCATGGAAATAATAGCTTTCTTGAAAGATGCAGACTTTTTTCTGTACCGCTTCTTGAAGTAAGTGTATTCCATAACTGGTAGTAGACATTTTTGAGTTCAACACAACAAGGTCAAACTAGCTCATCTTTAGTAATATCAGCCCATAGCAGTACCCCACCTCCAGCTTGCTGGGGTCTAAGTCGCAGAGGAGCTCTGAGCATTTTACTGATCCAGCCACAGCCCTATCCATCTGGTCAGTCTCGTCTCATCAGTCCCGTCATCAGTGTCTTGTTCAGTGGAGGGCGAGTTTCAGGCTTCCTTACCTTGGCCATGTCTCTGAGCTGAACACCTTGTACTTCTGTTCTGGAATATGTCAGCACTGGAAGATAATGGCTTACTTGCTTTTTCAGGTCATGTATTCTTCTCAAATGTCAGCTAATTTGCATATTTTATTCTTTAACCCTTTTGTTGCCAAGCCCGTAACACCTACGTGCTGGCTTGGCTGGGCCTTAAGTGCCAAGCCCGTAGGTGTTACGTGCTTGACTTTCCTCGCTTCTAGTTTAAAAAATAAAAATAAAAAATACTCACCTGACCCCTTGTTGGATCCGGCCGGGTCTCCTCTTTAATTTGGTGCCATCCGATCCCCCGTGGGGGATCCAGGAGAGCCCCCGGAATAGGCCACCCCCCCCCCCGCTTCTGCAGCAGCAGCTTCTAACTGTAAAAAAAAAAATAAAATAAAAATGACATTCACTTACCTGTGTGTGCGCTGGCTCCCGCTGTCCCTCCTCTTCACCTGGGGGGCCTCCGATCCCCCCCCCCAGGACTTACCGATCTTCAGGAGAGAGCCTGGGAGGCTCTCTCCTCTCTTCTTCTCGATGGCGGCCGCCATCTTGCCTCTAAGGAGGCTGGGGAAGGAGGTGACAGGAGATCCTCTGATCTCCTGCCTTCTCCTTCTCTGGATGCCGATCACCGGCATCTGTCAGCTGAGCGGCGAGGGACAAGAGCTTGCAATCGAAGGTAAGTACAGTAAAAAAAATTTTTTTTTTTTCTAATAAAATACTTTTTATTATTGTGTGGTGGTTTTTTTTAACAGTTAACCCTTTGTGAGCTGGTAAGGGGTCCATGAGACCCCTTATACCAGTTCACAAGGCTGGGGGGGTGGCAAGTCACCTGCCCTAGCGGGTGACTTGCCATTAACCCCCGCACCCCCATTACCTGCCTCCCCAAAGGCCAGGGGGGGGCAGAAGAGCTCGGGCCCACATAGGCTATGTGGGCTCGTAGGCTGCAGGGTGGGGGGGCCACCAAAGCTGGCCCCCCCACTCTGTGCCTACAAGCCCCCATAGCTGGTCCCGGGCTGGTTACTTTGGGTAAGGGGGACCCCACGTCATTTTTTTTTTTGGATTTTTAAGGGTTTTTAACCCTTAAAAATCCCCAAAAAAATGGGGTCCCCCTCCCCGGGAAGGGGGACCCTATGTCATTTTTTTTTTTAATTAACCATTTGTCATCCAGCAGCTATAAAAGGCTTCTGGGCAGGAAAGGGTGTCTACCTATACATATGTGGTATCGCTGTAACCGGGAGAAATTGGGGTTTCTCATGCAATAAGATTTTATTGACAAACTTACATTTTTTATTACAAAAAAACTCTACAAATTGTAAAAAAATATTTTTTTTAATTTTTTTTCACACATTTCACCCAAAAATATTGAGAATACACCTAAAAAATACAAACAAGACATTTCATGTTAAAGCCCAGACTCTGTTGAAAAAAACAATATATAATTTTCCTGGGAAATCCCTGGAAATCCTTTCAAAAATGACAGTTGAACATGTGTAGCGCAAAATAGTGAAACATCGTCTGGCAACAGGGAGTGGCAAATGCTGCAGGTAGGCTGGCAGCGAAAGGGTTAAGTGATTCCACACCCTAAAACAATCTAAGCCCTAATGGTGTTTTTCCTTGTCCCCACAGATTGGAGTGTGTTTGTACTTAGTTTAGCTGATCTTGAGAATTTTCTTTACTAAGGTCCTCCCTGGCAATGCCTGGTACTTTGTCTGCTGAAAAGCTTGAAGCTATAATACAGCCTGACACAGAGTAAACTGGAAGACTTTTATCACCCATGCTCGCTTAGCAGGAAGTTACACAGAGCAAGCCGTGCAAGACTTCCTGCTTTATAGGCCATCGGGTTCACTAGCCCAGCTCTGAAGCGATTTCTCCTGCGCTTGGCTGCAAAGGAGCACCTGGAGGAGCCTGGGTAATGAAGTTCTGCCAGGTGCTCCAACATGACTCTGATTATCATTTTAAATTTTTGGGTGGGGTGGGGTTGGATCTGCTGGGCGCAAAGTAGAACTAGTGAGTACATACATATTGCTTAAACCGGACCAACAGCCTGGCACAGATGTAAAAGAGAACTCCCCAAATGTCACTTGCCCCATCTGCATGCATGATACTGAAGCATTGTCAGCACTTACATTTGTTCCTGCATACTGAAAATACTGCCTCACCAATTTTCTAGTGGTAGCAGCCATTTTAAAGCGTCATTTTCCAGTATCTCAACTATGCTACTGCCTCAATTCAACTGGCATACATGACAATGCACGGTAACAGGGAACCCATCAGCACCTGTTTGCAGGCGGGTGGTCTGCAGATGCATGAGCTGCCATTTGTTTTTAAATGTACCACAACGGGAGTTAGAAAAAGGTAATTTTTTGTGCAGCAACCTGAATTGCCCTGGGGAGGGAAGCATGTGAGCACTGTTTGTTGTGTTGGTCCAGTTTAAGTCATTTTTGACGGTTGGTCTGCTTTAAGCATTTATCGCAGTGCTCTAGAAAAGCTAAAAGCTGGATGAACAACAGCAAGGGGGAGGGGCATACAGCGGGCACAAGGCTGATCATCCCTGGATAACGTATAATACAAATGTAATCTTTGTATAGTGCAGTTTCTGGCCAGCCTCTCAAGGTTCTGTCTGTCCAGTTCTTTATATATTATATTATATTTGACTTTCACATTGTGCTAATTCTCTTCTCCCTTGCACCCCCAAACCTATGAAAACATCTTGTATATATTCATATAACTGGTGAATGAAACTGATTATGATTTGGATTAAATAGCTTATACAGTTCTAAATCAAAAATTAGTAGAGAACTCCTGAGAGTTTATTTTTAGATGGCTTAAATAACCTATTTATCACTGGGCTCATTATTCCCTCAATTTGCAATACAATCTGTCAGACTCACCTATGATAAGAGTCATGCAATGGTTCAAGTCACTTTTTTGGTGGGTTTTAGAGCAGTCCCATTCAGGTAAATTGCTGAGGTTGGGGGGGGGTAAACTTTTAGTATAATGTAGACCCATTATATATACAGAGATGATTGACTGGGGCAAACACTTAGCAGCACTGCAAGTAAATAAGAATATTGACATTTTTGCTGAAGTCTTTAGTGGGGCTACTAGGGATGAGCGAACCAGTTTGGACGAACCGGAATTCGCTCCGAATTTCAGGGAAAATTCGATTCGGCACGAACCCGAATTTTTTTGGGTTCGTGCCGATCGAATTTTCCCTGAAATAAAAAAAAATAAAATGACGCCATGGTGGGAGCGGGCAGGCCGGCTACGCTGTCAGCGGGCGGCGGAAGCCGGCCCACTGACAGCGCAGCCGGCCTGCCCGCTCCCACCATGCCGGCATTTTTTTTAAAAGCAAACACTTACCTGCATGGTCGGAGCGCGGAGGCCAGCGCCGCTCTCAGGCGCCCTCTGATGACGCGTCCTCTGATGACGCGTCCTCTGATGACAGCTGAGAGCGGTGCCGGAGAGTGGAGGCCGGCGCCGCTCTCAGCTGTCATCAGAGGACACTCCCACCATATTCATTAACAAATCACGGTCAAAAAATTCTTGCGCTGTAAAATGCATGTTTAAGACCCCAGAGCGCTGGTGGCGTTGGGTTAAAAGAATTTTTTTAACCCCCAAACAATCATATTTTTGGAAACCAAAAAAAACAAGTTTATAAAAACATTTTGTAATATGAATACATTAATATCAGGCCTTTAATATCAATTCTGCACAATTTTTTTTTTTTTTACCTTAAAAAAAAAATCTAACATTGCAGAAGTGGTCACAGAATTTTTCACATTAAAAAAAAAAAAAAAAAAAAACATTAATAACAATTAATTATGAATATTTAAAGATTGTTCCATTGAAATGCATTGGAGAGCGCCAGGTAGCGAGAGGTCATACGTGTCGCTGTTCAAGGTCGGACGCTGGCGCTGTGGGCTGAGGCTGGAATAATGATGAATGAGTGGCTATCTGGGGCTATCTCAGTCGCTAAGCAGGATCGGCTTGATAAATGTGTGATTGTGCTGGGGAGCCGGCGTTCTCGTGGCGGTGCCCGTCATTACCGGTCGCTCACCAGTCGCTACCTGGTGCTATCCCTTGTTAAATAAGGGCCAAAGTGTTGCTAGGAGACCAGTGGGCTAAATGAAGCAGCTCCCTAAATACAACCCAGCAGATCCCCCTGTTCAGCAAGGACTGAGCCATTGTAATTATACAATTTAAAAGAAAGGCAAATATTTTTTCCTTTTTCTATTGCCAGATTATTTATACACATGTTAGAAGCTATTGTGTGGCTATCTAATTATTTAGATACTGCTCCTTTAAGCCACTTTCTTACCCATGTGCACACGTTTTTCCCCAGTCCAAGCATTCTCATCTTTTGTACCAGCCTTTTATGTGGCACAGTATCAAATGCTTTAGAAGAGTCAAGATATATGATATCCAATGACTCCCCCTGATCCAATCTTGAACTTACCTCCTCATAAAAGCTGATTAGGTTTGTCTGGTGTATGGAGTAATAAGGTCATTTTCACGGACATATTCCAGTATAATATCCCTTAAATAACCTTCAACCTTCAAACATTCATGAGTACATAAGTAAGCTTGTACATTCATAATAAGGGGCATTTTTGAATGTTTTTGAACAGCAAATAAATATAATCATATCAACCAAAACTGCAAAGCACCTTCCATTATTCTGATCCTGTTGCCACATCAGCTGTGTCAAACCCACGCTTTCATTTGTTAAAGAGATCACCATGGAAACTGAAGCCTTGGGAACTACATAGATATTAGTCAGAAGTCTGACTCGTTACGAACAATCCAGTCCCTCTCTCCCCCACAGACACACAAATACATACATTCGATTGAGGAAAATCCTTCTAATCTTGTGATCACTGCATTGCAGTACTAATAGTTGACAAATGAAAAACCCAATAAAAGTAAATGGTAGACATTTTATGCCAGAGATCTCTGCTGTGCTTATACAGTTTAAAAGCCTTGCTCTGATGAGGGCCATTAGCTCAAAACACGCATCCATGAGTCTTATGGTCCATAAGACTTTACCAAATCACAGGAGCACTCCATACTGATGCCACACAAAAAGTGCTCCTTACCTGATAAACTTTTAATCATTGTCCAGGCATCAAAAAACAGGGTCACCATGACTGAGGGTGGGGGGGAAGGCCCACCATCATGAAGGCAGATGCAGAGCTGTCTCTAGGGCAGGGTGAGCAGAGCAATCACCATGGGTGGGATGACAATTGGCAGTGCATTTATCCCAGTCATTCTGTTTTCTAATTGTGTCAGGGCCACAATTAGTGGTGCTGGCCATAGGCAAGCCTTTCTTCCCCCCATATTGGGCTCAGTGATAAGGAAGGAACACTGCCTGCTAGCAAGGACAGGGCTGCCATCAGGGGGGGATTGCACAAGCTTATGCACAAGACATAGGTGAGGAGACTTGCAGCAGCAGCCCCAAAGTTCTTTTGGGGCCCATGTTGTGCCCTAGAACCACCCCCCCCCCCCCCCCCAGCTTATGCACAAGACACAGGTGAGGAGACTTGCAGCAGCAGTGTCACTGTTCTTTTGGGGCCCAGGTTATGCCCCAGACCCCAAGCTCATGCACAAGACACACTGGTGGGGGGGGGGGGCTTGCAGCAGCATTGTTCTTTTGGGGCCCATGTCATGCCCCAGGCCCCCCAACATATACACAAGACACAGGTGAGGAGACTTGCAGCAGCAGCCCCACTGTTCTTTTGGGGCCAATGTTGTGCCACAGAGCCCCCCCCCAGCTTATGCACAAGACACAGGTGGGGAGACTTGCATCAGGACCACTGTTCTTTTTGGGGCCCATGTCATGCCCAGGATCCCCCCCCCCAACTCACGTACAGGACACAAGACACTGGGGGGAGCAAGAGTACTATGCTTTTGGGGCCCGTGTCATTCGCAGGCACCGCCAGCTCAAGCACAAGACACAGGTGGGGGTGATGCTTGATGCCCCCTTGCTGAAGAGAAGAAAAGACAGTGGCAAGTAAGTATAACCTAATAAACCTTTGTCTTCTCAAGTCTAATATTTCGATTAATAGAACCTTTGAGTTTTTTCTTCATTTTTGTTATGTTTTTGTATATTATTCTTGTGCCAGTTAGTACATTTGGTTTGCAGTTTTAAAGCACTTTTTCTTTAGGTCTAGTTCCCATTACTTCTTGTCACTGATGTTTTATATTTGCAGTCAGTAAATGGTGCAGACGTACTTCTAAAGAGGAACAACACCTAAGAAATGTACTTTCTTGGGGTTTATTCCTCCCTGGCTGGGCATCCCATGTGACTGTTACATTACTGGAGGGGAGGGGCATGGAGGGGGAGTCCCTGGGAAATCTCCATCCATGCCCCCCTCCAATGACATAGATAGTTATATAGGGGTAATTACATGGTTTAAAAGCTTCCCTTCCAAGCTGCGCTCCATTAGCCTTGGGGATCTGTCACCCTCCTCACTATAGGTCCCGGAAGGACCGCTGCAATAGCTGCTCCCCAGCATCAGAAGGTGACAGTCCTATGGATTAGGAGGGAGCCCCCAACATTGTAGGCCTACATAGAGGATGATGCCCATCAGGGGCCAGATAAAGCAGGCTGTTTTTTTAACAGTGTCTAAGCTGGTAAAAGGTCTAAGGAATCTTTCTAGTAGTCCCAAGAAGATAGACAGCTCAGAAATCCCCTGAGATATTTCACCTGGGAGCACGGACAGACCTCTGTAAGTCCCAATTGTAGTAATGTGCTGCAGGTCCAGCTCACCAAGTGTGATAAAACATAACATTTAATGTAACATTTTAAAATATAGCATGACCTGTGTGGAGTGGATATCCTGGGCTCCCCATTCAAAGGTAACGCGTTTCGGGGTTACCTCACCCCTTAATCCTACCTCAAGGTAGGATTAAGGGGTGAGGTAACCCCGAAACGCGTTACCTTTGAATGGGGAGCCCAGGATATTCACTCCACACAGGTCATGCTATATTTTAAAATGTTACATTAAATGTTATGTTTTATCACACTTGGTGAGCTGGACCTGCAGCACATTAAGGAATCTTTCTACCAGTTAACAGGGTAGTGGGGACAGGAGCAACTCTATTTGCAATTTGGGAGTACCAAATGCCAAATACTGGCTACCGTTCCAATGCAAGATAACATACATCCTATTTGTTACCTCAAAGGCATATACTGTGGAGGGAACTTTATAACTTCCAAGCATTTCCAGCCTAAAAGCCACAGCGGTCCACACAAGGGGTAAGTGGTAGTAAAAAACCTTACCCTATATAACAGTTTTATGGGCAATAAGATAGCTAAATGTAGGATTATACTAATTATTACAGAGATGCAACCAACAAGTAGAAAGAAAAAAACTCTCTGGTCTACCTGCATCCTCTCAAGGGGTAGTAAATATTGACTGTACAATTCAGGTATTTTTTAATAACATTCCTGTTCAACTCGCTGTGCTATTCTATCCACTCAATTTAAGGCCTTTTTTGATGGCCTGATAATAACTGATAACTGATAAATTTGATAACATGATAGCAATTTCTGAGATTTATGAGTGTTCATTTTTATTATCTTCTTATCTAAACTGTCTAAACTAAACCCAGTCCCTCATAGAGAGGAAGAAAGAATACACATGTACCTTTGAGATGAAATGATGCATTTGTAAAAAGATGTTTTTAAAATGTATTTTTTCTGGAATTGTTCATGCAATCATATGCAAGAGGAGTATGAAATAATCTTTTTTTAAGAAAACAATACAATGAATCATGAGAAAATTATTTTAATAATTTGGTGGTCAAATGAATGGGCTAATAAAAGGGAAGGGACTATGCCTAGGGAGCCCCAAAACAAAAAAGCGTAGGAATACTGGAGACACTGAAAGACCCTCTCCAGCTCTTCATCATTCAGAACCTTAGCATGTTACAGTGCCGGCACTTTGTGACTCATGCCATACAAGCTGGAAGCGACAATATCACCACCACAAGCTGCATCGGATGCAAAGCAAAGGTGATGCGAAGTTTTTTCAGCCTGCAGCACCAGGCCTACTATAGACTAGCACTCAAAATCAGTGCGTGTCTATTATCATCACTTTTGGATAGCTTTAAAGAGGAGAAACCCTCCTACGAGTCTATAAGTCTTGATAATAATAGTGCTTTTTCCCATCCATGCACTTGTGAACACACAAGTGAATTAACACTATATTAGTGACTACACAAATGTGATTAGACTCTAAAAGGCAGTGGACACACCAGTGAATAAATACCATATCAGTGACTACACACAGGTGATTAACACACATATACCTGCAGCAGTGGGCAAACTCTGCACCTGGGGAGCAATTGGGGGTTAGGTGCCTTCAGTCAAAACTGCAACCTTCCGGTAACAAGGCTGATTACCTACCTCTAGGCCATGGCTAGCCCACCATGAGGTCTTCTCCTTTATGTGGGCTGCCAAGTGGCCTACATGGAACCGAAAAGAGGTGAGCAAGTCTATAAGAATTGACGGGGTGGGGGGTCTCCATTCTGAATTAAAACCTGCTGTATGAACCCCCCCCTTCCCAGAGCCTTAGCCTTAGTCTTGGCACTGTGCTACGGAAGGCAGCGAAGGGGATGCGGCTGACGGGACTAGCTCCTTTAAGATTTCCTTGACGCACTGACATCAGTGTGGCAAAGGAAATCTGAATCAAATGATTGCCACTGATTGGCAGAGTGGCCAATGTGGAACCGGGAAGAGGTTCCTAATTCAAGATGAAACAAAACCCAAGAATGTTGTAATGCTGGTTTCTGCAGATAGCAACTAGTTTAAACCTGTAACATGAAAGGTTTCATCTGCCTTGCTTTGTGGAGCCACATTAAGCATTGGTTACAGTTCATTTAGAAACTATTACAGACAATTATGCAAATGTAAATGCAGCTCCTAATGAGCATGCTGTAGACACATATTTAATATTTACAGCCTCTTGTACTGTCTTTGAGGCTGCTTTCTGCACAGGATAACTGCAGAGATTCGAGAACACACATACACTGCTATGCTCACCTGATAGAAGGTAGTTTCAGCAACCACAGCACATACTGCTCATTCACGAGTAGAATTGACCTAATACCGTCTCCCCTTCTAGAGTATGGAGACAAGACAAGAGCTGGACTGGCATCTGCCTCATTCTGAAGTTGTCTCTGAGACAAAATAGAGTTTGTGCTGCTGGGAAGAAGATAGCTAAGTATATACTATTACCATCATTCGATAACTTACAGTTTATTACAGAACTGGCAGAATAATTGATGGCCACTAACAGGTAGGCAATTGTAAAGTGGGTCAAAACCCTCGCGGAACAGGCCCTGCCCCCGTAAACTGGATGCCCTGCTATGTGAAACCACCGGGGCGCTGGTGATCTTACCTGATCCCAGTGGATCCCGTAGCGGGCTCTCCGCTTGTGCCGGGGCACGTGCTGGGGATGCTGACTGCTGGCTGCACCTCATCACAGAGGCACTTTGAGAGAGGCTGCAGTGCTGCAGGGCATGGTTTTGGCGGTGGAAAAGGCCAGTTTTCTTTGAAAACTGGGCCACCACTGAGCCAACAGCAGCACCTGGCTGCTTGGCCAGGGGGGGCTCCATAGATTGAGCGGTGGACCCATTTTTGTGACACCACCCCAGGACCTAAACTTCCTTCTTTGGCACTTTCGGCCCGAGTCCCCCCCCCCCCCCACTATCAGTCACAGAGGGGTGGCAACATAGTCTCTGTTCACTACTATAGAGGCCTCGGCACACTCCCTCCATTGCAAAAAATGGAGAGGGGGTGTGGCAGTGCTCTGTGACGATTCTCAGATACAGTGATCAGGTGAGTTACTGATTGTTGGACTAGCACCATGGCGGATGCTGGGATCCAGTGATCAGGTGAGTTACTGATGGCTGGACTAGCACCGATTAGTTGCTCAGGACAAAAGGCAAGTACCCTTTTGCTTTTTTATTTGGCTACTGAATCACTTTAAGTTAATGGTCAAAAAACTCCCTAGGCTAGAACTGTATAGCTGAAAGTTAAAGTAGGGGAATATAACTGTATTTAAGACAATACATAAAGTATAATGTGTTCAGATGATTCTCTCATTGTATTATCATGATATATACACATTGGTGGTTCCTTCCATGGGCAGCTGCTATATTATTCACAACAGAGCTTATGTTTCTCTAGCTTAAGCATACAATTTAATTATCTGATCATTATAATCATGTTTATTACTTAATTGATAAAATTATGTTACTAAAGATTTACAATACATACAATTATTCCCGGGCAATTTGATTAATTGTGGCTGGAATTGCGTCTGCACAGATGCATTATATGTATAGATCAATTATATATATATATATATATATATATTGTGCACTGACACATTAATGTTTTTTAATTGTACAAATTGTAGTGGATTATATTTTTTTGAAAAATTATTTGATTTTCCAGATTCTCAGATTACTCCAAAATACTTTGTAAAACTGGATGAAAACTTAAAGTGTATGTTCACAAATGTAAAGTCTGGCAATTAAAATGGGGGAGCTTGAGGCTCTGGTACTGGAAAAAAATATCGATATTATTGGTGTGGCTGAGACATGGCTGGATTCCACACATGACTGGACTGTCAATCTTAAAGGTTTTACTCTTTTGGAAAGACAGAGCAAATGGGAAAGGGGGCAGAGTGTTATTCTGGCAGCAAATTGTCAGGATGTAGAATCCTTATGGGTAGAAGTGGGGGTTGAAATACAATTTGGTGTAATCTATAGACCCCCAAACACAACTGAGGAAATAGAGGGTCAGCTGCATAAACAGGAGGCATCACAGGCTGGTACAGTGGTGGTGATGGGGGACTTCTACTACCCAGGTATCGAATGGAGACATGGTTCTGCTTCTACTACAAGGGGGAGAGCATTACTCAGCTTGCTACAAGATAATTATATGAATCAGTTCATAGAGGCACCTACTAGGGGTGATGCTCTTTTGGATCTGGTAATATCAAATAATGATGACCTGATAGGAATTGTAACAGTTCATTAAAATCCTGAATTTTAGGAAGGCCAACTTCCCCAGGCTCAGAGCTGCACTCCAGGACATAGACTGGGAGCATCTTTTGAGGAATAAGGATACATATGCCAAATAGGTGTGCTTTAAATCAATTGTGAGTACCAACATACCAACAAGAAAAGGGCATTTAAACATTACAAGGCTGAGCTCTCAGCTGTAACCCTTGAAAAGTATAAATTTATAAATAAAGCATGTAAGAAATAAATAAGGTTGGCAAAAGCACAAAATGAAAGAGATGTGGTCAAAGAAAGCAAAACCAACGCTAAATGTTTCTTATATATATAATAATACTATATAATAAATATTTATATAATAATATATAAATTCAAAGACAACTAAATCAGAGCAGGTAGGTGCCCTAATTAATCATAATGGAAAATAGTCACTGGGTATGCAGAGAAGGCGGAGCTATTAAATGGGTTCCTCAGCTCTGCAAACACAAGATAGGAGCAGGGAGACAATACAGAACAAGCTAAACATAAATATCATCTAAGAATGACAAATAATTTAAATGTGAATAAGACTGCAGGACCAGATGGACTTCTTAAAGGAGTTCTTAAAGGACTCAGCTCAGGTATCTCATCACCCCTGTCCTTGATCTTTAAAGACTCACAACAACATCTGGTATAGTGGCAAGAAATTGGTTAAGGCAAATGTGGTGCGCATTTGCAAAAAGGGCTCTAGGTCTTCTCCCGGCAATTACAGACCTGTAAGTTTAACATCCATTGCCCTATTGAGGGGCTATTAAGGGACTACATATACGAATATGTAACCAGCATGGTTTTACTAAGGGCAGAAGATGGCAGACTAACCTGATTGGCTTCTATGAGGAGGTGAGTAGAAGCCTGGATAGAGGGGCGGCTGTAGTTATAGTGTTTCTGGATTTTGCAAAAGCATTTAACACTGTCCCCCATAGACACTTAGGGAATTTGAGGTCTTTATGAATTGAAAAGTCAGTTTATAACTGAATTGAAAACTGGCTGAAAGATTGTGTGCAGAGAGTTTTGGTTAATGATACCTACTCTGAATGGTCCCTGATTGTAAACGGTGTACCCCAGGGTTCAGTGCTGGGCCCACTATTATTCAAATTGTTTCTAAATGATAAAGAAGATTGAATTAATGGCACTGTCTCTTTTTTCAGATTACACAAAGATACGTAGCACATAAGATGCTCACAAGCTTCGGGCTGACTTGAACATTTTGAATGTCTAGACATCTTCTTGGCAAAATGAAGATCACACATGTCCTTTGGGGAGTAAAACTGGGAGAAACACTTGTTGAGAAGGATCTGGGGTACTGGTAGACCACAGACTAAATAACAGCATGCAATGCCAAGCAGCTGCTTCCAAGGCCACCAATATACTATTATACATTAAAAGAGGCATGGAATCATGGATAGGGATGTCATTTTGCCTCTTTACAAGGCACTGGTGCGCCCTCACCTGATATATGCCATCCAGTTCTGGGTACCATTTCATAAAAAGGACGCTCTGACTATGGAAAAGGTGCAGAGGAGAGCCACCAAACAAATAAGAGGAATCTTAGTTATGAGGAAAAAAAAAAAAAGATTCAATCTCCAGAGGTGACAATCTTTTTGCCATAAGAACTATAAATATGTGGCATAGCCTCCCACAGAAGCTTGTTACAGCATCAACAGCTTCAAAAAAGGATTAGATTCTTATTTAGAAGAAAATAACATTAACAGTTACTATTAGCTGTTATCAGTAAAGCTAACATTAACTAACATTTTACTAAAGTAAAAGTACATTAACTACCGTATTTTCCGCCCTATAAGACGCACCTGCCCATAAGACGCACCTAGGATTTGGGGAAGGAAAACTAGAAAAAAAATATTCTAAGCCAAATGTTGTGCTAAAACACCCAATTACAGACAGTGTGGCGTTCCCCCATCCCATTCCCATAGGCAGTGTTGGATGTCCCCCTCCCATAGGCAGTGTGGCATTCCCCCCTTCCTACTCCCCATAGGCAGTGTGGCATCCCCCCATCCCATTCCCCATATAGTCAGTGTGGCATCCCGCCTCCCATTGCCATATAGGCAGTGTGGCATTTCCCTATAGGTAGTGTGGCATAGGTAGTGTGGCATTCTCCCCCCTCCATTCCCCATAAAGGCAGTGTGGCACCCCCCTCCATTCCCCATATAGGCAGTGTGGCACCCCCCTCCATTCCCCATATAGGCAGTGTGACACCCCCCCTCCCATTCCCCAGTTAGGCAGTGTGGCATACCACCTTCCATTCCCTGTATAGGTAGTGTGATATCCCCCCCTCTTCCATTCCCTGTATAGGTAGTGTGGCACCCCCCTCTTCCATCCGCCTATAGGTAGTGTGGCATCTCCCCCTCTTCCATCCCCGTATAGGTAGTGTGGCATTCACCCCTCTTCCATCCCTTTATAGGTAGTGTGGCATCCCCCCCTCTTCCATCCCCGTATAGGTAGTGTGGCATCCCCCCCCCCCTTCCTTCCCCTTATAGGTAGTGTGGCATCCCCCCCTCTTCCATCCCCGTATAGGTAGTGTGGCATCCCCCCCTTCCATCCCTGTATAGGTAGTGTGGCATCCCCCCCTTCCATCCTTGTATAGGTAGTGTGGCATCCCCCCCTTCCATCCCTGTATAGGTAGTGTGGCATCCACCCCCCTTTCATTCTCCTTATAGGCAATAGCAAAAAAAAAAAAGTAAACTCACCTTTAAATCTTTCCCGCTGTCCCCGCCGTCTTCACACACAGACACACACAGCGGTGGGCGTGGCCGACGCTCGAGCATCGGCCACGCCCACCGCTGTATAGTCCGGGTCTCTCTGTCTGCTGGGGCCGTTGAGAAGTGACAGTCACTTCTCCACGGCCCCAGCAGATAGAGACACCCGGACTATACAGCGGTGGGCGTGGCCGACACTCGAACGGCGGCCACGCCCACCGCTGTTCATAAGGCTGTGTGTCAGAGAGGAAGCGATGGAGGCAGCTGTACCTGCCGCCTCCTCCGCAGCGCCAGCACATACAGGCGCCGCGGAGGAGGCGGCAGATACAGCTGCCTCCGCCGCTTCCTCGCTCTGCAGCGCCAGCACACACAGTGAACACCCGGCCTTGGTATAGTGGTGGTGCTCGAGCATCGGCCACGCCCACCACTATAACAGGCCGGTGTCTGTGTGTGCTGGTGCCGCTGCCTCCGCCGCTTCCGGGACAGCGCGAGCGATGGAGAGGTGAGTAAACTTTTCCCTTTTTATTTATTTTTTTCCAGCATTCGCCCGATAAGACGCACTGACATTTTCCCCCCACTTTTGAGGGAAAATAAGTGCGTCTTATAGGGCAAAAAATACGGTATGTAACTATAGAAATTAATTCACAGTCACAACACTTTTCATGCTGACACCATCTGTCTTCTCCTCCACAGGCACAACTCCCTGATCATTGCACTTTTAACCCTTTCATTGCTCAATGAATGGTCATTGTTATTGAATCATACAGTTATCTATTCCTATTTGTCATCTTCCTCCCTCAAACTGAATGTGGGCAAAACTCCTCTCTAACACGACAATTTATTTTAACAAATTTCAACACCCCTAGTTCAATGCCTAGGCATCATACTCGACCTTTTTATTCAAATCTCACATTCACTCCCTAGTTACTCCATGCCATCTCAATTTTAAAAATTCTCCTGTGTCATGTGACACTACTACTAGAGCATACCCTGATCTTATCCCAACTAGACTACAACTCCCTCTTCTGGTTTACCAACAAATACAATTGAACCCCTGCAATCTATTCTGAACTCTGCCCCTGGCTCATCCATCTTCTCCCCGCCTGACCCCCTGATTTGTATCTAATTGTAGTGTGGTTTACATTTGTTATTTATGGAATAAAGCTTTCTAAATGTTTGTATACACTTGGATTTGTACAACTCTTTAGTGAAGATTTGGGGATGTGGTGCCCCTTTGGCTGTTCTAGGTTTCAAAGCTTTCTAGCAATATACATTTCATTATTTTTTTCTCTTCATTCATACAACATGGTTAAAGTAAGTCTTATGACCACCACTGAGTACATGCTGCCAAACGTTATACCTACCATTTGTGATCATCCCCTTTTTGTCCCCTCCCCTTATCCTTTAGAGTAGACTGTAAGGGTATAAGGACGGGCCTCTTTTCTTAATGTATCCTGTTTTATAGTATATACAGTAGCATTCACTTTGAACCTGGTACCATCATGTCTGTAACAGTCCATCTGTACTGTCTGCAATTACTAGTGTGTATAGTGCTATAGAAAAAGATGGCACTACATAGCATAGATAAAAAATATAAATAGGCAATAAATAATAATGATAACTAGAGATGAGATGAGCAAATTTCCTAAAAAAATCAGTTTGGACTATTCGCTGAATTTCCACAGTAAATTCTGGATCATCTAAATGAAATATAAAAAATAAATACATAAATAAACAGAACTTACTCCCTCGCTATAGTACCCCTGATCCGAGTAGGTCCCCCGAAGCTCCCCACTCTGCAGACAGGCAAAGGACACAGATCCTTTGTCCTGCCAGCTGGCCCACAAGTGCTCCCTGTTGCAGGGCTCTTTATACCCCAGAGAGTGAGCTGCCAGGTAAGCCCTCACACCCCAGTGTATCATCACTAGTGACAGGGTTTTTTATTTTGAACTCTTAGGCAAAACCAGCCCAGGCACTAGTTATGTGGACTTGTAGCCCAGGGTTTGGAGGCTGAGCAGCCGTCCCCCAGATCTAAAGACTTGCAGCCCACGTAGCCCACACAGCCACTCTTCTGCACCTCCCTGGCAAGTGGGAGTGCAAATGATTGGGCAGGGGGCTTTGGCAAGTCATTCTCTTGCACCCTTGAACTAGTATAGGGGTTTTAAAGACCTCTTACTAGTTCACAAATGGTTAACGTGAAAAAGAAAACACTGCACACCAGAAACATTCCTTTACTTGAGTCTAATTTTACACCAATACTTAACTCCTTCCTCAGTATCTATCACCAGGTGCTGTCCTGTGCAGTCCACCGCTGTGCCATCCTGAAGAGAGCAGGACAGATGCCTCAGACCCTACGCCACATACTGGGCTCCTGTCGCTCACTCGCTCAAGAGTACCTTTTGCTGACTTTCACAGCCCCTACTTCACTCTAATCACAGATAATGGCACCTGTTTTAGCTGTAAAGCTCCGCCTCCTCAGCAAAAAATAAAGTGTTCTAGGGTGATTCAAAAAGCGAAAATGTTAATTTCTAGTTCTACACCCTAAGAAGGGAGTATCGGCAGAGGCTTTGGCCAAATGTATTTCACAAGTTCAGAGGGTTTTGGTCCACTTTAACATCATTTTATTGCTACCTCATAGACTTCCCATGGTAAGAAAGTTGCTGGCTGGTGGCAAACCAACTTACCAGGTGGATACCAGGTGAATACCAGGTGGATACCCTCCCCATCTCACGCAAACCCCTGGATGTCTCAGGATGTCTCTGTTATTCCAGACCTTCTCAGTGGGTAGTAATGGCAGGTTACTAAAGGCTTTTTTTGGTTATGATTACCAGTAAACATATAACTTGGTGTTTATTGGATGCTCACATGGCAGCATATGAAAAAAGTGATAAAGAAGGCAGCTATGTGGGGGGACTTTTATGTGTGATTTTGAACAGATGGACATTTTTATAAATCAAAGTCTTGGTTTATGCTATAGCACGATAAAAAAAATGAATTTCTTATAGGGCTATTAATATTTACCTGGTGATTGCTTTAAAATAGTCCAATTTTGAAATGCAAATAAAACAAATTTAGGACAGTGCTGTGTGTCTATTAGATGTGAACATGGAATGCATGCAATGACTTGAATTTAGATGCAGAAGACTTGTTGACTTGTTTATTAAAGTGATCACTAGTGAGATCACTCGTGCTATGCTCTGTCGTATTTGTGGCGCCCGACCATTGAACTAATATTTACTCAGCGACCATTTCCACTGATCAGTTATCATGTCATAATGGTCTCTTTAGCAATTTTTTTCACACATTATCAATCAGGTCTAGACCAGTGTTCTCCAACCCTCTTCTCGTGAGCCATCAACAGGTCATGTTTTGTGGAACTCCACATAGCGGCTCTATAGTTCTGCTGCACTAATTACTTCACCTGTGCTTCTGTGTGGAGAAAACATGACCTGCTGGTGGCTCTCAAGATGAGGGAACGCTGGTCTAGGTTGTGACTTGATTGCGCTGCAGAGGTTCAGTCAGGAGGCAGGTAGATGCAGGAACACTGAGGCTGAGCAAGTGAAGGAGATGGGGCAGAATAAGCCCCACTGTGCCAGAAGTGCTCTCTACGTGAGCCGCGCGATACACAGCAGCCACCAGGTTCAGCAAGGAACTACAATTTTTAGTTTTATCTTGGGAATGTTTTGTACAGGATTTGGCATCTCTCAGAAGTCACATAGACAGCGTCATAACTAAATGCGACAAGACCCTGTTGCGCTTATTAAACGGGACCCTTTCAAGGCTCATATAGTAAATTTTTTCTGTCTTTTAACTCATTTGGATGCAGCTAGACAACTAAAGGCCAAAACAAAGGAGAAAAATGGGGCTTCCTTTCTTTAAATGATCCCAAGTGAGCACAGATATGATAAATAAAATACAAATTGTGACAGATTACAACTTACTTACCCAGCAGAGTGCCGCAATGCCCAACTATAGGGTTGATTCAGAGCCCCTTTCTCAACATTTTTTTGTGTCAAGATTCCCGTTCTCATCTATTTTTCCCAGTTGTCTGATTCAGCAGAGAATTTTTGGTTTGGTAATGGTCTGCTAATTTTTCGTTTGGTAGAAAGACATCAAGAAAAGGGATCTGAATCAACCCTTATTTCTGTAAGGCTTGAAACCTCTGCTTTCTGGACTGCATCCTGGTCGTTGTCTTATGCGGAATCCTTACCTTGATCTGGAAACTTACAGGACAGAAAGAAACCTTCACAATTTATTACCTGCCAGCCTGCACCTCAATCCCACGTTGTCCTGTGGGCTCAGATTGTATGCTTACAGTGCTATCATCTTCTTTTCTGATTATTTTTTCCGTCCTGTTGCCTGTCACAAAGTAGAAAATCACTGATAGGCTGCAGGAGTACGTCACATAAGCAGGGCCAGATTAAAGGAGGAGTGAACCAGGGTTCATGTCCCAGGACGTTCCCCACTTTGGGGGCCTCCACCACTTGTTAAGAAGAGCAGCAATTGAGTCTGATCTACAGTTACTTGTTGGTTTACTCAACTAGACTTTCTGTTTCTGCACCCTCTGCAATTATGCTATTAGTGGTGCTCTGCTGCTCATGCAGGTGGGGTGGTCAGAAGCAGCTTCTGTAACAGCACTCTGCTCAGCCCCAGTACCACATGGAATGGAGCCTGTGCGGCAAGTGATTTTTTATGTGAGCCCAGACAATCCCATTAAAGTGATATCTCCTTGAAAATTGTTGTCAGCCATATAACAGTAACAGGTTTATTTTGAATTTAATTGGGTACATCACTGAACAAATACTAGGATTACTTGATAAAAACCAACCATTCACCCTCACGCAAAAATACGTCTATTTAAATCAGCAACAGTCTAAATCAAACATTTTTGTTACATATTAAAAAGCGTGAGAGAAAGAGGCCATTTTTCTGTCATTCTGCAGCACATTTTGCTGCCTAGTAACTACACTTGATTGACACATACATGCTTATTACAACTGTGCCAGGGTGAAAAATTGTTATCGATGAGGAATGGAAAAGCTGATTATAATTTATCAGGTTGTTGAATTGTGATGACTAATACATTCAGCACAGGCGACAGATAGGCGAGAAACATAAAACATCCAGTAGTACCCACTTTACTTACAAAAATAGCATAGCTGTTTTAAATAAAGCATGTCAGTGTAACCATGCACCTTAGAGGATTAAAGAGTATAGCTTCTATACCATGTGTATCAATAAAACAGTTCAGATTACAGGTAAGGTGTAGCAACCAATCAGGTTTCAGTCCGCCTCAGCCAAGTCTGTTAGAAGATAATATATGACCGGTTGCAATAGGTTCGAATAGTCACCCTTTTGTAGGTGAATTAGCTTGTATGAGTATATCAGGTTCAAGTTATAACTTTAGCTAAAGCATGCTGTACAGCTAACATAGGAGAACCAGTGGCAGCAGTCATCCCACCATCCAACATCCCCAGGCAAGGTCACCATCAATCGTTCTGCAGGTGGTTTTAGTATGGGAAGGTTAATATTTTTTGATAGAGGATGCATTAGCACTGTAATTCAATTGTAATGCTTGACAGTATCAAGCAGCCACAGAAAACACAAGACCACCTCTGGCTTGCCTAGGCATCTGTTAGCGTTCCCCTACCTTGAGCAGGTCTGGGCTGAAAGCTTGCTCGCTTGTACCACAAAGGCAGGTGCAAATGATAGAGAGATATTCAGAGATGCTGATCCGATGCACTGCTGAGCGTTGGCTCTCTTCAATCTGCTCCAGCCACCGACAGTCGAGAGTCTCCTTTCTTATCTTACTGCAGGGGGAGCGTGTGTATGTGCAAGGGAGACAGGGAGGGAGCGACGTAGTCAGCTGGAGGAGAGCTGCAGGATGTGAAATAGAAATAAAATCAGCTTAGACAAATATAATAGCGTGGCACAGTATAAGAAGAAGAGATCTGAATGTAAAGGATGATATTATTTTATACAAACATTTATCTTCAGTGATTAGGGAAAGTGAAATAAAGATCTGGTTACTGAACTCTGGTGAATTGTGAGGTACTGTATATGCAATGCCCTAGACACTAAATGAGCGGTATCATGAAATCACCTAATATTAGAAATCCATATACACATGATGAATAATAAGAGGAGGAACTACTTATATACCCCAACTTAAAATGATTCTCGCCATGCTTGTGGTTTTCCACTCCTGGTAGTGATAAACTCTAGGTGTGACAGGTTTTCAGCATTCCATTCCACTTTTACAAGGGTGATCTGCTTCATTTCAAAAATCTTTGCATGATGGGTAAAGGCATCTACACACACTAGAAGAGATGTTATAGCAATACGCTGCTATTCCAGGCTGGCTCATTGGACCAGCCACTGATATTAAGCAGATTTCCCCTGTAAAAGCAGAATGAAATATTCAATAACTAGTCACCCCTAATTCTTTTTCCTTCAATTAAAGTGAAGAAACAAATGTGTGCTTGCTATTTAGCATGTGTATGTAGATTCTATTACTGTGCTACTAGTAGGTAATAATTTGGCAAGTTCTAGACCTGGGGTTTCCAACCTTTTTTCATCATCTATTTTCTAAATCTCTTAGGTATCCCCTGGGTGGTGTGTATGGGTTGTCAGCACCTAGGCTAGTGTAAAAAACCACAGTTAACCATATAAAGTGTATGAAATGCACAAAGATGTACAAGCATAGTCCTCATCATCTTTTGGGCAGTTTTGTACTTTTGGAGGCTTTGGTACTGTTTAGTTGGCAGCTGATAACATTGGGGTACAGATCAGTCTGCAACCTGGCTCAGTACCACCAGTATTACTCATACCACTGCTTGGGAACCCCTACTCTAGAGAGAAATAAGTAAACCATGCAATAATTTCAATCTATCGGTGATAAAAGCATTTGAAACGAACCTCCAGTCAAGAAAATAAAGTTTAGTAAAGACCCTCTTTTGACGATCAGTGGTGTATGCTGTATGAGAGGGCTCAATTCCGTGCAGATGTTGTAGAATAGATGCGCTCCTCGAATTTCATGGGAGTGGCCATCTTGGATTAGACATGGGCATGAGTGCAGAATCTGCCTATTATTCCAAACATCTGCATGGCGTTAATCCCTCTCAATATGCTTATGCCACTAATTGCCTGAGAGGGGCTGTAGGGGAGCAATTTTACTAAGCTTTGATTTTTGGACCGGGGGTTCGCTTTAAAGGAAAACTCCCTTTTTGTCAGGTTTGTGGTGTTTTACCTTATTGTTTTCTTTTGGAATGTAAAATAATCATTTGTATTAGGGTTGTGCCCCAGACCTGTTATTTACTTATCAGCATGTTGTTTCTGATATTCCTGGGGCTTTATTTTGCTACAGTGGGAGTAGTTTTAATCAGCAGCTTTGGCTAAGTCTAAGTAGCATAATGACCTCTCTAGGTGAGAACATTGCTAGCACCCCTTTTGTTACTGAACACAAGACTGTGATCCTCCCAAACGGAAGAAGTTGAATTTTAGCAGAATGGGTTAAACCTGTCGCCCCTGCATTAGCCAATCAGATGATTAGCAAGCCAGAGTGAGGAAATATCTGATCTGTATATGAAATGTATCAGTTGATGTACGTTGCTAAGGTAAAAAACATGTTAATAGGGACATCATTTTGACACACGATAATGGAAACTTTAATAAACGTGGAAAAAAGTGGAATTTACCTTTAAAGGGAATGGAAAGCCATTTCGCCACAACCCCCCCCCCCCTCTCTGCTACCACCCCCACTGTGCTCCAGTACCTTGGGCGATGCTGGCCCGTTTTTAAATAAAACGTTTTTCCACCACCTCCGAGGCCACGCTTACCCTGCACCTTTTGAAATCATTGATTGGCTGATCTCAAAAGGTCTGCGTGATGTGCAAATGCCGGCTGGCCAAATCCTCGGCTTACATACTGTGGGCACCAGCTCATGCGCCCAGCCTTTCAGAAAGGCTGGGCACCGCAGCGTACACAGCAACAGGGAAGCCGGGGATGCTTCACTGGCGATCACAGCGTCGTGGGAGCTTCCCGGCAAAGGTGAGTTTACCAGCAACCCCGGGGCAAGCTTTGAAGACCTGCTACAGCATTTACAGTGCACTGCTGAGAGTTTAGGAGGAGTCATTGGTTGGATTGTCCCTTTAAATACATTCATTATCTAATTAACTGGAACTGGAAGCTATTCATTTTTTGACTTTTTATTTTAAGCTCCTCTAGGCCTGTTGCCTTACTGAGCTGCCACCCACTAACCTGCACTAGCGTATCTTGCATGTGTGATAATTGTGTTTATGGCAGCCTCTTCCCATACATTTGAGTAATTGATAACCTCTTTCTAAAACAATTTTTGTAACATAGGCTTCACCAGTCCACCCCGTGTAGATAAAGTAATTCAGGACCTCTGCAGGCCACCAAATATATCATATATGGGAGTGGTATTGTGACATGGTGAGGCAATTTTATTTCGTTTTGAGTAATTACTGGCACCTCTAAAACAGACCTAAACACTCACTAGCAAGTTTATGCCTAGTGGGGCAAATATATTCAGGGTCTATAAGCAACCTGCTCAGTCATTTTAGGAGATACCCCCCTTCCTCTCAAGTAGGTCTATATGATGAGTAACAGGAAGCAGCAGTGCACTGCAGTTCTCTGCGTCTTATGTTATGGGAGCAACTGTTTACTTTCCCCTCTTTGCTGGAGCTTTGCTAGGTAAAAACTGAAAAGCCACCTGGACCAGATCATATCCCAAAGGTTGGTGGAAGCCCCCTTTGCAGGGCAAGTGGTGGATTCCCATGCTCATGCCCCTTGCACCCTCCTCCTAATCCGTCCCTGCTTCTAACCTTTGACATTAGACCTCTGCTAGTGTTTGTACAAGACACAAAATAGGACTCTGTGAGTCACATTTAGCTACAGGTCGGGACTAAAAGCCATTGCTTGTGCGCTATAGGGCATATAACATGAAGTGCTCTTGGGCACCTGACCCCAAACCGCTCCCCAGGTACCGTGGCTAGAGCAGCCCACCACTCCAGGCACATATGTGCAAGGAAACTAATTCCTATGTATGTGCAAGCATAATCAAACACACTCTGGTGGATGCACTATTGGTAAAGTTCCCAGCTGACTTGGAGGGCTCAGTGGTGACACTAGACTGAGACTGAGGAGCAGGAGGACATGGATCATTTACATGCTTTGCCACCAGTCACTGAAGCTAGGGAAATCTATGACCAAAGTTCATCACCAGGGACCTGCAAAGCAAGCAGAATAACATTATTACAGTAGTATTATTAAAAAGTATATTAATAAAATAAACACATGCAAACACCCGAGGCTCCCTCTTATGCTTCCATTGTCTCAGCCTCTAATTTGGCCCTCACAAGGCTACCTGTCTCAAACCAAAGGATGTGAGACCACTGCTGCCGCCACCACCACCAAGCCTGTCTACACTATACCAGGGAAGTGTTCAGCTTTCTATTCCTTAAACCCATGTCTCCCGCGAGCCCCTGGCTTGAATCCGAACATTAGAAAATTGCTAGCCTTTGTGTAATGTTCCCATTCTGGTTGGTGAAGCTAGAGAGCTTTAAAAATCATTTGGCGAGGGGGCAGTTATCTCAGAGTGTAGTGCTAATAAAAATCTTATAGCTGCAGCTGCCCCACAGCACATCATTCCCAGCCACCACAACTTTTCTCGGCTGGTCATCCCTGCCCTGCACCAGGTTGTGGAGAAAATAAGGCTTGCGCTGCGCAATGCTATATGTTGTAAGATCCCCATCACCACTGACATGCGGGCAACTAAGCATTCGCAAGGATATTATAGCTCTTTAACTACTCAAGCCGTGAAGCATTTTGGCACATATACTTCAACCACCCAGGATTGCCGGACATCACTTCTTGCCTCCTGTTGCCTCCTACTCTGCTTCCTCTTCAACTGCCTCCTCATCCAGTCAGCGCCCCTTCTATTTTAAGCCATGGGAAGATGGCAGCAGGCAGAACTGGAAACCTGCAGGTGTTTCAGCAATTATGATGAAGAAAAGGACCTCTCATAAGAAACATTGCAATAACATGGGACCAATCAAACCAATTCTTCAGCCTAGGAGAAACATTGTTGGCTGCAGGATCCAACATGGTTGGAAAGAAGGCCCAATAACACAAGGGAAATTACCTGTTTTAGATCAAGTACCAGTCAACCCTTTCCACAAGGATGAAAGGGTGTCTGCGCATGAAGTACTTCCAGACAGTGTTGCTTCATCCATTTGGCTGACACAATGATTGGTAAAGCTGTGGAACATATGGTTGAAATGGAAGATCGTTCCAAAGAGGAATGGCAAAGTATGATTTTACATGTATCATCTTTTAGATGACTAAGGTAGGAGATCTTCACATCATGCCTGACTCTGTGGAAAGAGACCCAGGAGAGGTTGTGGACAAAAACGAAAAATGCCCCAAAAATAAAAAAAAAAACCCACAGGCAGTTTCAATGTTAAATAGCATGCCCATAAAAGTGACATTTAGTAAAGCATGGAAAACTGAAAAAATACAATTTTTCATTAGATAATGCAAGGAAAAATGCCCAAAAAATTACCCAAAAAAATTAATTAAACACAGAAAAAACTCGCCTTTAAATGCACTCCAACAGGCAAAAAAACGTAAAGACTCGCCTTGAATGAAAGCCCCTTTCCTGTCATTTGCATGTGCGGCTGTAAATCACACAATCATTCGGAAATTCGCTTGAGTTCGCTTTTGCACAAAAACGGCCTTTACGTGGAGAGTCTGAATCACCCTTCATAGTAGGTTGTGTGACAGAGTCCCCTCATGTTCCCTATAACAGACTGTGTGGCAGAACAATCCTCATCATACCTCTAGCAGACTGTGTTGCAGAATAACCCCCATCATCCCGATAGAAGACTGTGTGGCAGGGCAACCACCATCATCTTCTATAACATACTGTGACAGAGCCCCACCATCATCCCTATAACATACTGTGACAGAGCCACCCTTCATCCCATAACAGACTGTAACAGAGGCCCCCCATCATCTTCTATAACAGACTGTGAGAGAGCCCTCCATCATCTTCCATCGTCAACTGTGACAGGGCCCCCATCATCCCATAGCAGTCTGTGACATGGCCCCAATCATCTCCCATAGCAGCCTGTGAGAGCCTCCACTTTCCATAACAGACTGTGACAGAGCCCCCCATCTTCTCCCATAGCAGACTGTGACAGAGCCCCCATCTTCCATAGCAGACTGTGACAAAGCCCCCCCCCCATCTTCTATAGCAGGCAGTGCTGTGTGTGCCTGCCTGCTTGCTGGCTCGGTCTCATCATCCCTCTAGCAGACTGTGTTGCAGAACAACCCCCATCATGCCTATAGAAGACTGTGTGGCAGAACAACCACCATCATCTTCTATAACATACTGTGACAGAGCCCCACCATCATCCCCAAAACATACTGTGACAGAGCCACCCTTCATCCCATAACAGACTGTGTCAGAGACCCCCCATCATCTTCTATAACAGACTGTGAAAGAGCCATCCATCATCTTCCACTGGCAACTGTGACAGAGCCCCTATCATCCCATAGCAGACTGTGACATGGCCCCCATCATCTCCCATAGCAGCCTGTGACAGAGCCTCCCATCTTCTCCCATAGCAGACTGTGACAAAGCCCCCCCATTGTCTCCCATAGCAGACTGTGAGGGCCTCCACTTTCCATAGCAGACTGTGACAGAGCCCCCCATCTTCTCCCATCGCCGACTGTGACAGAGCCCCCATCTTCCATAGCAGATTGTGGCAAAGTCCCCCCCCCCCATCTTCTATAGTAGGCAGTGCTGTGTGTGCCTGCCTGCTTGCTGGCTCGGTCTCATCATCCCTCTAGCAGACTGTGTTGCAGAACAACCCCCATCATGCCTATAGAAGACTGTGTGGCAGAACAACCACCATCATCTTCTATAACATACTGTGACAGAGCCCCACCATCATCCCCAAAACATACTGTGACAGAGCCACCCTTCATCCCATAACAGACTGTGTCAGAGACCCCCCATCATCTTCTATAACAGACTGTGAAAGAGCCATCCATCATCTTCCACTGTCAACTGTGACAGAGCCCCTATCATCCCATAGCAGACTGTGACATGGCCCCCATCATCTCCCATAGCAGCCTGTGACAGAGCCTCCCATCTTCTCCCATAGCAGACTGTGACAAAGCCCCCCCATTGTCTCCCATAGCAGACTGTGAGGGCCTCCACTTTCCATAGCAGACTGTGACAGAGCCCCCCATCTTCTCCCATCGCCGACTGTGACAGAGCCCCCATCTTCCATAGCAGATTGTGGCAAAGTCCCCCCCCCCCATCTTCTATAGTAGGCAGTGCTGTGTGTGCCTGCCTGCTTGCTGGCTTGGTCTCATCATCCCTCTAGCAGACTGTGTGGCAGAACAACCCCCATCATGCCTATAGAAGACTGTGTGGCAGAACAACCACCATCATCTTCTATAACATACTGTGACAGAACCCCACCATCATCCCCAAAACATACTGTGACAGAGCCACCCTTCATCCCATAACAGACTGTGTCAGAGACCCCCCATCATCTTCTATAACAGACTGTGAAAGAGCCATCCATCATCTTCCACTGTCAACTGTGACAGAGCCCCTATCATCCCATAGCAGACTGTGACATGGCCCCCATCATCTCCCATAGCAGCCTGTGACAGAGCCTCCCATCTTCTCCCATAGCAGACTGTGACAAAGCCCCCCCATTGTCTCCCATAGCAGACTGTGAGGGCCTCCACTTTCCATAGCAGACTGTGACAGAGCCCCCCATCTTCTCCCATCGCCGACTGTGACAGAGCCCCCATCTTCCATAGCAGATTGTGGCAAAGTCCCCCCCCCCATCTTCTATAGTAGTCAGTGCTGTGTGTACCTGCCCGCTTGCTGGCTCGGTCGAGAGCTGTCACCCCAGCTAGCAGCTATCCCCCATCACAGCCCGGCACGTCTTCCCCCTTCCTGATTGGTTGGGGGTAGGGTGCGAGTGGGGCAGATAGTAGCCAGATGGTCAGCTTTTCTAGGTTCTGATTGTCTCCCAGCACGGACTTCTGGCTGAAGTGTGTGTTCAGGTTTGGGACCTGAACTCGCAAAACACAGAATTTTGCCAGTTCGGTTAATCCCTACTCATCACTACATATAAGCATGGGCATGCAAGGCATGGAGAATGCTTGTGCCCTTAGTAGCACATAGAGGTCGAAGAGACAAAGTTAGGAAGAGATATCTGTAAGAATAAATCAAGATAACTGGACTTGCTGTTTTATTTTCTTGGAGCCATTTTGCTAGACATCGAACTGGCTTTTTCACTTCAGAGTAACATGTATGGGAATCTAATGCACTTCCTATGTCTACCATAATCACTATGGAAGTAAGGTGTTAATTGCATCAGAATGTCTGGAGCCATTAGGTGTTACTCTTCCTTGGGTGTCTTGGGTGTTAATGAGGCATTGTAAGTCACAGGCAAAAGGTATTGTAGCCCCCCATCCTCCCCACCTCTATTCAAGCTTGGCTTCCTCATTTTCACATAAATGGCTTCATTCACAGGTCTTTTGAACCAGTCTGTGTCAGTATCTAAAATGTGAATTTGATTTTTAAATGCTGTCCTGGAGTACTTAAAATTTAGTACACACAGATGATGAGACCTGGCTGTAGGAGTTTGCCCTTCTGTGTCACTTACTTACCTGTCCAGGCCCTTCTTACTGCACTGCACTTGATAAACAATTTTGGTTTTCTTGTGTTTCTTTGTTGTTTTTTTTTTTTGTGTGAACCAGGTTTTGCCTGTTTTCATGGGTTTTAAACAGACAGGGGTGCGCTATTGCATAAAGATCCATCCAAGTGTTTATGACACCCCAGCAACATACATATGTATTAAAAGTGGGATCTGCGTCTCCCAGCACCATTGCACCACTGATTTAGATAGGAAGCGGTTCCGGTGGACAGCGTTTTAGGGACAGATAGGCTCTATTCTTAAAAAACTGTCCTATTCTTTGTGTGTCACACACACCCCGCTTCCTGTAGTAATAATGTTCGGGTAAACCATCTCCAGATGTCATTGCAGAGAGAGAGATCTTGAAAACTGGCCCCTCCCAGTCTATATATACCTGGGACCTCCCACTCAATCCCCAGTGTTCTCTCTCTGCAAGATGCGTCAAGACAGAAGAAAGAGGTCTCCTGCTTGCAGGTAGCCCAGTTCCTTTTTACTAGTATTTTGCAACTATCGGAAGCCTCCCAGCTTCGGCTGCTGACTGGGTAATGGTAGCCGGCACCTGGTGGTGCCTAGGAGTTTATCTCCTCCACTAGTCCCCTTTATTGGGGCAGAGTGGTTATCCCGTTGGTGACCCGGATTTGGGATGCCCCGTCCCGTTGTCCCCATATCTCTTCTCTCCTTCTCATGGCCTCCCCTTTTTGGTGGGGAAGGGGAAGTCCGTTAGGGGGGAGGGGGAGGGGGAGATGAGGGGTCTTTTCTGGCATATGCTGGTCTTTTTATCCTGAGGTAATTTTTTAGTACTTTTATGTGTGGGCGTCGGTGCGCGCGTGTCTGTGTGTGTGTGCGTCTTTTATTTTGTGTGTGTGTGACTGTGTGCGGCGTTCCCATCTCAGACCGGGTCCGGTTTTTGCTTTTTTCAATGGCGCTGCCACCATTTTTTACCTCTCTGAGGTAATCCGTGCTCAGGGGGCGGGGCTGCGCTCGGCCGTGCTGTGCGGTGATTGGCGGGCGGGGCGGGGTCAGAGCGCTTCGCGTGCGCTCTCTGGCCCGCCCGTCTTCTCTCAGCTGTGGGAACGCTCGCACCGGCCTGTGAGGTAATTTCTATGCTCTGGTCCCGCTGCCTTTTTCTGCTGCGGCCAGTTAAAACGGTCTCTTATTGAAGTTCCTTCTCTTCTGTATTTCATTACATGAGTTCTTATTCCCATTAGGGGACTTTATGCTTTGGTCCATATAAGTATATAATGGAGGTTTTTTTTGTCAGTTATAACAAAGCCATAGTGGTTTTTTTCATTATGCATTGTATCTCATGCTTGATCCTTTAGTTAGGCATCAGCATGCTTCAAGTGTATGTGACCATATTTATTTTAATTTATATATATATATATATATATATATATATATATATATATATAGTGTTTTTATTGGATAATATTGTGTATTTTTCTGTGTGCATGTGTGGTTTATTCTTGAATTTCACATTGTTTTTTTCTGTCTTCCAGATTTGGGATACCCCTGCTGCATGGGTCTCCCAGTCTGATATACCTGGCTAGTCTTATTTTGGGGTACAAAAAATCCTCCCACTCCCGGGACTTTAATTAATGAATAAGGGGCATCCCGGGTAGCTTATAGCATAAATCCCTGGGTTCTGCGAATTCCAAAAAGTTTCACCGAATGGAGGCTTCCAATGATACCGGAAATGGCTCTTCGGGGCAATCTAGGCAGTGTGGGGGTTGTGGGGTTCCACTCCCAGGGGATGATGTCATTTTGTGCGTTCCTTGCGCCCAGCAGAATATTGCGCGCCAGTCTGGTACTCCGGCTCCTGGCTCTTCGCAACCTCAGTCGTCCCCTGCCCCACTTTTATTCCGGACCCAGGGTGACATTGTCACAGCTGTGGATTCGCAATCTGAGTTGTGCGCTCGAGTGGCCACTCTTGAGAAGTTGTTGTCTGCACAGGTAGCTCATAAGGCTACGGCTAAAAGGAAACACACTGATTCTCCTCCTCTGACTCCTGCTGTGGAGGCAGCGGAAGTGTTAGACTGGTCAGATTTTCCTTTGCCTGAAGAAGGGGAAATTTTGGAAGATTTGGATGATATTGATGCTCCTCTGTTGACTGATACTTCGGCAGATTTGACTACCGGGGTGTCTTGTGATACTCTTTCTATCCTCTCCAAGGTTTTTGAAATTTTGTCTCTGGATCCACCTGCGGCAGCCCCTCCGCCTAAGGGTGAGCTCTTTGAGATGCCTAAGCCGCGTTTAGCATTCCCTGGTCAGCTACATTTTGAAAGGGTTGTGCTTAAGGAATGGGAACAGCCGACCCGCCTAGTTGGCTCCCCGGCTAATTGGGACAGGAGGTATCCCTTTTCGGAGGAATTGGTCAAACTTTGGACAGTACCCCCAGACGTTGATGCTCCGGTTTTGGGGCTCTCTAACTCTTCAGTGCTGCATTCATCAGACACTACTACAATTAAGGATGTAGAGGATCGTAGAATCGATCAACTGGCTCGTCATGGTTTCATCAGTGCCGGTTCGACCTTGCGTCCGGTATGCGCTTCTTCCATTGTCCTATTGGCTCTTAAAGCCATGATCAAAAATTTGTACGCGGATCTTGATCCGGAATGTGAGGAGTTTACCTCTCTTCAATTGTGTGAGTCCTTTGCTTCTTTTGTTCTGGCCGCCCAGGATGATGCTATGACCATGTGTGGCAGGACATCTGCTCTTTTGGTTGGTATTCGGCGGTCAGTGTGGCTCCGTCAATGGACGGCGGACGTTGGTGCTAAAAGATCACTTACAGCCCTTCCTTTTCTGGGTTTACGTCTGTTTGGTGACAAGTTGGATTCAGTCACAAGTTGCCTCAGCGCAGGAAGCCGCGGCGTCTTTTTCGAGGAACCTCTTCTTTCAATCCTTCGTTTCGGGGAGCCAGGGCAGGCAGAGGGGCCTCCCTTCCCGCTACCAGGGGCACGAGCTGGAACCGGGGGCGAGGCCGCGGCCTTTCCAGTCATTCGTGGGGCTCTAAGCCTAAGTCCACGCCCAAGCCAGGGAGCGCCCTCACCCGTGAGGGTGGGGGGACGGTTGCGACACTTCTCCCAGACTTGGGTCCGGGCGGTCCCGGACAGATGGATTCGGGAGGTGGTGTCGTCCGGTTACAAACTGGAGTTCCAGTCCCGTCCTCCCTCAAGGTTTTTCAGGTCCCGAATACCTTTGGTCGCCCAAGAACTCCGAGTGTCGGTGAGGAATCTTCTCCGGTGCCAACTTCGGAATTGGGTCTCGGTTTCTATTCCAATCTTTTCACGGTGCCCAAAAGGGACGGGTCGGTGCGCCCTATCCTGGATCTGAAGTTCCTCAACAGGTTCATTCGTCCACGGAAGTTTCGCATGGAAACTCTGCGCTCGGACATCACTTCTCTTCAGCAGGGGGACTTCATGACGTCCATAGACATAAAGGATGCTTATCTGCATGTTCCCATCTGCCCGGTCCATCAGCGTTTTCTGCGCTTCGTGGTGGAGGATCGGCATTTTCAATTCGTGGCTCTTCCGTTTGGTCTTACTTCGGCGCCAAGGGTATTCACCAAGGTTCTAGCAGGGGTGATGGCCATTCTCAGAACTCAAGGCATTCGAATTTTGCCTTACCTGGACGACCTTCTCATCATGGCTCCTTCCTTCAATCAAGCGGAGAAGGACACCAGCATGGTGGTTTCTACGCTGGAAAGCTTCGGTTGGGTAATCAACTATCCCAAGTCCTCCCTTGCTCCGGCCAGGGTGGCGTCCTTCTTGGGGATGACAATAGACTCTTGTCAGCACAGTGTTTTTCTACCTCAGTCGAAGATACTTTTGATTCAGGATTTGGTTCAGCTTCTTCTCTCCAATCCTCAACCGTCCATCCGTCTGGGGATGAGGCTGGTGGGGTTGATGGTAGCCTCCTTCGAGCCAGTTCCCTTTGCTCAGTTTCACACTCGGACGCTTCAGCTGCACCTGTTGGCGTCTTGGGACCGTTGTCCACGTTCATTGGACCAACCCTTCCAGTTGTCCTCCCGGGTCCGGCAGTCTCTTCAGTGGTGGTTGGTTTCGAACAATCTCCTGAAGGGCAAGTCCTTTCTGACTCCTCTATGGGAGACTGTCACCACGGACTCCAGCCTTTCGGGTTGGGGGGGATTCTGGAAGGATCTTCAGTTCCAGGGGCAGTGGGGCCCTCGAGAGGCTCACTTGCCCATCAATGTTCTGGAGCTGAGAGCTATCCGTCTGGTTCTTTCTCTTCTGACTCACCATGTCTGGGGCCTTCCAGTTCAGGTGCGTTCGGACAACAGGACGGCAGTTGCCTACATCAATCATCAGGGAGGGACTCGCAGTCTGGGAGCTCTCAGAGGTTTCCCTGATTCTGACCTGGGCGGAGGCTCATGTTCCTTGCCTGTCGGCATTTTACATTCCGGGGGTGGAAAACACAGAAGCGGACCTTCTAAGCAGATGCTCCTCCCGTCTGGGGGAATGGTCTCTCCATCCTCAGGTTTTTCAGGCTCTGTGTCTTCGGTGGGGAACACTGGAGGTGGACCTGTTTGCTTCTCGTCACAACTACAAACTTCCGACCTTTGTATCAATGTCTCAGGATCCTCTGGCTCTGGCGGTGGATGCCATGTCTCTGAGCTGGGGGAAACTGGGGTTCCTGTATCTGTTCCCTCCGATTCCCTTGCTAGGAAGAGTGTTAAGAAAGTTGATTCTGGAAGAGGTCCCCGCCATTCTCGTGGCTCCAAGGTGGCCAAGAAGAATGTGGTTCGCGGACGTCGTTCAGATGGCAGTGGATCAGTTCGAGCTTCCTCTGCGGCCGGATCTTCTCACTCAGGGTCGGCTGCGTTACCCCAATTTACCAACGCTGGCTTTGACGGCTTGGCTGCTGAAACCTCCATCTTAAAGGAGGAAGGTCTTTCTGATTCAGTTATTAAGACTCCTATCTGTGCTCGAAAAAGGTCTTCCTCTGATATCTATTACAGAACCTGGCGTTCTTACATCGATTGGTATGAGGCTAGATCTTTGCCCTGCAGAGTCTTTTCTGTTTCCAGAATTCTGGATTTTCTTCAATCTGGACTGGATGCTGGTCTGCAGCTTAGTACCTTGAAGGGGCAGGTTTCAGCCTTGTCTATTTTCTTTCAGAAGGCTTTTGCGCTTCATCCGTTGGTCAAGACTTTTTTCCAGGGGGTTACGCATCTGCGGCCTCCCAGGAAGGCGTTGCTACCTGTTTGGGATCTGAATTTGGTTTTGTCTGCTCTTCAGGCTCCTCCTTTTGAGCCTTTGTCGGATATTGCTCTTTCCACTTTGACTCAGAAGGTTGTCTTTCTAGTGGCTATCACTTCTGTTCGGCGTGTCTCTGAGTTAGCGGCCTTGTCCATTCAGGCGCCCTACCTTGAGAAACATCAAGATAAGGTGGTATTTCGGTTCAAATCGGATTTTCTTCCTAAGGTTGTTTCTGCATTCCATCTGAATCAGGACATTGTTCTTCCCTCCTTGTTTCCTAACCCCAAGAATGACAAGGAGAGGGTTTTGCACTGTTTGGATGTTGTTCGCTGTGTTCATTTTTATTTGCGTGCTACGTCTTCTTTCCGTAAGACTGATGCCTTTTTCGTTGTACCTTGTGGGCCTAGGAAGGGTTTGGCCCCGGCTAAATCTGTCATTAGTAAATGGATTCGTCAAGCCATTATTGGCGCCTATACGGCTAAGGGAAAAATTCCTCCTTTCCGTATCACTGCTCATTCTACTCGTGCTTCCTGGGCTTTTCAGCACCAGGCTTCTGTTGAACAAGTTTGTAAGGCGGCTACTTGGTCTTCGGTTCATACCTTTTCAAAGTTTTATAAGGTTGATGTGCGAGCCTCAGCAGATGCTGTGTTTGGCCGCAAAGTTCTGCAAACTGCAGTGGTTTGAGTTATGCTTCATCTTCCTGCTGGATACCCACCCTTTAGGGACACTGCTTTTGGATGTCCCGAACGTTATTACTACAGGAAGCGGGGTGTGTGTGACACACAAAGAATAATACCATTTTGTGAATACTCACCAGTAAAATGGATATTATTGGTGTGTCACACACACCCCGCTTCACCCGCCCTTTTTAGTATCCTGGTTTTCTCTATTTGGTGAAGCTATATTTTTGTTGAGGGTTAATTTTCTGGTACCTTGTCTTACTGCTTTTCAATTACACTGGGGATTGAGTGGGAGATCCCAGGTATATATAGACTGGGAGGGGCCAGTTTTCAAGATCTCTCTCTCTGCAATGACATCTGGAGATGGTTTACCCGAACGTTATTTCTACAGGAAGCGGGGTGTGTGTGACACACCAATAATATCCATTTTACTGGTGAGTATTCACAAAATGGTATTTTTCAGTGCAAACTATAGTCAGGGATAGTGACTGGAGTGAGTGCTAGAGTACGGTTAGACTCACTACTACTGCACTAATACCACTGGCTTGTCACTACTGGGCTCTGGGTGCCTCCTTATCCCACATCTTCCTTTAAGCACTAGGGTGTATCCCATTGTCCCACAAGAAGCTGTAAGCACTGGGGTGAGTGTGTACTGTAATCCCACCTTTTCATTTAAGCACTGAGGTGTATCCCATTATGCCACAAGAAGCTGTAGGCACTGGGGACTGTGTGTACTGTGACCTCACCTTTTTATTTAAGCACTGGTTAGTATCCCATTATCTCACAGAAAGCTGTAAGCACTGGGGATTGTGTGTATCGTATTCCCACCATTTCATTTAAGCACTGGGGTGTATCCCCTTATTCCATAAGAAGCTGTAAGCACTGGGTTTTGTGTGTTTTGTGTCTGTTATCCCACAACTTGCTCTAAGCACTGGGGTGAGTGTACCCTGTTATACCACAACTTGGTCTAAGCACTGAGGTGTACCCTTTTATACCACCACTTGCTCTAAGCACCAGGCTGAGTGTACCCTGTTATACCACAACTTGGTATAACTCTGTTGATTGTTTAGGATAATATGGGATGTCCTACTAAATTTCCATTGAATATCAAAAACTAAAGAACATATTTGAAGTGGAACAAACCCCACTGTGAACGGCCCAGGGGCATCCTGAATTGGCATGCCTCCTAGTGTGACTCTTCCCCCCCCGGACATTACAGAACTTACTTTATCCTGGCACCCTCGACGATGTAAACACTTGCACTGCAAATGGCTCAGATTGGAGGGAGCCCACTCATGTGCAATATGACCGAGAAGAGGTGAATTTTACAGGGCGTTCTGACAGTTTTTAAACAGAGGGAAATCCCGATCCTGGGGGCACAAAACAAAACCAGGGATAGTCGAAATGCTGGGTTTTGTTTCACTTTAAATAATATTACTGCTATTTAGGCCTTAATGGCATATTCCTCAATATCTAATCTTCATTCACGCATCACATATCTCTACTCCAAGAAGCAGGGGTGTAACTTAAGGGGGTGCGACTGCAGGGGGGCCCAGAAGGTCATGGGGTCCCATCATTGTTGTTCTTCCAACTTTTTATTTATCATATTTGTGCTCACTTGGCATAATTTAGATAAAGGAAGCAGCATTCATCTCTGTTGTTTCAGTCTTTAGTTGTCTAGTTGCATCTGATTAAAATGGCATACCATTGTATTGGCTATATATTTATTACTATTATTATTATTGTTTATTTATATAGCGCCATCAACTTCCGTAGCGCTTTACAAGGTAAGAATACAGACAAGGTAAAACATATAGCACAGAGAACAATACAAAATTAGATGCCACAGGTTAAAACCAAGTGTTGTGAGCACAGGAGACAATAAGGAGGAGTGCATTGTATATGATTATATATGTAGAACACTTTGAAAAGGAGTCATCAGGGAGAAGTTGCAAGTGCAGCCACTGAATGTGTGGGATCTTTGAGGCCTATTGTAGGAAACATGTATTATACTGATACTAAACAGTAAAATAATTCCCACTGATATTAAACTACAATATTAAATATAAATATAAGCTAATAGCAAATAGCTCCAAGATGCTGTAGTATCTCAATATCTGTAATGGCCATAAAATCAGCAACAGCTTGAAACATTTCCAAATGACGACACAGTAAAGCATGAGTGGATCCCCCAACCCCAATAAGTCAATGACAGAATTGAAATCCAGACACTGCTAAGAGGCTGCTAAACCCAGCGTGGCATTGGAAAGCCCTGGGACAGGTAAGCCCCCCTCAGTCAAAAGAAGAATGTTTAGTAAATTGCCCCGCAACCTCCCCCTGATAAGATTGCCACCTGACCAATACTTCACCAGTAGAGACGGTATTTTCACTGGCCTGCCGGTGTTTTCATTGCCAGTTTTTTCTTTTTAATCATTGGTGGCTGCAGTGAAAACCACTCTGCCAGTTAAATAACGGGCTCCTGAAGGGTGGCCTGCCTTCCCTGCATGCCGTGACCCACTGTGGCACTCATTGATTCATTGCTGACCCATTGCGGGCCCTCCAATGCAGTGAGCCGATCCCCAATCATGTGCTCTTGCTGAGTTACCTCCACCCCTGTCTAGCTGCTTCCTGTCTGCGGGATGCCCCTGCGCTGTGTGACGCCGGGAAGATGACAGGTAGCCACATGTCAGCAGCAGCAGACATGTGTGAGTGCTTGTGTGTGCATTTACACCCCTACCGCTATGCCCAAGTAACCCCTTCACTCCTGCCACTATTCTACCTAACACCTGCACCCCTGCCCTGCCAACCCCTCCACTCCAGTCACTGACTTGCACCCCTACCTAACCTCTCCACCCTAACCACTGACTTGCGCCCCAACCTAAACCCGGGCCTAGCCACTGACCTGAATCCCTAAGCTAACCCTTAATTACTGGATGACACGCCCCACCTATCCCCCTCCCCAGCCACTTACCCGCACCCCTCACCAATCTCCACTCCCCAACCATTTTCCTGCACCTTTTATCCCCAGCCATTGACCCACATCCCTTACCTATCCCCCTCCCCACCCACTGATCTGCACCCCTCACCTACCCCCAACCATTTACTGATACCCTTTACCCTCAGCAATTTACCTACACCCCTCACCTATCTACCCACCTAATTATTCCAGGACCATTCACATATGGTTAAGTTCTGTCCTAAGAAAGTGCATGTTGGACTTTTCAATTACAGTAATAAAGTGGGTCAAAGAAAAAGGGAAAAAATTATACAAATAATGTTTGTCTAGCCCTTTCGAAGAGCAGTGTTCAGAAGACCCGGCCAGACCTTTGGTGAAGGTAGATAGGACCCTGGGATTTGGATATTCCATAGAACTAAATAAAACAAATATACTGTCATGCCATGACATACTGTCATACTGTCATGCCATTTTTACATAAAAATCCATTGTGCTGTGTACAAACGCTATGACTTTTCTAAAATAAAACACAAAATTGGTTTAACCCCTCACTCTGCTTATTACATGCCATTCCAACTACTAGAGGTGTGCTCTATTTATCATTAACTAATAGAGTATAGAAAATGCTGTACCTCTGCATGTAAGCATGTAGTTCAATTCTACATGTGACAGACAGAGTAAAGCGGTGGAATAAAGAATGTCATAACAGGTCAATTTACAGAGAAACTGTAGTGCAGTGTTCCCCAAATATCTCCCCAAGAGTCACAAACAGGTCAGATTTTGCAGATCTCCATAAAGATGCACAGGGTAAGGGATGCTCCGACAAGGATATGGAGCGGCTATTGCTTGCATACTCACATATTCTGAGCCTATGAGGCAACACTCTGTTGCCTAACTACCAAGCCACTCCCTCTCTTTCTTTGTAGGCATGGCTGCCGGGGTCCTGAATTGCAGAAACATATGGTATTCAACTGCTGCATGGGCATTGCTCTATTCATCTGATGCGGTACTCCCCCCAGGTACCTACAGGCAACCCCCAGACACCAGCCTCCTTCCTTCACCAGGTGCCACACACATTGGGTGCACCCAAACTTGTCTCTCTACGTAAACATGTTCTAGATCCAGTCCTTCCTGCCTTACCACACTATTCCCAGTGGGGGTTTCTCCCTTATGAATCCTTGTTCCCCCCCACAATGCCTGCAGAACTACCCCCCTAGTCTCTGTTAACCCCCTTCCCCACATTGAAACACTCCCATGGCATAAAGGCAGGAGGGGCCCAGGACTGGAATCATCTGAGGAACAGCACTGCATCCTGGGTGAAGTAAGTTTTTTTTTGCTTTCCTGTTCTGCCTCAGTCCCGGAGGAGGGTGGCAAGGTGGGGAGTTACCAGAGACAGGACTTCAGCTTTAATAGTAGTATATTATTCTATTTTTTTTTTATCTCTTGCTAACTTTTTTAGCAGGTTCCTACAAAACTCCAAAAAATCATCTTGTTATTCTTCAAAATGTTGTTTTTGAAAATGGTTGTGCTTACTTTAATTATCAAATGTATTGTACAGCATTTGAATAAAGATGGAGGCGGATAATGATTTTTCATCCTAATACTAAGTGATACTGTGCCTATTGTCGGCTCAGAAAATCGTCCCTGGCACATTGTTATAGAAATCTTGAAATGCAGCATGAGCACTTGTCAAAAGTTGCACTTTATTTTTAGAAGTCACTTGTGAATACAGATCTTTATATAACTGCTGCGCATGTTGGAGATTTCAAATATAGCGATGGTAAAGGCATTTTAAAGATTTCTTATTGTATAGTCACACACTGACTTTTGAAACCTTCTTGAATGTCCTGAATGTAGGTTTTACCCTTTTTTTACCCCAGAACACATTTTTAAGGTAAGAACTGCAGGCGGTGATACATTTACAATTGTAAAGCAGCTTTAAGCAATCAATTATGTGCATTTTAATTCTTGGTAGAACAGGCAAGGGTGGGGGGTATTGTGATACTACAGGAACAGCACCCCTTAATCTTTCCCTATGCAATTGCACCTCCTTCTTCTCGAACGGCCCCCTCAACTGAGCAAAACCCTAGTACAGTGTTCCCCAACCCTCTCCTTGAGAGCCACCAACAGGTCATGTTTTGTGGATTTCCACACAGGCAGCTCTATAGCTCTGCTGCTGCACCAGTCACATTACCTGTGCACCAGTGTGAGGATCTGCAAAACACAGCCTGTTGGCAGGGGCGGACCAGTGCCGAAAATCAGCCCAGGATTGTACCTCTTCAGTCAGCCCATGATATCCCTAATCCCAAGTGCTCTCTAAGCCTGAGGCTAAAAACAGGGGTGGATATGGCCAACTCAGTGGCACTGAAGCTTTAGTATTGTAGGAACAGATAATATGGTAGGGGTGGGTGCCAGCCACAACCATGATTCTGAGGCTGTAGCATTCAGGGCAGAACATAGGCTGAGGTTTCTTGGCTGAAAGGATGCAGTGGTGCAAGGGGGGGTGGCCCTTGAGAGGGGTGTTGCACATGTGTGTGCTAAAGCAAAAACATATAAAGCTTTACACTCTCCATCTTAAACGTGGAACTTCAGCACTACACAGTAGCCCTTACATGCCCTTACATGAGCAGTCTTGTAGCCAACACATTCTTAAAGGGGCACCCTGAAAAAGGGTTCATTAAACAAGACTCCATAAGGTGGAGTGCTCAGTTGAGTTTAAATGCCATTAGGTACCAGCTATACATCTGCTGGACCCACTTCTAAAATTGTCCTGCTTCATAATGTACCTGTTTAAATTCATAAAGTATACACCAGATTGCCTGTATATTAAGTGCCTGGGATACCTTATAGTTTGTATTAACTACGAGAGTATGCTCAGCTAAAAAATATGCCAAATCCCCTTCTGGATACAGGCCTTCTTTTAATTGGGAAATACAATACTGCCTAATACCTATGCTGAAACGTGCTGACAAATCAATTGTGCCCGTGTTGTTTCTTTACAAAGCGATGCAAATGTATTTGGCCCCTGAACTGTGTATTAACCCTTTCTTTTTATAACCCTGCAACAATAAAACAAGCTGATGCTTATACCTATCCTGCTTGCCATTAAGTGTCTGTCTGCTGTGAGACCATCTTGTCAGCTCCCCATGCAGCATTCCCATTGACCCTTACCCTCAGCTGCGAAACCTGTGTGCTTGGACATTGTCTGAGATAAGTTGACACCGTTACATATTTTGGATTGCAATTAAAGACGACCATGATTAACCTTGATACTAACGTTACACTGATTTAAGAGCAACTGGGAGGCCGATTCATTAATAGCGCCAGGTAGCGACAGATGAGCGCCAGTAGCATGATTTTCTCAGCGCCAGCTAGTATTCGCTGTGCTTGGCCGGGGTTTGCTTGTTGACAGCGACTCAGTCGGTGTGCGGTAATGTTGAATACGGGCTGGGGGGTCGCTGTTTCACAGGTTCAGCGTTGTATGGGTGCGCCTGACAACGAATGGCCAGAGCGAACGGCTTGCTGCAGATTCATTAACAAAACACGCTCCGAATTTATTCGCGCTGTGAATTCCTTGTTTAAACCCCAGAGCACTGGCGGCGATGGGTGTAAAATAGTTTTTAACCCCCAAACAACCATATTTTTTGATTGTAAAATTATATAAGTTTTTATAAACATTTTGTAATATGAATACATTAATATCAGACCTGTAATATCAATTCTGCACAAATTTTTTTTTTTTTTTTTTTACCTTAAAAAAAAATCCTAACATTGCAGAAGTGGTCACAGAATTTTTGACATTTAAAATAAAAAAAAAACATTAATAGGAATTAATTATGATTAATTAAAGATTGCTCCATTGAAATGCATTGGACATCGCCAGGGAGCGACAGGTCATACCTGGCGCTGTGATGGGATTAGCAGCGGCGCTGTTCGTTGCAGTCGGCTACATGATGAATCCCGCGCTAGCCGTCACTCTCGCCGGTGCTAGCCTCATTTAGCGTGATAAATGCGTCATTGTGACCGCCGCCGGGCGTACTTGAGTCGGTAGCCGCCGTTAGCTGGCAGTACCTGGCGCTCGTCAGACACTACCTGGCGCTAGCCCTTGATAAATAAGGGCCTAAGTTGAATTTATTCTGGATTCTGAAGTGCACCCCTAGTCTGAAATCCACAAAAGTTCTGGTGATGTGTTTTGGCCTTCACAAAGCATATACACAACCAAATGCTCATCTAGAAACATGGTGCTCATGAAAAAGAGGTAAACATGTACAGTGTTTTAGCTTTACCAGGAGGTTACCAGCAAAACTATAAGTGGGAACAGAACTATTGCATGTAGAGCAGGGGGAGGCATTGGCGTGGAGCACACAAGTGCTACATGGCTATCGGTGCTGCACCCACCGTGCTCGACCTGCCACCCTATTTTCCACTGGATTACAATGGATAGGTCTGCTGGAGTACTAGGGATTACTGGGAGGGAGTGATGTCACCACCTCAGGCTCTCGGGCGCTGTGTCTTCCAGCCTCGAAATCTTGTGTTCTCAGCAGCAGGGTGCAGCGCAGACAGCAGGGCACCTTTGCAGAGTTTGAACTTGTGGAGCTGCGGTCTGGTCTGGGTAAGTCTTTTATCTGTATATGCAGGAATTGGATTGAGGAAAGTGCAATTAGATAATTTGAGCAGCTCCTCCTTGAGGGAAAAACCTGTATTCCCTGGGAGAAATGTAGATGGGTTAAATCTGTTCTAACTTAGGTGTGGACCTAGGTGGAGAAGAGATTAGTGTAGGTGCGCTGTGGATAAAAAGGCAGGTTAAAAGGGAGAGTAAATAAAGGGTTAATGTTCTCCGCAATCCTGTGAGGAAAAATAGGTTAGTGTATATACATAAAAGTATGAATAAACAAATGCAATAGTATTACCAAAGTGAATATATTGAATATTTGGTAATACTATTGCATTTGTTTATTCATACTTTTATGTATATACACTAACCTATTTTTCCTCACAGGATTGCGGAGAACATTAACCCTTTATTTACTCTCCCTTTTAACCTGCCTTTTTATCCACAGCGAACCTACACTAATCTCTTCTCCACCTAGGTCCACACCTAAGTTAGAACCGATTTAACCCATCTTTTATCTGTATAGTCTGGGAAGCGGGGGTTAAAGTGTACCAAAACTACCTATATGGGGAGGTAGTGGTTTTAAAGTTGACCAAAAATGCATACCCTGGGGGGGCTGAAGGGGAGGTTTTAGAGTGGAACAAAACTTCATATCAGGGGAGTTGTGTTAATCCAAAACACAGAGCCGGCCACTGGCCTTCCTCCGGGGCATCTTGATTAGGGATACCCCACTGTGTGAAACTCCCCAGGTTACCAGTATTCATTCACCTTTCCCCAGGCCAATGCTGCATGTGCAGGCTCTCGGCCAATTACAGCCGTTTGCTGTACCTCTGTCATTCGGCAAACTTCTCTGGTGGTTTACAATGGGGAATAAGAGCAGAAACATCCCTTGCATCCTCGCACAGTGCGCGCACTCCTTCCTCAGCTATTCATACGCTTTTCTGAGTTTGCAGGGGATGCAGCTATTTTCACTCTCCATTAAAGCCTTTCAAAACTCTGATTGTACAAGAGCCCAAGCATGCACCGTTGGACCAAGAGGAGGTGAGTTGTATTGGTCAATATGTGGGGTTTCAAAGAATGGGGCAATAGTGGGATGCCTACCAGGGCACAAAACAAAACCCATGATAGTAGAGATCCTGGGTTTTGTTTCGCTTTAAAGTGGACCAAAACAGCAAATTCGGGGGGGGGGGGGGGGTGTTAAAGTAAGCCAAAATCTACATATACGGGGGGTGGGGTTTGTGTAAGTGAACCAAAACCTGTATAGCATATGTGTGTGTATGTGGGGGTATACACTAGTATTTACGTACTGGGTGGAGGATGCATTCACACTTTGCCTATTTATTTTTGGAATCTGGGGCTGATATCACTGGGGTTTTGTTTGCTCAAGTTAGTGCTGTGCATTGGTAATAATTACTGTATACTGTTGTTTTTAGTGTTTACAGCAGCAATCTTCTATGACAGCACAGCACAGCTCATGACAGGATTCAGTTTATTGATATTGTGATAAGGGAAATTGTGTCAGGCCAACATTGCTATGTCATTGATGCACACAGCCTGCACCATGTATCACTTGCCTGTGCCTTTCTGAACTAAAACATAATATATCATGTAATGTCCATGTGTTAGGTCCCTCCACTCCCCCGAGCCAGCGGGGAAGGGTGTGAGGAGTGATGGGGGTTCTTAGACCTAGGGTGAATGTCACTGGATGAGGTGTAGTGTGGGTGAGGTGCACTTGCTCTGCTTTTCATGGCAAAGTGTATATTATTGTTTGCCAAAAGGATGTCCTTAAAGTGGACCAACACCCAGGATTTTGACTATCCTGGGTGTTGGTCCACTTAGGTGGGGCACCCCGATCGGGGGTGCCCCGCTGTGTGAAACCCCCCCGATCGCCGCAAAAACTCACCTCTCCCCGCTCCCACGTGACCTCGTCCTGCCAATGACAGCACTCAGAGCCGCTCTGGTATGCGCGTCCAAAGCTGCTTGGACGCGCATACCAGAGCGCTGTCATTGGCTGCGTCTCTCGCTTCCCTCTAACTGGGAGCGCGCCAGCGCCGGCCATTCACAAAATGGCCGGCGCGGGAGCGCGCCCTGCTAGAGGGAAGCGAGAGACGCGGCCGCGTCTCGCGCATGCGCCGTTGGAACGCCGGTAAGGTAAGGATTGTGGGCCTCCTGGGGGGTTCCTCCCCGCGGGACATCCCGATTTCGGATGCCCCGCGGGGAGGGATCTGATCGGTCCGGGAATCTTATAGATTCCCGGGCCGATCCCCCCTGGGTGTTGGTCCACTTTAAGGTGCAGAGCTTATCTATTAAATATTTTTCCTATAATAGCAGATTTGTGTAATATGGAAACAGTTTTCACTACCTTCAATCTGTTGCTATTAGCAACTGCACTGTACACCAAGAAAAGGGAAGTGATCCCTGCATGCACACAACACTGCTGCTATGGCCATTGCTGAGGTGAGAGAGCTTACTAAAGCCTACACGTGCCCACGTGCCCAGCAGCAGCATCACTCCTCTTGTAGATCTTGGTCTTCAGATTGCAGGTAGTGAAGACTTCATCCATTAAACACACATTTGCCAAAATGAGAAAAAATTTAAAAAAACAGATAAGCTCAGCACATTGGCAAACGATAATATAGACTTAAAATGCCATCAAAAGCTGGTTTTCCCTTTGAGCTGCTTCTTCAGAGACTACGTTCATGTAGTAGGATGAACTTTTTTGACACATCATGATAACTTCCACATCAGCAGTAGAGCTTACCTCTTTATCAAGACACTTTGACAATTGCGGATTCACCTCAGCATCTACAGAGCTGGGAATCACTGGGTTCTTCTAGGCTCTTCCGAGGCCTCTAGGACTGCAGTGGCGGGGAGGCACCATTCCATAATTCGCCTCAGGCAGCAGAGAGGCTAGGTATACCCCTAAACAGAAGGGTGTTACTAGAATAGAAAAGCCATGGGGGTTTCTGGGTTAGTCTAGTCATTTGTTAGCTGAGCAGTTTCTTCTCCCTAAACCCTTATTTCAACATTGACACTGTGGTTAAAATAACTGTAACTGTATGAAGAAGTCTCAGAACATCAGTAATTATCACTAATAATTCGAGCTTCATACCTCTTGGTTTGCTGATCGTATAGTATCATGATGTGGAGCCCTGTCTCCATGGCATGGCATGACACCAGAAATGGCAGCAGGGCAGGCAAGCACTCGAGCAAATACTGGGAAAGCTCATATACTGGTTGACACCTGGTAGTGCATAGCGTCATCACTTTTGAGACTGTACTGTAGGTATCTGAGTAGAAGCTGAAATAATCATTGACCTTCATGCATAAGTATTATCTATCACTGCAGAAAAATACTTTGTGTATTGCCATTCTCCCCCGCTGTTCCATGGACAGAGACATAGGACAACCTACCTTGAACATAGCCCATCCCTTGCTATGTGTGGTGAATCTGAGAACAGATTCAGAAGCAGGTTTTATTTCACCAAGTATATGCATACATACTGTTAGCCTACAGGACCTTTTGGCACTACCACAGTAAAGCCTTTACATCAGGGATTAGTTCAAACTGTATATTGTCTCACTCTAACAGTCACAAATCCAAACAATTATCAGCTTTCTTCAGCATAAGCATATAATCAAAGCAGACCTCTCCAGCAATGGTCAGTCTCTCGGGCTCTACGGGCCTACTCACTCAGAGTGTAGATGTTTCACCCTGGAGCAAGGCTTCCTGACCTCCACTCTTTGGAGCTCCTTGCTCAGTCTCTGTATGAGTGCTTCTGCCCAGGCACCACCTTGTGTCAACACGTATTACGGCTCTAGGTGCAGGCTCAATATGGCCCAGCATTCCCTATTACATTCTCTTCAGCATATACATTATACAATCAGAGCCAATGCAGTTCAGAGAGTTAATCTGTTTCTTGAGGTTCATATGCAATTTAGCTGTGTAATGGCTAAAGGATACTAGCTGTTCCTAAAACTGGCAGTCTTTATGGGTGGTTCTCTGTACCTTCGACCAGAGGTGATTATGATGGTATTGCCAATGATCTTGTACAGATTTGGTGTATTCTGGGGTTGTTCTTCTTGCTGGTACCACCATACCAGAACTGTTTTGATTGCAGCTAATTAACAAATGGCTGAGTTTCAGTAGAAGGCTATATTTCCTGAGATGTCTCAGGAATTCAAGCCTTTGCTGTGCTTCTTATTTTAGTACTATATCATCATGCAAATCCCATTTGAGATCCAATGTGATATGTAAACTCAGGAACTCTGGTCAGGTTTTCCGGATCTCCACACAGATGCACAGGTGAGTGCAGTTATTAGCAGTTATTAGTGCAATAGCAGAGCCAGTACCACTGTCCATTTTTGAGTCATATCAAGTACCACCTGGGTGGGAGGCATGGGTTGCCAGTCACCTAAAACTGGCATTTAAACTGCATAAAATACAAGCATAATACACATAGTTTGTATCTCCTCTTGTAGCAATTTTGTAGATTGAGTGCAAAAGATCTGGTTGGTTTGCAAGTCAGTCTGCAGCCTTGTTGAGTACCACCTGATAGCATCTCAAGTACCACCAGTGGTACTAGTATCATTGATTGGGAACCCCTGCTCTACAACCTCAATGTGAATTGGGTACAACTTAGACTCTCAGCATTAAAGAGGTCCTTCACTCTGAATAACAGCAATTCTTATATGTTTCCCACACTCTGTACATACAGATTGCTCACATTAAAAATCATCCTAACTGCATCCACTGCATGTTATGAGCCTTTAAACATCCAAGATTGCGGCTCATGGGACATCAGGCAGCCTGCAAACAGGAAGTGCCTTCTGACTGTGCTGCTCTGGGATTGCTGACCTTTTCCTGACCCCAGCTCTGCTCTGTCTGAGCAAAGCACAGCTATAACCCGCCCCCTGTACTTTATCCCACTCTCCTCAGTAAGTGTGATGCTTCTGAGTCAAGCTGGCGGCGCCTGTATCCTAAAGTCCTGAACAGAGTTGCAGCCCAGTGGGGGAAAGAATAATAAGTAAGTGACTTAAAACTTAAAATATATTAATTTTATATGCTGGGGTTTGGGCTTTTCAATAAATCATGGTGAAGGATCTGGTTGCCCATGTCAACATGGCATTGAAGTTGGGAAAATTCTTCCTGCCATTTTACCCTCTTTGTACCTGAGTTCCATAAGTGTCTGTTCCAGCAGATGCATAATAGGAAAGGTGGTATTACCGACTGTGTGACTATTTTTATAGCTTTATGGGACATTCAATTGCTTTTATTGCTTCAAAGGAACCTTAAATGGTACATATATCTTGGATCTTTAGCCATCTGTAGTGGTGACATGCTGAAGGTCCATCTCCTTTTTCCTTGATCAGTCTGGTACTGAAACCATCCTTTAGTCCGATTCATTATAACTGCTTCAGATTGTCTGGTAGGGCTGGCATATCGTTAAGTTGCAGGAGCCTGTTTATAGTTCATAGCAAAACTGATTGTTCTTCGACCAAAAACAATGAGATGTGGTTGTTTGGAATTTATTAACCCTTTCTGGATCAAGCAGTTGCATGTGGCTAAGAACACTCCTCAGAACGTTCAAGCTTTGATGCCTTACTATAGCTTGGTTGTTTCGGAGCTCACTGAGCAGCAGTTTTCACATCCTCTAATATCCCTACTGTTGCCATGCCTACTACTTTTTGACTTATATTCTTTTATCATTTTTGAATGGATGTAAAACAACTTTATAACAAATGTTCTGTGTGTTTTCTAACCCTGGGTAGAGAAGATATTGGCAGCTGCTGTGGCAACAATGCAATAACCCTGACTGCAGGTGCTTCAAAATAAACGTATAATCTAATCATGCCCTTGAAGAAAAGAACTAAGCTTTTCTCAGGATTCTGGCCAAAGAAAAAAACTTTGCTTGCAATGATCTCTGTAGCAGTCCCTACTAGTGCTGGTGCTTTTCTATCACAGTCTAACTGTAATCAAGTAGTAGCAATAATCTTTGTTGAAGGAAGAGGTAGAATCACAGCAGCCTCCAGTTGTGTCAGAGATAAGTTCTAAAATATTGTTTAAAGACAGGCCAGATTTTTTATATTCTCCAGGCCCAATGTCAGATGATGCAGCATCCACTAGGACTCCCACCTTCATTCAAGATGACTCATACAATCACTGATTGATGATTGGTTCCCAGAGTAATATCAGAAACCAAATATCTGGGTTGGGTTTAAAGAAGACTTCAGATCAAAAATGACTTTAGGTCCCTTTAGCAAGACCTCTGTCATAAATCACTTACCTGGGTCCCGGTCCAGCGGTGTCCCCGCCGCGCAGCCGCCCGTTCAGCGGCCGCGTCAGGCGGCTGCTCACGTCTCTGCTGGCGCGCCTGCGCACTCCCCCTCCTCAGCCGACGTGCCCGGCTCTCCTACTTATGCCCTCCGGCGGCGCTGCTCTCAGCGCGACCGCTGGAGGAAAGTTTAAAAGGCCAATGAGCCCTAGCTAGGTTAAGGGGGAAACGCCCCTTGGTTGTGAGGGCCAATCAGCCCCACAGGAGCTATACGCCCTTTCTATTGTATACCAATGAGTATCAGAGTTCTGAGTAGCACCAATCACGCACTCACTCCATGCATATCTGGATCCTATAAGAGCTTTACCCCCTCAGTTACTCAGTGCCTGTGATAGCGCCTTGTTCCTAGCTTGTCTTTGTATTATACTCTGATTGATCTTCGTTACCGACCCCTGCCTGAACCGACCATTCTCTGTCTGAACTCCGTTGCCGACCCTTGCCTGAAAACCGACCATTCTCTGTCTGATCTCCATTGCCGACCCTCGCCTGAACCGACCATTCTCTGCCTGATCTCCGTTGCCGACCCCTGCTTCGTACCCCGACCTCATCCTACTGTACTGCTGCAATCCCTGATTACCCGGTGTTGACCTCTGGCCTGTCTTTGGACTTCCTGCTACTCGCTCCAACAATTGGACTCGCTCTGATTCCGCTCCTAGTTATTGGTTCTGCAGACCTCCAACCAGTAAGCTCCCATCCTTTGAGCCATTGAAGTCCTGGGGGCAACCGATCCCGGGCAGGTGTGTACTGCGTCACGGCAAGCGGGGGCTCCTACAGGTGAAGCTGGCTGTGGAGATTGGGGGTTGAGGGCTTACCTGGAGGGCTAGAGTTACCTGAGCGTGACATTAGAGTACCCTGAGCGTGATAACCTATTTCCCTCAGGGGATTCTGGTTTGTGATGTCCCTACATTTAAATGAATGAAACGAACGTTTTACATATGATGCTAAAATGATCACAAAGTGTCAGGTATGCAGAATGTAAACAGGTAAGGAACTCACGTTAAACAAATCAGCAAAGACAAAAATCAGTGTCATAGAAAATAGGTCAGCAAATAATATATGACTTTCAAGAGCAAATTGTACATGACTTTCAAGAGGTCAGTGGCATACAGCAAGCCCTGTTTAACCCCTAATAACTCTTACCGCAGGAACCCTTTATAGTAGTTACTTGTTAGTAGCAGTTGTTAACGCCTTAGAGTCTAAAAGACCCCAAGGCCAGATGAAAGCCCTCCCCATTGGCATGCTAATGTAGGGTGACCTGCTGTGTGAAACCCCTGGCCTCACCTGTAATCATACTCTGTGCCTCACTCCCATGGCGTCTGTGCCCAACAAGCATTCCTCAATGGCTATCAGGGAGCACCCATCAATCCACTCATTAAGCATAGGTTGCCGGGCATTAACCCGCCAACTGTTTTGGATGTGTTTTGCCCTTATAATAAAAAAAACCTTTAGGCTTGGTGTGCCGAATGTTGACCCTTACTCTCCCCTCACCCTGTGTGCCAGAACCCCACACCCTGTGTTGTGTACCTGGAGCTGTCTCTACTGATAGAGACATATATTGAATATTTTGAAAGTTTTTTATTTCACAAGGACAGTTAGGGGGTTAATATGCACACAGTCAATACAGATTGGAGGAGATCCCACACATGTGCTGTGGGAACAGGGATCAAGTTAAGATGGGTTTTTAAACAGACCAACCTGTAAGCAGACAAGGAGGATGAAAATCCTGGGTTTTAGTATTCTTCAAAGAGGAAGTAAAGTTACAAAATACTTTACCTTCTTCATCCCTGCCGCATGTATCTACCCGCATCCCTGTACTTACCACTTCCATGTTTTCAGTCTCTCTCGCCAGCTGACCTCCGCTGACCAATTCATGTTTAGTTGTGATGGTCCCACCAGTAGTCACCCACTGGCTGCCATTTAGACAGAACACTGAAGTGCAAGTTTGTGGTTCTGCGTGGGGGTTGGGTAGGGGGGTTGCAGCAAAGCATACAGAATTGGGAAGCCACTATGCTGTGGGATTCGAGGAACTAAAGCCTTTGTGACTTTGCTTCCAGTTTAAAATGACTGGTGGTCAATTAAGACTGCATGTAGAGCAATTGTCAGGGGGATCTGCTAGCTAGTGCATTTAGATGCACAGGAGGCTGATGCATACTATGTAAATAACAGATAGAAGAGAAATGGGTGCAAATTTTAGCAACATCCCTGAAAATAAAAAATGTTCCCTCTCAAGGCATCAGGTTGTATGTTTTCCAAGTGACTCCTATTTTAAAAATCTTTTTTTTATTTTGTTGCGGTGTGATGTTCAATATTTCATCATGCTGAAGACTATGCAGAGCCATTAGCTCATAGATCATAGTCTTGCACTAGCTCTCAAGTTTACTTTCCTTAAAGTAGACCAACCACCTAAAAACAACATTGCCCCTATGTTGTATTTGCAGGGGGGATTCCAATTTGGGTCAGATTACATATAAATTACATATAACAGAGGACAGGCTGATTGCTCTATAGCTTCCTGGTTCCTGCTTTTTACCCCTTATTGATGGAACAACATTCACCATCTCACACTGCTGTGAAAACTAGCCTACTTGTTAGAATTCCAAGCAAGTAAGACAAAGTGCCCTAACAGTTACTAAACTTAGCTCCCTCAGTATGTGGAGGTGAATACCGTCTGGACCAAATCAATTAAGTTCTGCCATGCTCTATATATGGAGCTCATTGCAAGGGGATGCATTGGAAGTCCATGAGCAGCACAGGTAAGGTGAACACTTTACCTGTGCTGCTTTGTAATGAAGTAAAAGGGCCCACATACCTACCTCCGCTGGTCCCTGCTACTGTCAGCAGTTATTGCCCCTGCATCAAACCATCTTCCTGGAGTCTTGCCATGTCCTTACATGCATCTGTTGCCCCAGACCAATACTGGTCTTCAATTGATGCTAGGCCTGATGCCTCCCAGTTCTCCTGCTGCCAATAAATCCCAGGTATCGAATGCATGCCCATGAATTATTGAGAAACACAATTAATAATAAATGTTCTATATAACTTCTTACACAATAAATGCATGCGTATGTTTGAGCTGAAGCCTCCCCCACATTTAGTACAGTTAGTATTGTTGGATAAATAAATAGAACTTTGGATTCTTGTACTGTACTATGAATGCACACATTGCATTGCCATGGAGATGGATGTAAAGTGCTGCTCCCTAGGCATTAACAAGACATTCAGAATTTCCAACAGTAGATGTACAGTACTTGAATGGTCTGTTCATCCTGGGCTCTACACAACTGAATCAATGTGTGGCTGAATTTTTTGAATTTTTATGCACAGATGGATTTGAACCAACTTGCTCTGCAGAAGTCCTTCGCACTGTTTAGCTTTGCTTTATCCTGGACAGAATTGAGAAACAGTATTTATCTACTATTATCTAGATCATGTGACTCACGAACCCCTTTTGTGTGGCTGTTCCTTAGTTCAGCAACATGGGGTAATGTGAATACACACAAGTGGATGACTGGGGAAATATGGTAGTTTCCTCCTAAATGTACTACTTATGAATTACTGACATTGCAAGGGAGGAGAAGTAGGAGGAGTATTAGAATTGGAAAAAGCAGTACATGATAATGGGGATGATGACAACAACAACAACCGTTTAGTGTACTGCTTGTGTATCTGGCCTGACTATTAAAATGAAGATGGGGAAAGGAGAATGACTTTGCTCACACTGATTGCCAGTTCATTTGTGCCTTAGGAGTGGGTGACGCTGCCTCTGGTACAGTGCATAGTTCTCACATGTCCTACATTTGGGTCTGAACAGCTTTGACAGCTTTTTTGAGCCATCATCAACAGTTGTCTATAGTAGAAACATATCTTTCCCTGGCAGGTTTTTTATTTCTTGACCACACCTCAGCTCCACTCTGATGTCACCACCCTCCTTCTCTGCTGTCATTAACGCCTTGTCAGCCAGGTCCATCCTTATCATGATGGAGCTTGAGGCCCTGGTATTAGAAGAAAACATTGAGGTTATTGGTGTGGCTGAGACATGGTTGAACCCCACACATGACTGGGCTATTAATCTTTAAGAGTTTACCCTCTTTCAGGAAGACGAATGCAAATAGGAAAGGGGGTGGAGTGTGTCTTTGTGTAAAACAAGATTTAAAAGCATATATTAATGATGGGATACTAGCAGGGGATTGTGAAGAAGTGCGGGGTGAGGAAAACAATGTTACATCTTGGTGTAATCTATAAACCCCCCCAAACATAACCGAGGAAATAGAGGGTCAACTGCATAAACAGATCGGGCAGCACAGACAGGTACAGTGGTGATAACTGGAGACTTCAACTTACCAGGTATTGACTGAAGCCACGGATCTGCTTTAACTGCAAGGGGGGAGCATTCCTGAGCTTGCTGCATGATAACTTTATGAGCCAGTTGGTGCAGGCATCTACTAGGGGTGATGCTCTATTTTAGTGTAACAGTTCATGAAAATTTTGGTAACATTGACCACAATATAGTTGAATTCAGCATAAACAGTAAAAAGCATTCTCTGGCACTGTGTTGAGGAATAAGGATACAGGATAATAAGGATACAGATGCCAAATGTTAGTACTTTAAATCAATTGTGAGTACCGAAATTCCAAAATGTATTCGTATAGGTAACAAGTATAGGAGACTCAAATTAAATCCCTCCTGGCTGACACCAGTAGTTAAACGGGCAATAAAAAACAAGAAATGGGCATTTAAAGACTACAAATCTGATCTCTCAGCAGTAACCTTTGAAGCAGTAAAAATAGACAGAGACCAAGGACGGACATCCCCCCCAGGGTAAGCTACTCTCTCACTACCCTTCTACCATTCTAAGAGCACCACTACCTTCCTATTAACCTTTCCCCCTCTACCTACAGACGTGGACCACCACGGGCCCGAATTAGATGGGGACACCCAGGGATGTCACAGGGCACACCAGGACGACAAGGGATTTATGTCATCACAGGACCACCAACGAGTGGGATCTACAGTTTACCTGTATGGGAAACAGTCTCCTTTGGAAAAGTATATTTTAGATTGGGTTGCCCAGGTGGGACAACAGACCAGGTTCCTGGTAACTAAGTCACTTTATTTCCCTTGCCAGACACCTGCTCCAGCCTTCCCACTCCCAGGAGAGAAGACCCCATTAAAGCGGACCCACACCGCTTATATATGACTGTCAGGGGGGGCATCCAAAAAGCTGACCCCCCCCCCCCACAGGACACCTGTAAACCTTACCTTAACCTCATTTCCCACTGGGAATGCAGCACTGCGATTGGCTGCCCAGCACTCACGTGGGAAGTGGCATTCCGGCTGCCGAGTGTCCTGCCCATGTGAGCACCAGGCAGCCAATCACAGAGCTGGATTCCCGGCGGGGGAGCAAGGTTAAGGTAAGGTTTACAGGCATCCTGGGGTGTTATGTGCAGGGGGCTCCAGCATTCTGGATGCCCCCCAAGACTGTCAGATATCAGCGGCGCCAGCGGTTACCAATACCCTTGCCACGGAGGGTGTTGGTCCACTTTACCCCTGGCACTACTCCTTCCTACCAATCCTAACCCTTTTCTGTCTCCTTTAAGAAATCCCCTTTATAATTTATAAACTGTTGTGTCATTTATTTTGCCTACATTACGACCTTCTGTCATGTAGTTTATATTAGTAATGTATATTTTGGCTGTTGAGGAGAATCTACTAATATTGTACACAGAAGTCCTAGAGCAAATTCTTACATCAGTTTTATAATGATTTCCTAAACCACAGATGAATTAAGAAAATGTGTCTCCTGGCTTCATAAAATGCAAAGAACTTTGCTTCATATCTTCTGTAAACAAGCAAGCTAACAAGCCAGGAATAAGATGATTAGGGATGAGCGAATCGATCCGGACGAACCCGGATTCGATCCGAATTTCAGGAAAAATTCGATTCGGATCGAATCCGAATTTCCCCGCGATTCGATCACTCGAAGTTTTCCTTTAACATCCATTCATTTACATTACAGGCATTCTAAGATGGCGGGCGGGACATGTCTGGACATGTATCCCGCGCCAGTGCAAGCTGGGGCAGTCACATGCAGCCTATCAGCAGCCAGCAAGCCCGGTGACGTCACACAGCGGTATTTAACGGCGGCCATCTTGCTTTTCCTCATTTCTCTATTGCATTCGTGACAGACAGACAGAACGCTGTGTAGCTGAGGCAGTTAGACAGGCTGGAGACAGGGACAGACAGGGACAGGCTGGAGACAGGCAGGAGACAGGCAGGAGACAGACAGGAGACAGACAGAAAGCCAGGGAAAGGTAGGAAAAACGGAGCTGGCTGACAGGGAGATTTTTTTTTTTTCATCCAGCCTTTGTTAGCGTTTTCAGGCTGCTTATAGTAACTAACTGTGCATATATACTGAACTGATCTTAAGTCTGCTGTGAGGCATCCCATTCTGTGACTAAAGCAGCCTCTGTTTAAGACCATATAAGCATTTGCTCTTATCATATTTGAAATTAGGCCTGATAAAGACACTTTTGCTGGCCAAAGCCCTACTGGACCCTGCCAGCTCGATTCCTGCCCGGGGCATCCCATTCTGTGACTACAGCAGCCTCTGTTTAAGACCATATAAGCATTTGCTCTTATCATATTTGAAATTAGGCCTGATAAAGACACTTTTGCTGGCCAAAGCACTACTGTACCCTGCCAGCTCGATTCCTGCCCGGGGCATCCCATTCTGTGACTAAAGCAGCCTCTGTTTAAGACCATATAAGCATTTGCTCTTATCATATTTGAAATTAGCCTGATAAAGACACTTTTGCTGGCCAAAGCACTACTGTACCCTGCCAGCTCGATTCCTGCCCGGGGCATCCCATTCTGTGACTAAAGCAGCCTCTGTTTAAGACCATATAAGCATTTGCTCTTATCATATTTGAAATTAGCCTGATAAAGACACTTTTGCTGGCCAAAGCACTACTGTACCCTGCCAGCTCGATTCCTGCCCGGGGCATCCCATTCTGTGACTAAAGCAGCCTCTGTTTAAGACCATATAAGCATTTGCTCTTATCATATTTGAAATTAGGCCTGATAAAGACACTTTTGCTGGCCAAAGCACTACTGTACCCTGCCAGCTCGATTCCTGCCCGGGGCATCCCATTCTGTGACTAAAGCAGCCTCTGTTTAAGACCATATAAGCATTTGCTCTTATCATATTTGAAATTAGCCTGATAAAGACACTTTTGCTGGCCAAAGCACTACTGTACCCTGCCAGCTCGATTCCTGCCCGGGGCATCCCATTCTGTGACTAAAGCAGCCTCTGTTTAAGACCATATAAGCATTTGCTCTTATCATATTTGAAATTAGGCCTGATAAAGACACTTTTGCTGGCCAAAGCACTACTGTACCCTGCCAGCTCGATTCCTGCCCGGGGCATCCCATTCTGTGACTAAAGCAGCCTCTGTTTAAGACCATATAAGCATTTGCTCTTATCATATTTGAAATTAGCCTGATAAAGACACTTTTGCTGGCCAAAGCACTACTGTACCCTGCCAGCTCGATTCCTGCCCGGGGCATCCCATTCTGTGACTAAAGCAGCCTCTGTTTAAGACCATATAAGCATTTGCTCTTATCATATTTGAAATTAGGCCTGATAAAGACACTTTTGCTGGCCAAAGCACTACTGTACCCTGCCAGCTCGATTCCTGCCCGGGGCATCCCATTCTGTGACTAAAGCAGCCTCTGTTTAAGACCATATAAGCATTTGCTCTTATCATATTTGAAATTAGGCCTGATAAAGACACTTTTGCTGGCCAAAGCACTACTGTACCCTGCCAGCTCGATTCCTGCCCGGGGCATCCCATTCTGTGACTAAAGCAGCCTCTGTTTAAGACCATATAAGCATTTGCTCTTATCATATTTGAAATTAGCCTGATAAAGACACTTTTGCTGGCCAAAGCACTACTGTACCCTGCCAGCTCGATTCCTGCCCGGGGCATCCCATTCTGTGACTAAAGCAGCCTCTGTTTAAGACCATATAAGCATTTGCTCTTATCATATTTGAAATTAGGCCTGATAAAGACACTTTTGCTGGCCAAAGCACTACTGTACCCTGCCAGCTCGATTCCTGCCCGGGGCATCCCATTCTGTGACTACAGCAGCCTCTGTTTAAGACCATATAAGCATTTGCTCTTATCATATTTGAAATTAGCCTGATAAAGACACTTTTGCTGGCCAAAGCACTACTGTACCCTGCCAGCTCGATTCCTGCCCGGGGCATCCCATTCTGTGACTAAAGCAGCCTCTGTTTAAGACCATATAAGCATTTGCTCTTATCATATTTGAAATTAGGCCTGATAAAGACACTTTTGCTGGCCAAAGCCCTACTGGACCCTGCCAGCTCGATTCCTGCCCGGGGCATCCCATTCTGTGACTACAGCAGCCTCTGTTTAAGACCATATAAGCATTTGCTCTTATCATATTTGAAATTAGCCTGATAAAGACACTTTTGCTGGCCAAAGCACTACTGTACCCTGCCAGCTCGATTCCTGCCCGGGGCATCCCATTCTGTGACTAAAGCAGCCTCTGTTTAAGACCATATAAGCATTTGCTCTTATCATATTTGAAATTAGCCTGATAAAGACACTTTTGCTGGCCAAAGCACTACTGTACCCTGCCAGCTCGATTCCTGCCCGGGGCATCCCATTCTGTGACTAAAGCAGCCTCTGTTTAAGACCATATAAGCATTTGCTCTTATCATATTTGAAATTAGCCTGATAAAGACACTTTTGCTGGCCAAAGCACTACTGTACCCTGCCAGCTCGATTCCTGCCCGGGGCATCCCATTCTGTGACTAAAGCAGCCTCTGTTTAAGACCATATAAGCATTTGCTCTTATCATATTTGAAATTAGGCCTGATAAAGACACTTTTGCTGGCCAAAGCACTACTGGACCCTGCCAGCTCGATTCCTGCCCGGGGCATCCCATTCTGTGACTACAGCAGCCTCTGTTTAAGACCATATAAGCATTTGCTCTTATCATATTTGAAATTAGGCCTGATAAAGACACTTTTGCTGGCCAAAGCCCTACTGGACCCTGCCAGCTCGATTCCTGCCCGGGGCATCCCATTCTGTGACTACAGCAGCCTCTGTTTAAGACCATATAAGCATTTGCTCTTATCATATTTGAAATTAGGCCTGATAAAGACACTTTTGCTGGCCAAAGCACTACTGTACCCTGCCAGCTCGATTCCTGCCCGGGGCATCCCATTCTGTGACTAAAGCAGCCTCTGTTTAAGACCATATAAGCATTTGCTCTTATCATATTTGAAATTAGGCCTGATAAAGACACTTTTGCTGGCCAAAGCACTACTGTACCCTGCCAGCTCGATTCCTGCCCGGGGCATCCCATTCTGTGACTAAAGCAGCCTCTGTTTAAGACCATATAAGCATTTGCTCTTATCATATTTGAAATTAGCCTGATAAAGACACTTTTGCTGGCCAAAGCACTACTGGACCCTGCCAGCTCGATTCCTGCCCGGGGCATCCCATTCTGTGACTAAAGCAGCCTCTGTTTAAGACCATATAAGCATTTGCTCTTATCATATTTGAAATTAGGCCTGATAAAGACACTTTTGCTGGCCAAAGCACTACTGGACCCTGCCAGCTCGATTCCTGCCCGGGGCATCCCATTCTGTGACTACAGCAGCCTCTGTTTAAGACCATATAAGCATTTGCTCTTATCATATTTGAAATTAGGCCTGATAAAGACACTTTTGCTGGCCAAAGCCCTACTGGACCCTGCCAGCTCGATTCCTGCCCGGGGCATCCCATTCTGTGACTACAGCAGCCTCTGTTTAAGACCATATAAGCATTTGCTCTTATCATATTTGAAATTAGCCTGATAAAGACACTTTTGCTGGCCAAAGCACTACTGTACCCTGCCAGCTCGATTCCTGCCCGGGGCATCCCATTCTGTGACTAAAGCAGCCTCTGTTTAAGACCATATAAGCATTTGCTCTTATCATATTTGAAATTAGGCCTGATAAAGACACTTTTGCTGGCCAAAGCACTACTGTACCCTGCCAGCTCGATTCCTGCCCGGGGCATCCCATTCTGTGACTAAAGCAGCCTCTGTTTAAGACCATATAAGCATTTGCTCTTATCATATTTGAAATTAGGCCTGATAAAGACACTTTTGCTGGCCAAAGCACTACTGTACCCTGCCAGCTCGATTCCTGCCCGGGGCATCCCATTCTGTGACTAAAGCAGCCTCTGTTTAAGACCATATAAGCATTTGCTCTTATCATATTTGAAATTAGGCCTGATAAAGACACTTTTGCTGGCCAAAGCACTACTGTACCCTGCCAGCTCGATTCCTGCCCGGGGCATCCCATTCTGTGACTAAAGCAGCCTCTGTTTAAGACCATATAAGCATTTGCTCTTATCATATTTGAAATTAGCCTGATAAAGACACTTTTGCTGGCCAAAGCACTACTGTACCCTGCCAGCTCGATTCCTGCCCGGGGCATCCCATTCTGTGACTAAAGCAGCCTCTGTTTAAGACCATATAAGCATTTGCTCTTATCATATTTGAAATTAGGCCTGATAAAGACACTTTTGCTGGCCAAAGCACTACTGTACCCTGCCAGCTCGATTCCTGCCCGGGGCATCCCATTCTGTGACTAAAGCAGCCTCTGTTTAAGACCATATAAGCATTTGCTCTTATCATATTTGAAATTAGGCCTGATAAAGACACTTTTGCTGGCCAAAGCACTACTGGACCCTGCCAGCTCGATTCCTGCCCGGGGCATCCCATTCTGTGACTAAAGCAGCCTCTGTTTAAGACCATATAAGCATTTGCTCTTATCATATTTGAAATTAGGCCTGATAAAGACACTTTTGCTGGCCAAAGCACTACTGGACCCTGCCAGCTCGATTCCTGCCCGGGGCATCCCATTCTGTGACTAAAGCAGCCTCTGTTTAAGACCATATAAGCATTTGCTCTTATCATATTTGAAATTAGGCCTGATAAAGACACTTTTGCTGGCCAAAGCACTACTGGACCCTGCCAGCTCGATTCCTGCCCGGGGCATCCCATTCTGTGACTAAAGCAGCCTCTGTTTAAGACCATATAAGCATTTGCTCTTATCATATTTGAAATTAGGCCTGATAAAGACACTTTTGCTGGCCAAAGCACTACTGGACCCTGCCAGCTCGATTCCTGCCCGGGGCATCCCATTCTGTGACTAAAGCAGCCTCTGTTTAAGACCATATAAGCATTTGCTCTTATTATATTTATATTATAAGACACTTTTGCTGGGCATAGGCTTACTGCTGCCTGCCAGGTGCACTTCTGTTGAGGCATCCCATTCTGTAACATAGCATACCCCTCTTTATTTACACTAAGCAGCTCTCTTATTTACACTAAGCAGGCCTGTTGGAGGCTGAGTGTTACTGCTCACTTTTGGTGTGCATTATATTCTGTTTCATATAGACCCACCGCTGCCCGGGGTTTTTTTAAATATCACCTACTACCACGCCAGTTAGACTATGTCGGGCAGACAAGTGCCTGGAAGTGAAAAGAGGAGTGGCAGAGGCCAAGATTCCGCAGGCAGAGCTCGCATCAGACTGGGGGCCAGTAGCAGCAGGAGTCACGCTGAGAGACCTAATCTGCCAGTATCTGCTAGCGGTCGGGTCTCCACCAGTAACGCATCTGCCGTGGTAGATTGGTTGACGCGCTCATCAACAACATCATCACAACTTACGTCTGAGACCCCCAGTCTAGGGTCGGTAGGTTCCTCTGACACAACCCTGAGTTGGCATGCCCCGAGAGCAGTCCCTGTCCTCCCATTGCCTCTGGCCTACGCCGTTCCCTCCCCCAGCGACGTATCCTATGCTTTGGGTTCAGCTCCACTCTTTAGTGAGGAGGACCATCAGATAGAGGACAGTCAGCAGCTACTGCCCAGCCAAGAAATGGAGGTGGCTTCTTTAGCTAGGCAGACAAATAGTGATGTGGACAGTGTCGTGGGTGCTGCGAGCGTTCCAGCTCCTGCGCCAGACACTGTTGACGAATCCACGAACATCAGTGACGTACAGCCACAACCCGGTGATGATGATGATGATGACGATGAAGCCGATCGCACTTGGGAGCCGGGTGATGAAGGGGCTTCATCGTCATCATCAGGAGAAGAGGGGTGCAGGTTGCCCCGGAGTCAGCAGCTGAGGCAGCAAGGTGGTAGCAGTCAGCATGGGGGCACAATTCCAAAGGCTGGAGCCGGCCGGGGCCGGGGCCGGGGTAGAGCACCTGCTGTGCGGCAGTCTACCTTATCGGGAGGTAGTGGAGCAGGGGTTCCTGGAGTTGGCAACAGCAGCAGTGAATCAGTGAGGCCAGGGGGTGGGAAAAGTAGCTACTCGGCAGTGTGGCAGTTTTTCCTGAGGCATCCGCAGGAGGGTAACATGGCCACATGCAAGATATGTAGGCAAAAGGTGAAGCGTGGCCAGGGTCCAAATGTTGGCACCACGGCCCTGCGTCAACATATGATGCGTCACCATAAAACGACCTGGGAGAACCGAGGCTCCCAAGGGGTGGTCCAGTCTGCTTCCTCACCAAGTGAGCTCCCAATTTCTGCCAGCCAAGGCTCCAGCACCTCAGCCGAAGGCAGCTGTGCGTCATACCCATCCTCTGTCGCTCCTGCTCCTCCTCCTCCAAGTCATGCATCCCGCCAGCAATCCATCAGCGAAGCCATGTCCAAGAGACAGCAGTATGCGCCCACTCATCCTACGGCGCAGAAGCTGAATGTGCTCCTGTCCAAGTTGCTGGTGCTGCAGTCGCTCCCTTTTCAGGTGGTGGAATCTGCACCTTTCAGAGAACTGATGGCTTGTGCCGAGCCGAGGTGGAGAGTCCCAAGCCGTCATTTCTTTGCCAAGAAGGCAGTACCAGCGCTGCACACTTTTGTTGAACAGAAGGTGGGCCAGTCCTTGAGCCTGTCGGTGTGTAGCAAAATACATGGCAGCGCCGACATCTGGAGCTGTAACTACGGTCAGGGGCAGTACATGTCGTTTACGGCCCACTGGGTGAATGTGGTCCCTTTGCAGCAGCAACTTGGACAGGTCACACAGCTTCGGCCTCCGCGCTCTCTGCCCATTGGGCCTGTGACACCGTGCGACTCGGCCTCCTCATCCTCCGCCATCTCCTCACCCTCCACTGTAGGCTCAAGTCTCAGTGCCCCTCCAGTCTACCATGTGTGCAGGGCACGGAGGTGTCACGCAGTGCTTCACATGGTTTGTCTTGGCGAACGGAGTCACACAGGGGAGGAACTGCTTAAATGTATTCATCAGGAAATCCAAACATGGCTTACTCCGAGAAAACTTAAAATGGGAATCATGGTTACCGACAATGGGAAGAACATTTTGTCTGCGCTGCGCCAAGGAAGCCTGACCCATGCCCCCTGCATGGCTCACGTCTTCAATCTGGTTGTCAAGCGGTTTCTGAAGTGTTCCCCCCATCTGCAGGACATCCTAACAACTTCACGGAAACTTTGCATGCACTTCAGCCACTCCTACACTGCCAAACACACCCTTCTTGAGCTACAGCGTCAGAATGGTATCCCCCAACATAGTCTGATTTGCGATGTTTCCACCCGTTGGAATTCCACCCTTCACATGTTGGACCGATTATATGAACAGAGAAAAGCCATCACGGATTTCCTGATGATCCAAGCAGATAGGGGGACTCCCCTGTGTAACTTCAATGTCAACCAGTGGCAGCTCATACGTGACACCTGCCGTTTGCTCAGGCCCTTTGAGGAAGCCACTTTATTTGTCAGTCGGCAGGATTACGGGATGAACGACGTGATTCCACTGCTTCATGTACTACAGCACATGTTGGAAACCATGGCTGGTCAGGGCACTGGAGACATGGCGTTTACATCTTACGGCCACATGAACCCCCTTGGAGCTGAACTGGAGGAGGAGGAGGAGGAAGAGGAGGAGGAGGAGTTGCCCAGCGAAACACAGTTTAGGCTTGGCGAAATGGCTGGTTTATCTAGTCAGCGGACAGGAGAGGAGGAGCAGGAGCAGCCAGAGGAGCTAGAGGTTTTTGAGGAAGGAGAGACAGAGGACCCGGGCACACCGTGGCAGTATGCAGTGGAGATGGAGACAGGTAGTCCATCCGAGTCACTTGCGCAAATGGCACGAAGCATGCTCACGTGCTTGCGTAGTGACCCCAGAATTGTTTCCATCTGTCGGCGGGATGACTTCTGGCTGTCCACCTTATTGGACCCTCGCTTCCGGCACAAAATGGGGGCATTTTTTAAACCCACCGAGAGGGAGGACAAACTCAACTACTACAAAGACATTCTACGTAGGCAGTTGGCCGATGCCTATCTGCGCCATGGTCCATACTCTCGCAGGTCTGACTCGAGGGGACCTCTGCGCTCACCTTCCACTGCCATGGCCGCTGGGGGGGTTGGCAGCAGCAGCAGCAGAAGCTCCATCAGCAGCAGCAGCCTCAGTCTTCAGTCGCTAATGAGTAGCTTTCTACACCCGCATAGTGAGGCTACTCATGAGCAGCAGGAAGACCTGGAGCAGGACCTGAACCAGCAGGTCATGTCATACTTTGACATGACCATGCCAACACACCTTGAGGATCCGCTGGACTTCTGGGCAGCCAAACTTGATTTGTGGCCGCAACTAGCAGAGTTTGCCCTGGAAAAGCTGTCCTGCCCGGCAAGTAGCGTGCCATCTGAGCGGGTGTTTAGTGCGGCGGGGGCCATAGTTACGGCGAGGAGAACTCGTCTGTCAACTAAAAATGTGGAGAGACTCACCTTTGTCAAAATGAATCAGGGATGGATCAGCCAGGATTTCCACCCACCAATGCCTGATGCATGCGACTAGATTCAGCATGGTGCCACGTTTTACACTTTCCAAATGGTGCAAAACATATTTATGTCTTTAGGCCATTTTTTGGGCTCCTGCTGCTGCTACTGTCAACTCCTGCCAACTCCAGGGTGTGATTCATCCAATTTTTGGGCTCCTGAAGCCAACTCCAGTGTATATTTGGGCTCCTGCTGCTGCTACTGTCAACTCCTGCCAACTCCAGGCTGTGATTCATCCAATTTTTGGGCTCCTGAAGCCAACTCCAGTGTATATTTGGGCTCCTGCTGCTGCTACTGTCAACTCCTGCCAACTCCAGGGTGTGATTCATCCAATTTTTGGGCTCCTGAAGCCAACTCCAGTGTATATTTGGGCTCCTGCTGCTGCTGCTGCCAACTTCTGCCAACTCCAGGGTGTGATTCATCCAATTTTTGGGCTCCTGAAGCCAACTCCAGTGTATATTTGGGCTCCTGCTGCTGCTACTGTCAACTCCTGCCAACTCCAGGGTGTGATTCATCCAATTTTTGGGCTCCTGAAGCCAACTCCAGTGTATATTTGGGCTCCTGCTGCTGCTGCTGCCAACTTCTGCCAACTCCAGGCTGTGATTCATCCAATTTTTGGGCTCCTGAAGCCAACTCCAGTGTATATTTGGGCTCCTGCTGCTGCTACTGTCAACTCCTGCCAACTCCAGGGTGTGATTCATCCAATTTTTGGGCTCCTGAAGCCAACTCCAGTGTATATTTGGGCTCCTGCTGCTGCTGCTGCCAACTTCTGCCAACTCCAGGGTGTGATTCATCCAATTTTTGGGCTCCTGAAGCCAACTCCAGTGTATATTTGGGCTCCTGCTGCTGCTGCTGCCAACTTCTGCCAACTCCAGGGTGTGATTCATCCAATTTTTGGGCTCCTGAAGCCAACTCCAGTGTATATTTGGGCTCCTGCTGCTGCTACTGTCAACTCCTGCCAACTCCAGGGTGTGATTCATCCAATTTTTGGGCTCCTGAAGCCAACTCCAGTGTATATTTGGGCTCCTGCTGCTGCTGCTGCCAACTTCTGCCAACTCCAGGGTGTGATTCATCCAATTTTTGGGCTCCTGAAGCCAACTCCAGTGTATATTTGGGCTCCTGCTGCTGCTACTGTCAACTTCTGCCAACTCCAGGGTGTGATTCATCCAATTTTTGGGCTCCTGAAGCCAACTCCAGTGTATATTTGGGCTCCTGCTGCTGCTGCTGCCAACTTCTGCCAACTCCAGGGTGTGATTCATCCAATTTTTGGGCTCCTGAAGCCAACTCCAGTGTATATTTGGGCTCCTGCTGCTGCTGCTGCCAACTTCTGCCAACTCCAGGGTGTGATTCATCCAATTTTTGGGCTCCTGAAGCCAACTCCAGTGTATATTTGGGCTCCTGCTGCTGCTGCTGCCAACTTCTGCCAACTCCAGGGTGTGATTCATCCAATTTTTGGGCTCCTGAAGCCAACTCCAGTGTATATTTGGGCTCCTGCTGCTGCTGCTGTCAACTCCTGCCAACTCCAGGGTGTGATTCATCCAATTTTTGGGCTCCTGAAGCCAACTCCAGTGTATATTTGGGCTCCTGCTGCTGCTGCTGCTGCCAACTTCTGCCAACTCCAGGGTGTGATTCATCCAATTTTTGGGCTCCTGAAGCCAACTCCAGTGTATATTTGGGCTCCTGCTGCTGCTACTGTCAACTCCTGCCAACTCCAGGGTGTGATTCATCCAATTTTTGGGCTCCTGAAGCCAACTCCAGTGTATATTTGGGCTCCTGCTGCTGCTGCTGCCAACTTCTGCCAACTCCAGGGTGTGATTCATCCAATTTTTGGGCTCCTGAAGCCAACTCCAGTGTATATTTGGGCTCCTGCTGCTGCTACTGTCAACTCCTGCCAACTCCAGGGTGTGATTCATCCAATTTATGGGCTCCTGAAGCCAACTCCAGTGTATATTTGGGCTCCTGCTGCTGCTGCTGCCAACTTCTGCCAACTCCAGGGTGTGATTCATCCAATTTTTGGGCTCCTGAAGCCAACTCCAGTGTATATTTGGGCTCCTGCTGCTGCTACTGTCAACTCCTGCCAACTCCAGGGTGTGATTCATCCAATTTTTGGGCTCCTGAAGCCAACTCCAGTGTATATTTGGGCTCCTGCTGCTGCTGCTGCTGCCAACTTCTGCCAACTCCAGGGTGTGATTCATCCAATTTTTGGGCTCCTGAAGCCAACTCCAGTGTATATTTGGGCTCCTGCTGCTGCTGCTGCCAACTTCTGCCAACTCCAGGGTGTGATTCATCCAATTTTTGGGCTCCTGAAGCCAACTCCAGTGTATATTTGGGCTCCTGCTGCTGCTGCTGCCAACTTCTGCCAACTCCAGGGTGTGATTCATCCAATTTTTGGGCTCCTGAAGCCAACTCCAGTGTATATTTGGGCTCCTGCTGCTGCTGCTGTCAACTCCTGCCAACTCCAGGGTGTGATTCATCCAATTTTTGGGCTCCTGAAGCCAACTCCAGTGTATATTTGGGCTCCTGCTGCTGCTGCTGCCAACTTCTGCCAACTCCAGGGTGTGATTCATCCAATTTTTGGGCTCCTGAAGCCAACTCCAGTGTATATTTGGGCTCCTGCTGCTGCTACTGTCAACTCCTGCCAACTCCAGGGTGTGATTCATCCAATTTTTGGGCTCCTGAAGCCAACTCCAGTGTATATTTGGGCTCCTGCTGCTGCTGCTGCCAACTTCTGCCAACTCCAGGGTGTGATTCATCCAATTTTTGGGCTCCTGAAGCCAACTCCAGTGTATATTTGGGCTCCTGCTGCTGCTGCTGCCAACTTCTGCCAACTCCAGGGTGTGATTCATCCAATTTTTGGGCTCCTGAAGCCAACTCCAGTGTATATTTGGGCTCCTGCTGCTGCTACTGTCAACTCCTGCCAACTCCAGGGTGTGATTCATCCAATTTTTGGGCTCCTGAAGCCAACTCCAGTGTATATTTGGGCTCCTGCTGCTGCTGCTGCCAACTTCTGCCAACTCCAGGGTGTGATTCATCCAATTTTTGGGCTCCTGAAGCCAACTCCAGTGTATATTTGGGCTCCTGCTGCTGCTGCTGCCAACTCCTGCCAACTCCAGGGTGTGATTCATCCAATTTTTGGGCTCCTGAAGCCAACTCCAGTGTATATTTGGGCTCCTGCTGCTGCTACTGTCAACTCCTGCCAACTCCAGGGTGTGATTCATCCAATTTTTGGGCTCCTGAAGCCAACTCCAGTGTATATTTGGGCTCCTGCTGCTGCTGCTGCCAACTTCTGCCAACTCCAGGGTGTGATTCATCCAATTTCTGGGCTCCTGAAGCCAACTCCAGTGTATATTTGGGCTCCTGCTGCTGCTACTGTCAACTCCTGCCAACTCCAGGGTGTGATTCATCCAATTTTTGGGCTCCTGAAGCCAACTCCAGTGTATATTTGGGCTCCTGCTGCTGCTGCTGCCAACTTCTGCCAACTCCAGGGTGTGATTCATCCAATTTTTGGGCTCCTGAAGCCAACTCCAGTGTATATTTGGGCTCCTGCTGCTGCTGCTGCCAACTTCTGCCAACTCCAGGGTGTGATTCATCCAATTTTTGGGCTCCTGAAGCCAACTCCAGTGTATATTTGGGCTCCTGCTGCTGCTGCTGCCAACTTCTGCCAACTCCAGGGTGTGATTCATCCAATTTTTGGGCTCCTGAAGCCAACTCCAGTGTATATTTGGGCTCCTGCTGCTGCTGCTGTCAACTCCTGCCAACTCCAGGGTGTGATTCATCCAATTTTTGGGCTCCTGAAGCCAACTCCAGTGTATATTTGGGCTCCTGCTGCTGCTGCTGCCAACTTCTGCCAACTCCAGGGTGTGATTCATCCAATTTTTGGGCTCCTGAAGCCAACTCCAGTGTATATTTGGGCTCCTGCTGCTGCCAACTCCTGCCAACTCCAGGGTGTGATTCATCCAATTTTTGGGCTCCTGAGGCCAACTCCAGTGTATATTTGGGCTCCTGCTGCTGCTACTGTCAACTCCTGCCAACTCCAGGCTGTGATTCATCCAATTTTTAGGCTCCTGAAGCCAACTCCAGTGTATATTTGGGCTCCTGCTGCTGCTACTGTCAACTCCTGCCAACTCCAGGGTGTGATTCATCCAATTTTTGGGCTCCTGAAGCCAACTCCAGTGTATATTTGGGCTCCTGCTGCTGCTGCTGCCAACTTCTGCCAACTCCAGGGTGTGATTCATCCAATTTTTGGGCTCCTGAAGCCAACTCCAGTGTATATTTGGGCTCCTGCTGCTGCTGCTGCCAACTTCTGCCAACTCCAGGGTGTGATTCATCCAATTTTTGGGCTCCTGAAGCCAACTCCAGTGTATATTTGGGCTCCTGCTGCTGCTGCTGTCAACTCCTGCCAACTCCAGGGTGTGATTCATCCAATTTTTGGGCTCCTGAAGCCAACTCCAGTGTATATTTGGGCTCCTGCTGCTGCTGCTGCCAACTCCTGCCAACTCCAGGGTGTGATTCATCCAATTTTTGGGCTCCTGAGGCCAACTCCAGTGTATATTTGGGCTCCTGCTGCTGCTACTGTCAACTCCTGCCAACTCCAGGCTGTGATTCATCCAATTTTTGGGCTCCTGAAGCCAACTCCAGTGTATATTTGGGCTCCTGCTGCTGCTACTGTCAACTCCTGCCAACTCCAGGGTGTGATTCATCCAATTTTTGGGCTCCTGAAGCCAACTCCAGTGTATATTTGGGCTCCTGCTGCTGCTGCTGCCAACTTCTGCCAACTCCAGGGTGTGATTCATCCAATTTTTGGGCTCCTGAAGCCAACTCCAGTGTATATTTGGGCTCCTGCTGCTGCTGCTGCCAACTTCTGCCAACTCCAGGGTGTGATTCATCCAATTTTTGGGCTCCTGAAGCCAACTCCAGTGTATATTTGGGCTCCTGCTGCTGCTGCTGCCAACTTCTGCCAACTCCAGGGTGTGATTCATCCAATTTTTGGGCTCCTGAAGCCAACTCCAGTGTATATTTGGGCTCCTGCTGCTGCTGCTGTCAACTCCTGCCAACTCCAGGGTGTGATTCATCCAATTTTTGGGCTCCTGAAGCCAACTCCAGTGTATATTTGGGCTCCTGCTGCTGCTGCTGTCAACTCCTGCCAACTCCAGGGTGTGATTCATCCAATTTTTGGGCTCCTGAAGCCAACTCCAGTGTATATTTGGGCTCCTGCTGCTGCTGCTGCCAACTTCTGCCAACTCCAGGGTGTGATTCATCCAATTTTTGGGCTCCTGAAGCCAACTCCAGTGTATATTTGGGCTCCTGCTGCTGCTGCTGCCAACTTCTGCCAACTCCAGGGTGTGATTCATCCAATTTTTGGGCTCCTGAAGCCAACTCCAGTGTATATTTGGGCTCCTGCTGCTGCTGCTGTCAACTCCTGCCAACTCCAGGGTGTGATTCATCCAATTTTTGGGCTCCTGAAGCCAACTCCAGTGTATATTTGGGCTCCTGCTGCTGCTGCTGTCAACTCCTGCCAACTCCAGGGTGTGATTCATCCAATTTTTGGGCTCCTGAAGCCAACTCCAGTGTATATTTGGGCTCCTGCTGCTGCTGCTGCCAACTTCTGCCAACTCCAGGCTGTGATTCATCCAATTTTTGGGCTCCTGAAGCCAACTCCAGTGTATATTTGGGCTCCTGCTGCTGCTGCTGCCAACTCCTGCCAACTCCAGGGTGTGATTCATCCAATTTTTGGGCTCCTGAGGCCAACTCCAGTGTATATTTGGGCTCCTGCTGCTGCTACTGTCAACTCCTGCCAACTCCAGGGTGTGATTCATCCAATTTTTGGGCTCCTGAAGCCAACTCCAGTGTATATTTGGGCTCCTGCTGCTGCTGCTGCCAACTTCTGCCAACTCCAGGGTGTGATTCATCCAATTTTTGGGCTCCTGAAGCCAACTCCAGTGTATATTTGGGCTCCTGCTGCTGCTGCTGCCAACTCCTGCCAACTCCAGGGTGTGATTCATCCAATTTTTGGGCTCCTGAGGCCAACTCCAGTGTATATTTGGGCTCCTGCTGCTGCTACTGTCAACTCCTGCCAACTCCAGGCTGTGATTCATCAGATTTTTAGGCTCCTGAAGCCAACTCCAGTGTATATTTGGGCTCCTGCTGCTGCTACTGTCAACTCCTGCCAACTCCAGGGTGTGATTCATCCAATTTTTGGGCTCCTGAAGCCAACTCCAGTGTATATTTGGGCTCCTGTTGCTGCTGCTGCCAACTTCTGCCAACTCCAGGGTGTGATTCATCCAATTTTTGGGCTCCTGAAGCCAACTCCAGTGTATATTTGGGCTCCTGCTGCTGCTGCTGCCAACTTCTGCCAACTCCAGGGTGTGATTCATCCAATTTTTGGGCTCCTGAAGCCAACTCCAGTGTATATTTGGGCTCCTGCTGCTGCTGCTGTCAACTCCTGCCAACTCCAGGGTGTGATTCATCCAATTTTTGGGCTCCTGAAGCCAACTCCAGTGTATATTTGGGCTCCTGCTGCTGCTGCTGCCAACTCCTGCCAACTCCAGGGTGTGATTCATCCAATTTTTGGGCTCCTGAGGCCAACTCCAGTGTATATTTGGGCTCCTGCTGCTGCTACTGTCAACTCCTGCCAACTCCAGGCTGTGATTCATCCAATTTTTGGGCTCCTGAAGCCAACTCCAGTGTATATTTGGGCTCCTGCTGCTGCTACTGTCAACTCCTGCCAACTCCAGGGTGTGATTCATCCAATTTTTGGGCTCCTGAAGCCAACTCCAGTGTATATTTGGGCTCCTGCTGCTGCTGCTGCCAACTTCTGCCAACTCCAGGGTGTGATTCATCCAATTTTTGGGCTCCTGAAGCCAACTCCAGTGTATATTTGGGCTCCTGCTGCTGCTGCTGCCAACTTCTGCCAACTCCAGGGTGTGATTCATCCAATTTTTGGGCTCCTGAAGCCAACTCCAGTGTATATTTGGGCTCCTGCTGCTGCTGCTGCCAACTTCTGCCAACTCCAGGGTGTGATTCATCCAATTTTTGGGCTCCTGAAGCCAACTCCAGTGTATATTTGGGCTCCTGCTGCTGCTGCTGTCAACTCCTGCCAACTCCAGGGTGTGATTCATCCAATTTTTGGGCTCCTGAAGCCAACTCCAGTGTATATTTGGGCTCCTGCTGCTGCTGCTGTCAACTCCTGCCAACTCCAGGGTGTGATTCATCCAATTTTTGGGCTCCTGAAGCCAACTCCAGTGTATATTTGGGCTCCTGCTGCTGCTGCTGCCAACTTCTGCCAACTCCAGGGTGTGATTCATCCAATTTTTGGGCTCCTGAAGCCAACTCCAGTGTATATTTGGGCTCCTGCTGCTGCTGCTGCCAACTTCTGCCAACTCCAGGGTGTGATTCATCCAATTTTTGGGCTCCTGAAGCCAACTCCAGTGTATATTTGGGCTCCTGCTGCTGCTGCTGTCAACTCCTGCCAACTCCAGGGTGTGATTCATCCAATTTTTGGGCTCCTGAAGCCAACTCCAGTGTATATTTGGGCTCCTGCTGCTGCTGCTGTCAACTCCTGCCAACTCCAGGGTGTGATTCATCCAATTTTTGGGCTCCTGAAGCCAACTCCAGTGTATATTTGGGCTCCTGCTGCTGCTGCTGCCAACTTCTGCCAACTCCAGGGTGTGATTCATCCAATTTTTGGGCTCCTGAAGCCAACTCCAGTGTATATTTGGGCTCCTGCTGCTGCTGCTGCCAACTCCTGCCAACTCCAGGGTGTGATTCATCCAATTTTTGGGCTCCTGAGGCCAACTCCAGTGTATATTTGGGCTCCTGCTGCTGCTACTGTCAACTCCTGCCAACTCCAGGCTGTGATTCATCCAATTTTTGGGCTCCTGAAGCCAACTCCAGTGTATATTTGGGCTCCTGCTGCTGCTACTGTCAACTCCTGCCAACTCCAGGGTGTGATTCATCCAATTTTTGGGCTCCTGAAGCCAACTCCAGTGTATATTTGGGCTCCTGCTGCTGCTGCTGTCAACTCCTGCCAACTCCAGGGTGTGATTCATCCAATTTTTGGGCTCCTGAGGCCAACTCCAGTGTATATTTGGGCTCCTGCTGCTGCTACTGTCAACTCCTGCCAACTCCAGGCTGTGATTCATCCAATTTTTGGGCTCCTGAAGCCAACTCCAGTGTATATTTGGGCTCCTGCTGCTGCTGCTGCCAACTCCTGCCAACTCCAGGGTGTGATTCATCCAATTTTTGGGCTCCTGAAGCCAACTCCAGTGTATATTTGGGCTCCTGCTGCTGCTGCTGCCAACTTCTGCCAACTCCAGGGTGTGATTCATCCAATTTTTGGGCTCCTGAAGCCAACTCCAGTGTATATTTGGGCTCCTGCTGCTGCTGCTGCCAACTTCTGCCAACTCCAGGGTGTGATTCATCCAATTTTTGGGCTCCTGAGGCCAACTCCAGTGTATATTTGGGCTCCTGCTGCTGCTACTGTCAACTCCTGCCAACTCCAGGGTGTGATTCATCCAATTTTTGGGCTCCTGAGGCCAACTCCAGTGTATATTTGGGCTCCTGCTGCTGCTACTGTCAACTTCTGCCAACTCCAGGGTGTGATTCATCCAATTTTTGGGCTCCTGAAGCCAACTCCAGTGTATATTTGGGCTCCTGCTGCTGCTGCTGCCAACTCCTGCCAACTCCAGGGTGTGATTCATCCAATTTTTGGGCTCCTGAGGCCAACTCCAGTGTATATTTGGGCTCCTGCTGCTGCTACTGTCAACTCCTGCCAACTCCAGGGTGTGATTCATCCAATTTTTGGGCTCCTGAGGCCAACTCCAGTGTATATTTGGGCTCCTGCTGCTGCTACTGTCAACTCCTGCCAACTCCAGGGTGTGATTCATCCAATTTTTGGGCTCCTGAGGCCAACTCCAGTGTATATTTGGGCTCCTGCTGCTGCTACTGTCAACTCCTGCCAACTCCAGGGTGTGATTCATCCAATTTTTGGGCTCCTGAGGCCAACTCCAGTGTATATTTGGGCTCCTGCTGCTGCTACTGTCAACTCCTGCCAACTCCAGGGTGTGATTCATCCAATTTTTGGGCTCCTGAAGCCAACTCCAGTGTATATTTGGGCTCCTGCTGCTGCTGCTGTCAACTCCTGCCAACTCCAGGGTGTGATTCATCCAATTTTTGGGCTCCTGAAGCCAACTCCAGTGTATATTTGGGCTCCTGCTGCTGCTACTGTCAACTTCTGCCAACTCCAGGGTGTGATTCATCCAATTTTTGGGCTCCTGAAGCCAACTCCAGTGTATATTTGGGCTCCTGCTGCTGCTGCTGCCAACTCCTGCCAACTCCAGGGTGTGATTCATCCAATTTTTGGGCTCCTGAAGCCAACTCCAGTGTATATTTGGGCTCCTGCTGCTGCTGCTGCCAACTCCTGCCAACTCCAGGGTGTGATTCATCCAATTTTTGGGCTCCTGAAGCCAACTCCAGTGTATATTTGGGCTCCTGCTGCTGCTGCTGCCAACTCCTGCCAACTCCAGGGTGTGATTCATCCAATTTTTGGGCTCCTGAGGCCAACTCCAGTGTATATTTGGGCTCCTTCTGCCCCTCATAGTGATGCCACTTCAACTCTCTGCAATTGTGCCGCTCTGCGATTCTATTAGCGATGCCTCTGATCTGCATGTGATATTTCTTCAAAGTATTATTTAACTAACCCAGCACGCATCCTGTGCGTGTTACAGCAAGGCTGAATGGTTTACAACCCTATTGAGGCTGTAGGAGGCTCAGAAATAGCCGTTTTTAATAGCGATTCGTCGCGAATTTATTCGGGTCGAAACGATTTTTGTCGGAAAATTCGGCGAATCAGTCGAATCGAATTTTTCAAAAGTTCGCTCATCTCTAAAGATGATACAACAAGAAAAACAAGAGTATAAAGGTTTTCAAGACTATTTATATAAAGTTTCAGCTGTATTTATATAAAGTTTCAAATGTTTTAGATTTTATACTAAATTTGTAGTTGTTTTATTTCCTGTCCACCACATTACACCTAGATACTGGAGAGTGAATCGTAAAGCCTGTAGCCCCTCGCAGATATACATGCTATGCACACTATTCATCTAGTCTCATGCTGGGAGTAATTGACTGCAGGTTTAATCTGCCAGTCACTAGTAATATAAAAGCAATACAGAAAATAACTTACTGCACCGTTCAAAAACCAGACCCAATAAATAATTAACAGGTTCACATGCCACTGATGTTTAAGAAAATTTGAAAAACATATATATATATATATATATATATATATATATATATATATATATTGGACACAAACGTATACTATGGGGTGCACCACCTATAAACTCTATTGGTGTGCTCACTCTTAAACCAGTCCAACCATTCCAATGGGAGTGGCCGTGAAAACCACACTTCCCTCCCTGTGAGGAGCACCAAAAATTTCTGACAAACCTATATATTCAAAAATGTATTATTCCATATAAATTCATAAAATATACATACACAAAATACACATAACACAAGACAATTAAAAACAATTGGCAGGTCCCTATTTATATTACTTTCTATGTATATCTCCAGACCCAAATCATGGGTTTTCTACTATAAAATGTCTGTGATGCAGGCAATGCTCCAATATATTTAAAATGTATAAGGGCAAACCTATTCCTGTAAATAAAGTACCGGAGTCTGTACGTGCAGAGATAGTGTATCTCTACACCCACTTACCCCCGTATCTGTGCCGGCACAAAGAGGACCCAAATTGGTCACTGTATTCAACCATGCAAACCCTGTCAATAATATACAACCATCATTTAAACAAAATACAAGAATAAATAACCCCTAAAGGCCAATACACTGTGCAAAATATCTGCAAACTAAAGTGCTTAGTGCTATAAACATATGCCCATAAATCCACACCTATAAGTATGTACTCTATGCATATAAATTCATGTCCCAAATGGGAAAAACCTACTACCTAAATATTAAATAAAGTGCATGAGAATATACAAACAATTAATGATACAAACACCCCACAACTAATCAATCATCAATATAATCAATATGACAGGTGATATGGAACTCAAAGCGCTCAAAGAGCCCAAAGTAGATTGTCTGCACAGTCAAAAAAGGTATTCTACCAGTGCCCAAAGTCACGTATGTAAAGCAGGAAGCATGTCAGCATCACATCACAAGAGAGGGACCGCAAATAACCCGGCCACCCGCGCCCGCCGCCCCCGTGCGGCTTCAAAGGGTGAATATATATTGGACAGGTACAGGTTGGGGGACACCTTGGAAACAGTGATCATAATATTGTTAATTTCCACTTAGCAGTCACTAGGGTGCCTTATTAAAGTGGACCAACACCCATGGCTGATCGGCCCGGGAATCTATAAGATTCCCGGGCCGATCAGCTCCCTCTCTGCAGGGCATCCGAAATCGGGATGCCCTGCTGTGGGAAACCCCCCAGGACGCCCACAAACCTTACCTTCTCCCCGTTCCAACGGCCGCGGCCGCCTCTCGCGCTTCCCTCTAGCAGGGCGCGCACCTGCGCCGGGCGTTTGTGAATGGCTTAGAAGGAAACGCGAGAGGCGGCCTCCAGCGTGCTCAGAGCATACCACAGCGGCTCTGAGCGCTCTGATTGGACGAGCGCTCGCATAGGAGCGGGTGAGGTGAGTTTTTTGGGGCGTTCTGGGGGGTTTCCCACAGCAGGGCACCCCCGATCGAGGTGCCCTGCAGAAGTGGACCAAAACCCAGGATAGTGAAAATCCTGGGTGTTGGTCCACTTTAAGGAGCCACAAAAACGCGGAACTTCAAAAAAGTTTGACCAACTTAGATATGCCCTAAACTGCATTGACTGGGAAAATATCCTTAAAAACAAAAGAATGGACACTAAATGGGATACTTTCAAAGAAATCCTTAGTTTAATTTGTGATAGATATATACCTTACGGGAATATAACTGTTAGACACACATGTAAACCGATGTGGCTAAACAAAAAGGTAAGGGGGTCAATAAACAACAAAAAAAGGCATTTAAATGTTTAAAGCAGGAAGCGACAGCAGAAGCGTTAAAAAACTATAAAGCAGAAAATAAACAATGTAAACCACAGATAAGGGCAGCTAAGCTGGAGACAGAAAGACTGATCGTGAAAGAGAGTAAAACTAGCCCCAAATGATTCTTTATAGGAGAGGACACCTATAGAGGGGAATGAGGAGAAAGCAAATTTACTAAACAACTTCTTTGCTTCTATATTCACAAAAGAATGTGACATGCCGAGTGAAATGCAGGGGAATAACCAAAACTCTCTATTAAATGTCAATGGTCTAACCAGGGGAGAAGTCCAGCGGCAGATAAAAATCGATAAATCACCGGGACCAGATGACATACATCCTCGTGTTTTAAGGGAGTTATGTACAGTAATAGACACGCCATTATTTCTAATATTTGTGGATTCAATAACTACAGGGTCTGTTCCTGAGGGATTGGCACTTGGCAAATGTGGTGCCAATATTCAAAAAGGGATCTAGGGGGGAACCTGGGAACTACAGACCGGTAAGCTTAACATCTGTGGTGGGCAAGCTGTTTCAAGGCTTCTTAAGGGATACTATCCTGGAGCATCTTGGGGAAAATTACCTTTATTACTCCATATCAGCATGGATTTATGAGGAATCGCTCCTGCCAGACCAACCTAATCAGCTTTTATGAGGAGGTAAGTTCAAGATTGGATCAGGGGGAGTCACTGGATATCATATATCTTGACTATTCTAAAGCATTTGATACTGTGCCACATAAAAGGCTGGTTCAAAAGATGAGAACGCTTGGACTGGGGAAAACATATGCAGATGGGTGAGAAATTGGCTTAATGATCGGAAGCAGAGGGTGGTTATCAATGGTACACACTCAGATTGGGTCACTGTTACTAGTGGAGTACCACAAGGGTCAGTTCTGGGACCAATTCTCTTCAATATATATATAAATGACATTGGGTACGGATTAAACAGTAAAGTCTCAATCTTTGCAGATGATACTAAGCTGTGTGAAGTAATTAAAACAAAAGAGGACAGCAGGTAGCTACAAACAGATTTAGATAAATTGGAAGCATGGGCAGTTAAATGGCAAACACAGATAAATGTAAGGTTATGCACATGGGAAGGAGAAATCTGTGTCTTGATTACACACTAAATAAAGAAACACTTGGTAAAACAACAATGGATAAGGACCTAGGGGTTTTAGTTAACAATAAGCTCAACTGTAGTAATCAATGCCAGGCAGCAGCTGCCAAAGCAAATAGGATCATGGGGTGCATCAAGAGGGGCATAGGTGCTCATGACCAGAGCATAATTTTACCCCTGTACAAGTCACTGGTCAGACCCCATATGGAGTACTATGTACAGTTCTGGGCACCTGTGCTTAAAAAGGACATATCAGAACTGGAGCGCATTCAAAGAAGGGCAACAAAGTTAATAAAAGGAGTGCGGGGACTAGAGTACCCTGAAAGACTGTCAAAGTTAGGTTTATTTAGTTTAGAAAAAAGACGCTTCAGGGGTGATCTAATAACTATGTATAAGTATATTTGTGGTCAATACAAAGATCTGTCCCACAATCTATATATACCCCAGAGTGTAACCATAACCCGAGGGCATCCACTAAGGTTAGAGGAAAGGTGCTTTTTCCACCAACATAGGAGGGGATTCTTCTCTGTAAGAGCAGTGAGACTATGGAACTCGCTGCCAGAGGAGGTAGTAATGAAGGATACAGTAAAAATGTTCAAAAGTGGCCTTGATAATAACATTTCCAGCTATGGCTACTAGACCACTGGAAGGACATACACAGGCTGAACTATGTTAATATATATATATATATATATATATATATATGATTCATCTCAGACTTGTCTGAATAGAGACACACACAAGCAAGCTCTGCTCTCTGAGCTTTACCATCCCATGGCTGTGCTTAGTCAGGCAGATATTAATTTCTGTCAGAGGCTTGCACATGTTTTGCAATTTAAGGTAAGTATATGTGGAGAACAGGGGTTTCAAACTGAGGGACATCCCAAATCAGATTTACCCTGCACTAGAGTCTTTTAGATTTTGGTTTAAGCTTTGTTCCACTTTGAGGTCAGGACTTTGAATTGGAATATGGCCCTGCTTGCAGAAAAGGTGTGAAACCTGCACACACATCCACACTATAAATATTCCAGGTATACAACAAGACTGCAAAATACAGGATAGATTCTCTTGCAATCCCCTAATATATGCATATACTATGTGCATAGTATGTTTGGTATTTCTGATTATGTGCGTGGAGTGCCCCTCAGCAATATACATCGGGCAGATGGGGCAAGCACTAAATCTGCACAGGTTTTAAAAATAAAAAACTGATGTGTCTGTTGCGGCCCATTTCTGTAGAGCAGGTCATGGCCTAAGTGATCTCAAATGCACATTGCTCAAAGGGGGCTTTAAATCACAAAAGGAGAGGTTGGTGTGGGAAGTAAGTGCATCCAAATAATCAAATCAATGGACAGTGGGTTAAACAGGGATAATTGTATGTGTCATCATGATTTTTAATGGACTGGATTCACAACAAGGTCTGATATTAAAAATACTGCTTTGGATGATTTGACTAAGAGAGCAATAAAAAATCCAGTCTTTCTCCCCCATCCCATTCTTAACAGCCCATCATTAATCTTCACAATCCCCCTGATTGTTATCTCACAGCTTACAATTTTATGACTTTTTTCATGTGTCAGTAGAAATTAATTGTGGCTCTTTTGTGTATAAGTGTGTGTCTGTAAGTTACAGGTTTGTATTATGCCAAAAGAAGAAGCTTAAATTGCTTTGAAACCCTGCATTTTCAATCTATTGTGTTAGCTAGAGATGAGCGAACTTTTGAAAAATTCGATTCGACTGATTCGCCGAATTTTCCGACAAAAATCGTTTCGACCCGAATAAATTCGCGACGAATCGCTATTAAAAACGGCTATTTCTGAGCCTCCTAGAGCCTCAATAGGGTTGTTAACCATTCAGCCTTGCTGTAACACGCACAGGATGCGTGCTGGGTTAGTTAAATAATACTTTGAAGAAATATCACATGCAGATCAGAGGCATCGCTAATAGAATCGCAGAGCGGCACAATTGCAGAGAGTTGAAGTGGCATCACTATGAGGGGCAGAAGGAGCCCAAATATACACTGGAGTTGGCCTCAGGAGCCCAAAAATTGGATGAATCACACCCTGGAGTTGGCAGAAGTTGGCAGCAGCAGCAGCAGGAGCCCAAATATACACTGGAGTTGGCTTCAGGAGCCCAAAAATTGGATGAATCACACCCTGGAGTTGGCAGGAGTTGACAGCAGCAGCAGCAGGAGCCCAAATATACACTGGAGTTGGCCTCAGGAGCCCAAAAATTGGATGAATCACACCCTGGAGTTGGCAGGAGTTGACAGTAGCAGCAGCAGGAGCCCAAATATACACTGGAGTTGGCTTCAGGAGCCCAAAAATTGGATGAATCACACCCTGGAGTTGGCAGAAGTTGGCAGCAGCAGCAGCAGGAGCCCAAATATACACTGGAGTTGGCTTCAGGAGCCCAAAAATTGGATGAATCACACCCTGGAGTTGGCAGAAGTTGGCAGCGGCAGCAGCAGGAGCCCAAATATACACTGGAGTTGGCTTCAGGAGCCCAAAAATTGGATGAATCACACCCTGGAGTTGGCAGAAGTTGGCAGCAGCAGCAGCAGGAGCCCAAATATACACTGGAGTTGGCCTCAGGAGCCCAAAAATTGGATGAATCACACCCTGGAGTTGGCAGAAGTTGGCAGCAGCAGCAGCAGGAGCCCAAATATACACTGGAGTTGGCCTCAGGAGCCCAAAAATTGGATGAATCACACCCTGGAGTTGGCAGAAGTTGGCAGCAGCAGCAGCAGGAGCCCAAATATACACTGGAGTTGGCTTCAGGAGCCCAAAAATTGGATGAATCACACCCTGGAGTTGGCAGGAGTTGACAGTAGCAGCAGCAGGAGCCCAAATATACACTGGAGTTGGCCTCAGGAGCCCAAAAATTGGATGAATCACACCCTGGAGTTGGCAGGAGTTGACAGCAGCAGCAGCAGCAGGAGCCCAAATATACACTGGAGTTGGCTTCAGGAGCCCAAAAATTGGATGAATCACACCCTGGAGTTGGCAGAAGTTGGCAGCAGCAGCAGCAGGAGCCCAAATATACACTGGAGTTGGCCTCAGGAGCCCAAAAATTGGATGAATCACACCCTGGAGTTGGCAGCAGCAGCAGGAGCCCAAACATTACTTTAAAGAGACCCTGGGGTTGGCTTCAGGAGCCCAAAAATTGGATGAATCACACCCTGGAGTTGGCAGAAGTTGGCAGCAGCAGCAGCAGGAGCCCAAATATACACTGGAGTTGGCTTCAGGAGCCCAAAAATTGGATGAATCACACCCTGGAGTTGGCAGGAGTTGACAGCAGCAGCAGCAGGAGCCCAAATACACACTGGAGTTGGCTTCAGGAGCCCAAAAATTGGATGAATCACACCCTGGAGTTGGCAGGAGTTGACAGTAGCAGCAGCAGGAGCCCAAATATACACTGGAGTTGGCCTCAGGAGCCCAAAAATTGGATGAATCACACCCTGGAGTTGGCAGGAGTTGACAGCAGCAGCAGCAGGAGCCCAAATATACACTGGAGTTGGCTTCAGGAGCCCAAAAATTGGATGAATCACACCCTGGAGTTGGCAGAAGTTGGCAGCAGCAGCAGCAGGAGCCCAAATATACACTGGAGTTGGCCTCAGGAGCCCAAAAATTGGATGAATCACACCCTGGAGTTGGCAGCAGCAGCAGGAGCCCAAACATTACTTTAAAGAGACCCTGGGGTTGGCTTCAGGAGCCCAAAAATTGGATGAATCACACCCTGGAGTTGGCAGAAGTTGGCAGCAGCAGCAGCAGGAGCCCAAATATACACTGGAGTTGGCTTCAGGAGCCCAAAAATTGGATGAATCACACCCTGGAGTTGGCAGGAGTTGACAGTAGCAGCAGCAGGAGCCCAAATATACACTGGAGTTGGCTTCAGGAGCCCAAAAATTGGATGAATCACACCCTGGAGTTGGCAGAAGTTGGCAGCAGCAGCAGCAGGAGCCCAAATATACACTGGAGTTGGCCTCAGGAGCCCAAAAATTGGATGAATCACACCCTGGAGTTGGCAGAAGTTGGCAGCAGCAGCAGCAGGAGCCCAAATATACACTGGAGTTGGCCTCAGGAGCCCAAAAATTGGATGAATCACACCCTGGAGTTGGCAGAAGTTGGCAGCAGCAGCAGCAGGAGCCCAAATATACACTGGAGTTGGCTTCAGGAGCCCAAAAATTGGATGAATCACACCCTGGAGTTGGCAGGAGTTGACAGTAGCAGCAGCAGGAGCCCAAATATACACTGGAGTTGGCCTCAGGAGCCCAAAAATTGGATGAATCACACCCTGGAGTTGGCAGGAGTTGACAGCAGCAGCAGCAGCAGGAGCCCAAATATACACTGGAGTTGGCTTCAGGAGCCCAAAAATTGGATGAATCACACCCTGGAGTTGGCAGAAGTTGGCAGCAGCAGCAGCAGGAGCCCAAATATACACTGGAGTTGGCCTCAGGAGCCCAAAAATTGGATGAATCACACCCTGGAGTTGGCAGCAGCAGCAGGAGCCCAAACATTACTTTAAAGAGACCCTGGGGTTGGCTTCAGGAGCCCAAAAATTGGATGAATCACACCCTGGAGTTGGCAGAAGTTGGCAGCAGCAGCAGCAGCAGGAGCCCAAATATACACTGGAGTTGGCTTCAGGAGCCCAAAAATTGGATGAATCACACCCTGGAGTTGGCAGGAGTTGACAGTAGCAGCAGCAGGAGCCCAAATATACACTGGAGTTGGCTTCAGGAGCCCAAAAATTGGATGAATCACACCCTGGAGTTGGCAGGAGTTGACAGCAGCAGCAGCAGGAGCCCAAATATACACTGGAGTTGGCTTCAGGAGCCCAAAAATTGGATGAATCACACCCTGGAGTTGGCAGGAGTTGACAGTAGCAGCAGCAGGAGCCCAAATATACACTGGAGTTGGCCTCAGGAGCCCAAAAATTGGATGAATCACACCCTGGAGTTGGCAGGAGTTGACAGCAGCAGCAGCAGGAGCCCAAATATACACTGGAGTTGGCTTCAGGAGCCCAAAAATTGGATGAATCACACCCTGGAGTTGGCAGAAGTTGGCAGCAGCAGCAGCAGGAGCCCAAATATACACTGGAGTTGGCCTCAGGAGCCCAAAAATTGGATGAATCACACCCTGGAGTTGGCAGCAGCAGCAGGAGCCCAAACATTACTTTAAAGAGACCCTGGGGTTGGCTTCAGGAGCCCAAAAATTGGATGAATCACACCCTGGAGTTGGCAGAAGTTGGCAGCAGCAGCAGCAGGAGCCCAAATATACACTGGAGTTGGCTTCAGGAGCCCAAAAATTGGATGAATCACACCCTGGAGTTGGCAGGAGTTGACAGTAGCAGCAGCAGGAGCCCAAATATACACTGGAGTTGGCTTCAGGAGCCCAAAAATTGGATGAATCACACCCTGGAGTTGGCAGGAGTTGACAGCAGCAGCAGCAGGAGCCCAAATATACACTGGAGTTGGCTTCAGGAGCCCAAAAATTGGATGAATCACACCCTGGAGTTGGCAGGAGTTGACAGCAGCAGCAGCAGGAGCCCAAATATACACTGGAGTTGGCTTCAGGAGCCCAAAAGTTGGATGAATCACACCCTGGAATTGGCAGAAGTTGGCAGCAGCAGCAGCAGGAGCCCAAATATACACTGGAGTTGGCCTCAGGAGCCCAAAAATTGGATGAATCACACCCTGGAGTTGGCAGCAGCAGCAGGAGCCCAAACATTACTTTAAAGAGACCCTGGGGTTGGCTTCAGGAGCCCAAAAATTGGATGAATCACACCCTGGAGTTGGCAGAAGTTGGCAGCAGCAGCAGCAGGAGCCCAAATATACACTGGAGTTGGCTTCAGGAGCCCAAAAATTGGATGAATCACACCCTGGAGTTGGCAGGAGTTGACAGTAGCAGCAGCAGGAGCCCAAATATACACTGGAGTTGGCTTCAGGAGCCCAAAAATTGGACGAATCACACCCTGGAGTTGGCAGGAGTTGACAGCAGCAGCAGCAGGAGCCCAAATATACACTGGAGTTGGCTTCAGGAGCCCAAAAATTGGATGAATCACACCCTGGAGTTGGCAGGAGTTGACAGTAGCAGCAGCAGGAGCCCAAATATACACTGGAGTTGGCCTCAGGAGCCCAAAAATTGGATGAATCACACCCTGGAGTTGGCAGGAGTTGACAGCAGCAGCAGCAGGAGCCCAAATATACACTGGAGTTGGCTTCAGGAGCCCAAAAATTGGATGAATCACACCCTGGAGTTGGCAGAAGTTGGCAGCAGCAGGAGCCCAAATATACACTGGAGTTGGCCTCAGGAGCCCAAAAATTGGATGAATCACACCCTGGAGTTGGCAGCAGCAGCAGGAGCCCAAACATTACTTTAAAGAGACCCTGGGGTTGGCTTCAGGAGCCCAAAAATTGGATGAATCACACCCTGGAGTTGGCAGAAGTTGGCAGCAGCAGCAGCAGGAGCCCAAATATACACTGGAGTTGGCTTCAGGAGCCCAAAAATTGGATGAATCACACCCTGGAGTTGGCAGGAGTTGACAGTAGCAGCAGCAGGAGCCCAAATATACACTGGAGTTGGCTTCAGGAGCCCAAAAATTGGATGAATCACACCCTGGAGTTGGCAGGAGTTGACAGCAGCAGCAGCAGGAGCCCAAATATACACTGGAGTTGGCTTCAGGAGCCCAAAAATTGGATGAATCACACCCTGGAGTTGGCAGGAGTTGACAGCAGCAGCAGCAGGAGCCCAAATATACACTGGAGTTGGCTTCAGGAGCCCAAAAGTTGGATGAATCACACCCTGGAGTTGGCAGGAGTTGACAGTAGCAGCAGCAGGAGCCCAAATATACACTAGAGTTGGCTTCAGGAGCCCAAAAATTGGATGAATCACACCCTGGAGTTGGCAGAAGTTGGCAGCAGCAGCAGCAGGAGCCCAAATATACACTGGAGTTGGCCTCAGGAGCCCAAAAATTGGATGAATCACACCCTGGAGTTGGCAGAAGTTGGCAGCAGCAGCAGCAGGAGCCCAAATATACACTGGAGTTGGCTTCAGGAGCCCAAAAATTGGATGAATCACACCCTGGAGTTGGCAGGAGTTGACAGTAGCAGCAGCAGGAGCCCAAAAAATGGCCTAAAGACATAAATATGTTTTGCACCATTTGGAAAGTGTAAAACGTGGCACCATGCTGAATCTAGTCGCATGCATCAGGCATTGGTGGGTGGAAATCCTGGCTGATCCATCCCTGATTCATTTTGACAAAGGTGAGTCTCTCCACATTTTTAGTTGACAGACGAGTTCTCCTCGCCGTAACTATGGCCCCCGCCGCACTAAACACCCGCTCAGATGGCACGCTACTTGCCGGGCAGGACAGCTTTTCCAGGGCAAACTCTGCTAGTTGCGGCCACAAATCAAGTTTGGCTGCCCAGAAGTCCAGCGGATCCTCAAGGTGTGTTGGCATGGTCATGTCAAAGTATGACATGACCTGCTGGTTCAGGTCCTGCTCCAGGTCTTCCTGCTGCTCATGAGTAGCCTCACTATGCGGGTGTAGAAAGCTACTCATTAGCGACTGAAGACTGAGGCTGCTGCTGCTGATGGAGCTTCTGCTGCTGCTGCTGCCAACCCCCCCAGCGGCCATGGCAGTGGAAGGTGAGCGCAGAGGTCCCCTCGAGTCAGACCTGCGAGAGTATGGACCATGGCGCAGATAGGCATCGGCCAACTGCCTACGTAGAATGTCTTTGTAGTAGTTGAGTTTGTCCTCCCTCTCGGTGGGTTTAAAAAATGCCCCCATTTTGTGCCGGAAGCGAGGGTCCAATAAGGTGGACAGCCAGAAGTCATCCCGCCGACAGATGGAAACAATTCTGGGGTCACTACGCAAGCATGTGAGCATGCTTCGTGCCATTTGCGCAAGTGACTCGGATGGACTACCTGTCTCCATCTCCACTGCATACTGCCACGGTGTGCCCGGGTCCTCTGTCTCTCCTTCCTCAAAAACCTCTAGCTCCTCTGGCTGCTCCTGCTCCTCCTCTCCTGTCTGCTGACTAGATAAACCAGCCATTTCGCCAAGCCTAAACTGTGTTTCGCTGGGCAACTCCTCCTCCTCCTCTTCCTCCTCCTCCTCCTCCAGTTCAGCTCCAACGGGGTTCATGTGGCCGTAAGATGTAAACGCCATGTCTCCAGTGCCCTGACCAGCCATGGTTTCCAACATGTGCTGTAGTACATGAAGCAGTGGAATCACGTCGTTCATCCCGTAATCCTGCCGACTGACAAATAAAGTGGCTTCCTCAAAGGGCCTGAGCAAACGGCAGGTGTCACGTATGAGCTGCCACTGGTTGACATTGAAGTTACACAGGGGAGTCCCCCTATCTGCTTGGATCATCAGGAAATCCGTGATGGCTTTTCTCTGTTCATATAATCGGTCCAACATGTGAAGGGTGGAATTCCAACGGGTGGAAACATCGCAAATCAGACTATGTTGGGGGATACCATTCTGACGCTGTAGCTCAAGAAGGGTGTGTTTGGCGGTGTAGGAGTGGCTGAAGTGCATGCAAAGTTTCCGTGAAGTTGTTAGGATGTCCTGCAGATGGGGGGAACACTTCAGAAACCGCTTGACAACCAGATTGAAGACGTGAGCCATGCAGGGGGCATGGGTCAGGCTTCCTTGGCGCAGCGCAGACAAAATGTTCTTCCCATTGTCGGTAACCATGATTCCCATTTTAAGTTTTCTCGGAGTAAGCCATGTTTGGATTTCCTGATGAATACATTTAAGCAGTTCCTCCCCTGTGTGACTCCGTTCGCCAAGACAAACCATGTGAAGCACTGCGTGACACCTCTGTGCCCTGCACACATGGTAGACTGGAGGGGCACTGAGACTTGAGCCTACAGTGGAGGGTGAGGAGATGGCGGAGGATGAGGAGGCCGAGTCGCACGGTGTCACAGGCCCAATGGGCAGAGAGCGCGGAGGCCGAAGCGGCGTGACCTGTCCAAGTTGCTGCTGCAAAGGGACCACATTCACCCAGTGGGCCGTAAACGACATGTACTGCCCCTGACCGTAGTTACAGCTCCAGATGTCGGCGCTGCCATGTATTTTGCTACACACCGACAGGCTCAAGGACTGGCCCACCTTCTGTTCAACAAAAGTGTGCAGCGCTGGTACTGCCTTCTTGGCAAAGAAATGACGGCTTGGGACTCTCCACCTCGGCACAAGCCATCAGTTCTCTGAAAGGTGCAGATTCCACCACCTGAAAAGGGAGCGACTGCAGCACCAGCAACTTGGACAGGAGCACATTCAGCTTCTGCGCCGTAGGATGAGTGGGCGCATACTGCTGTCTCTTGGACATGGCTTCGCTGATGGATTGCTGGCGGGATGCATGACTTGGAGGAGGAGGAGGAGGAGCAGGAGCGACAGAGGATGGGTATGACGCACAGCTGCCTTCGGCTGAGGTGCTGGAGCCTTGGCTGGCAGAAATTGGGAGCTCACTTGGTGAGGAAGCAGACTGGACCACCCCTTGGGAGCCTCGGTTCTCCCAGGTCGTTTTATGGTGACGCATCATATGTTGACGCAGGGCCGTGGTGCCAACATTTGGACCCTGGCCACGCTTCACCTTTTGCCTACATATCTTGCATGTGGCCATGTTACCCTCCTGCGGATGCCTCAGGAAAAACTGCCACACTGCCGAGTAGCTACTTTTCCCACCCCTGGCCTCACTGATTCACTGCTGCTGTTGCCAACTCCAGGAACCCCTGCTCCACTACCTCCCGATAAGGTAGACTGCCGCACAGCAGGTGCTCTACCCCGGCCCCGGCCCCGGCCGGCTCCAGCCTTTGGAATTGTGCCCCCATGCTGACTGCTACCACCTTGCTGCCTCAGCTGCTGACTCCGGGGCAACCTGCGCCCCTCTTCTCCTGATGATGACGATGAAGCCCCTTCATCACCCGGCTCCCAAGTGCGATCGGCTTCATCGTCATCATCATCATCACCGAGTTGTGGCTGTACGTCACTGATGTTCGTGGATTCGTCAACAGTGTCTGGCGCAGGAGCTGGAACGCTCGCAGCACCCACGACACTGTCCACATCACTATCTGTCTGCCTAGCTAGAGAAGCCACCTCCATTTCTTGGCTGGGCAGTAGCTGCTGACTGTCCTCTATCTGATGGTCCTCCTCACTAAAGAGTGGAGCTGAACCCAAAGCATAGGATACGTCGCTGGGGGAGGGAACGGCGTAGGACAGAGGCAATGGGAGGACAGGGACTGCTCTCGGGGCATGCCAACTCAGGGTTGTGTCAGAGGAACCTACTGACCCTAGACTGGGGGTCTCAGACGTAAGTTGTGATGATGTTGTTGATGAGCGCGTCAACCAATCTACCACGGCAGATGCGTTACTGGTGGAGACCCGACCGCTAGCAGATACTGGCAGATTAGGTCTCTCAGCGTGACTCCTGCTGCTACTGGCCCCCAGTCTGATGCGAGCTCTGCCTGCGGAATCTTGGCCTCTGCCACTCCTCTTTTCACTTCCAGGCACTTGTCTGCCCGACATAGTCTAACTGGCGTGGGAGTAGGTGATATTTTAAGATCCCCCGGGCAGCGGTGGGTCTATATGAAACAGAATATAATGCACACCAAAAGTGAGCAGTAACACTCAGCCTCCAACAGGCCTGCTTAGTGTAAATAAGAGAGCTGCTTAGTGTAAATAAAGAGGGGTATGCTATGTTACAGAATGGGATGCCTCAACAGAAGTGCACCTGGCAGGCAGCAGTAAGCCTATGCCCAGCAAAAGTGTCTTATAATATAAATATAATAAGAGCAAATGCTTATATGGTCTTAAACAGAGGCTGCTTTAGTCACAGAATGGGATGCCCCCAAAAAAGATCCAGTAGTACTATGCCCAGCAAAAGTGTCTTTATCAGGCTAATTTCAAATATGATAAGAGCAAATGCTTATATGGTCTTAAACAGAGGCTGCTTTAGTCACAGAATGGGATGCCCTGGCAGGGACAAGTAGTGCTATGCCCAGCAAAAGTGTCTTTATCAGGCTAATTTCAAATATGATAAGAGCAAATGCTTATACGGTCTTAAACAGAGGCTGCTGTAGTCACAGAATGGGATGCCCCAACAGAAGTGGACCTGGCAGGGTCCAGTAGTGCTATGCCCAGCAAAAGTGTCTTTATCAGGCCTAATTTCAAATATGATAAGAGCAAATGCTTATATGGTCTTAAACAGAGGCTGCTTTAGTCACAGAATGGGATGCCCCAACAGGAATGGACCTGGCAGGGTCCAGTAGTGCTTTGCCCAGCAAAAGTGTCTTTATCAGGCCTAATTTCAAATATGATAAGAGCAAATGGTTATATGGTCTTAAACAGAGGCTGCTTTAGTCACAGAATGGGATGCCCCAACAGAAGTGGACCTGGCAGGGTCCAGTAGTGCTATGCCCAGCAAAAGTGTCTTTATCAGGCCTAATTTCAAATATGATAAGAGCAAATGCTTATATGGTCTTAAACAGAGGCTGCTTTAGTCACAGAATGGGATGCCCCAACAGGAATGGACCTGGCAGGGTCCAGTAGTGCTTTGCCCAGCAAAAGTGTCTTTATCAGGCCTAATTTCAAATATGATAAGAGCAAATGCTTATATGGTCTTAAACAGAGGCTGCTTTAGTCACAGAATGGGATGCCCCCCAAAAAAGATGCAGTAGTACTATGTCCAGCAAAAGTGTCTTTATCAGGCTAATTTCAAATATGATAAGAGCAAATGCTTATATGGTCTTAAACAGAGGCTGCTTTAGTCACAGAATGGGATGCCCCCCAAAAAAGATGCAGTAGTACTATGCCCAGCAAAAGTGTCTTTATCAGGCTAATTTCAAATATGATAAGAGCAAATGCTTATATGGTCTTAAACAGAGGCTGCTTTAGTCACAGAATGGGATGCCCCCCAAAAAAGATGCAGTAGTACTATGCCCAGCAAAAGTGTCTTTATCAGGCTAATTTCAAATATGATAAGAGCAAATGCTTATATGGTCTTAAACAGAGGCTGCTTTAGTCACAGAATGGGATGCCCCCCAAAAAAGATGCAGTAGTACTATGCCCAGCAAAAGTGTCTTTATCAGGCTAATTTCAAATATGATAAGAGCAAATGCTTATATGGTCTTAAACAGAGGCTGCTTTAGTCACAGAATGGGATGCCCCCCAAAAAAGATGCAGTAGTACTATGCCCAGCAAAAGTGTCTTTATCAGGCTAATTTCAAATATGATAAGAGCAAATGCTTATATGGTCTTAAACAGAGGCTGCTTTAGTCACAGAATGGGATGCCCCCAAAAAAGATGCAGTAGTACTATGCCCAGCAAAAGTG